>JAROOI010000036.1:1802500-2143138 GCA_030578255.1 Tiaroga cobitis | reverse complement strand
GAAGCCAACGCGCCGCCATATTGTGATTCCCTAGTGAGCTCACGCGTTCTATTGAATCAATAGGAAATTGTATGATTTGACTAAGAAAACATTGCATAACGAGACACCGTCTTTAAATCTAAAGTCTCCCTGAACAGTCTTACAACGCAAACATCCTAAGCATTTAAATGGGTATTTGTTTAAAGTCGGAAATTATTCCTGCTTACTAAAAATTAAGTATATGTGAATTGTGAACTTAAAATGTAGCTCTTTCTAATTGTGTTTTACAGATAGATCAGTAGTCTGTTCAAGTATTTGATTAGTTAGCAAGAACATGTCCAGGAAATGCATAATACAAATTGTATGGGTTATTGTATTCCTGTTTCACCTCTTATTTACCCCTTATTTACACTGCACACGTCTGCGGCGCCACACGGCTACCGGAGCTGATCGCGCCCACAAATCGGCAAATCACGTGGAAATGCTCCTGGTGTGAGTTGACACCGTGTGAAGGTAGGAATAAAACATTGTCGGAGCCGTAATGCGCCGCAGATGTGTACAGTGTAAATAAGGGGTTTACACATAGCATAGGCCTACTCTGTTTGCAGTGCATATTTTTTTTACCATACCCATGTCAACAGGTTGGAGCTTTCACTGCACGCGGATGCCCGTCCAAGTGCGGTGCGGTGCGTGCAGAGATCGTTTGTGCTGCAGGCGCTGAATTAAAGTGACAGCGCATGATTCGTGGTCAAAATGAACACGGATTGACATGAAAATATGAAATAAATGCATTTAATAAAATTTGTAAGTAATGCATTGAATAATACGTTTATTGGGTTTAAACTTGAATACGTCTGTGAAAGAATTTAGGAAAGAACATAGCAGGCTATACATTTTTTTTAAACAACACGGAAATAGCGACAATTGTGCATATAAATTACTATATATGGGCTTAAAGTACAACCTGTGAGCAGTTTTTCAAGATCCTTTTGTGATATTCGTTTTACACTTGTTGATGCACAGCGAGTCATCTTAAAAGTGCCATCGGAGCTACCGATCTCTGCATTACGACCGTTGGAGCCCTCTGCTGGTAGGGAATTGTAAGATGGCCGCTCGAACACTTCCGGTGGCTTCACTGCCTGGTGGCAGTAGGGCTGGGCGATATATCGCACGATATTGTTATGCGCATCTCGTCAGTAAAGCCGGTTCCTTGATTAGAAGTAAATATTTCACCTGCTTTCAGATGGAGCGGCATTTACTACAAAGAGCCGTAGTTCACTGACAAGCTGAGCCATATCGCACTAATATCGCGGACGTATCGCCAGCGATATTTAATGCGATATGGCTCAGCTTGTCAGTGAACTACGGCTCTTTGTACACAGCAAAAACTCCAGTGTTAAATTAACACTCCTGGGAGTGTATTTGAGTCCACTCAAGAGTGTTAAAGTTAATGAGATAATTAAGTGATTAATTGAGTGATGATTGAGCATCTAAAGAAGGAGAAAATCTAAAATTGTAAGCCACCGTTATGGCGATCATTGTTTGCTTTAGTTGGGCTCTTGACCCTTAGATTTATAACTTTAGATTTTGTTTGGCTGTTGTATTCGAGGTATAACTGTCAGATCAACAAAGGAAAAAATGTTGAATTATATTGGTTATATTATGACAATCATCATTTGATCTTTATGTTTGTGATTTATGGTGTTGGTTACAACATAATTGTGATTTTGCATAAATATCCAGAATTGTAGATATAAAGGATTTCTTAAAAGTTGTTTTAAAAAAAAGTCTTTCCTTTAGGCACACACAGATGTCAAGATTGAGTCAATGCATTTCAACAATGGTGACGAGCAGAATATTCAATTAGGAAAAGTAAATTACATAGACAATTCAGATAATAATTTATTCATACCGCAATGCATGATGGGAGCCATTAATGAGTTGTGATTGGTGGCAGCCACTGCAATATGCATTATTATTGTCACCGCTGTTGAGATTCACAGGCTGATTATTGATGTCTGTGTTTCTAAATAAATCCATCAGAAAATGTTTTTCCTAGAACAATGTTTTTTAAATATTTTGATTTTTAAGAAAAATGCTGATAATCATATGATGTATAATCATAACGCTGTTGCTAATGAGTTCAACCAAATTATCTCAGTAAGTTTCAATTTTCAGATCACAGCATGACAATGCCAAAGCATAACCAACACTATCAGATCACACTTTTCTGTGTTCATTTAACTGTTATAAATCAATAACAGCAGACAAACAATTTAAACATAAAAGTATAAGGGTCAGAGTCCAACTAAAGCAAACACTGATCGCCATAACGGTGGCTTACAATTTATGATTTTCTCCTTCAGTGATTCTGCTTGTTAACATCAGGTGTCTTCAATAATGCTCAATCATCACTAAATTAATCACTTAATTGTCTCATTAACTTTAACACTCATATCTGCATCATATCTTTCATCTGAAAGCAGGTGAAGGCGATTTACTACTAATTAAGGAACCGGCTTTACTGACGAGATGCGCATAACAATATCGTGCGATATATCGCCCAGCCCTAGGTGGCAGTTTAGAACGTCATGAGCTATCCAGTCATTATATAGATCAGTGAGTTGAGCATATACCTGCAGAAAAGGACATGAAAGCATCTTTCTTGACAAACTGGCCCTTCTCATCTAGGAAGTGTTCTGGGTAAAAGCTGTTCGGTTTCTCCCATTCGCTTGGATCCTTCAAAACAGACGTCAGCAGAGGAAATACATTGGTACCCTAGAAAATGGAGAAAAGGCAATGTTCAAGATGCACATGGTCTCGTTTCTAGGCCTAAATATTTATTCTTCTGACTGACCTTCTTGATGAAGTATCCATTGAAGTGGACATCACAGCTGGTCATATGCGGAATCATGGGAGCAATATCAGCCAGTCTCTGGGTTTCATGAATCACAGCGTCTGTATACGGTAATTTCTTTCTATCTTCCACCGCTGGCTGACGTCCACCGATCACTCGGTCAATTTCCTCATGAACTCGATCTGCACACAAATGTAACGTTTGTTTGTTCCTTTGGACACAATTGAACTCAGCATTAAGGAAAAACTCTTGGCTTTACTGTGTTTTTTACCCTGTATATGAGGGTATTTGGCCATGAGCATCAAACCCCAGCGCAGAGTCGTTCCTGTCGTGTCAGTACCAGCGACAAACAGATCTGTCACAGTCACCATTAGATTCTCATCGTGAAAGTATGAGTCCTTCTTACAGGATTGCTGACAAGCAAAAATACATAAAAAAAGCTCAATTAAACTTGTAATAATTAGAAAACTGAAACATAAAAAAAACATTTAAGAGCCAAAATCCAATAGGACATGCAAACTTTGGAGGAAACAAACAGAAAAGTGTTCTATGTGCGGTGATGTTCAGGCCTCATTCATATGTGGAAATAAATGAGATATAAATCACACTGTTAGACCCTACCAGGTTTTTTACAGTAAAATACTGGCAAAAGGCCAAATTCTGACACTATCATACCATTTTCCATTAAAACAGTAAAATACCGTAGAAAACAAAACTAGCCTACAGGAATATACTGTGAATTAACAGCTCTCAAAATCAACACTCAGAGACTGTGTTTCTAATCACACTCTATACCCTCATTCACTATTCCCTACATTAGTTCACTAATATAGTCCACTTGAATGAAAAGAAGTGAGTGAATTGAGACACTGATGAACACCTGATAAACAGAATCACTGAAGGACAGAGAAAGGTTCAGAGAACAGAAAAGAGAAACACAAAAACTACAACTGACTTCCAGCAACACTGAGTGTGAAACCAGATTACAAACCAGTTTACGATTATTTATTTCATACATGTACAAAAGTTCTGGTTGAGAATTAACAGATCATAAACATTAAACATTAAAAATAATAAAGTGTGTTGTCACCATAATGGAGATCAGTATTTGCTTTAGTTGGTGTCTTGTCCCTGGACTGCTTATAATCATCCCTCTCTGACTGCTGTAGCAGTGAGTTTATAAAGCTCGTTTGTCATAGCAAGAAAAAGTCAAGTGGAAATTGATCTGATGTAATTGGGTTATGAGATGATGTGAATCATTCTGGACATGTCTGATTTCAGATCTTTCCTGTATATGTTAGTTGAATGTATTGGTATTTAATATGAAATTTAAGTTAATTTATGGGTATAAAATAAATCTGTGAATCTCCAACATGAAATCAATATTTAGGTTAATCATGTCTTCTGAAGAATATTGTAATCATGTAATGCATTAAAAAAAATCCTGTCTGCCTCAGACACACACAGAAATCAATAAATATAATATGAATCTCAACAATGGTAACAATCAAAACTTTAATGCAGTAGTGCATGCTGGGTTCCAGGATAGTATAAAACTCCCAGCATGCACTGCTGCATGAAAAAAAAAATATTCCCACCATTGTTGAGATTAATGTGCTAAATTTTGATATATCTGTGTTTCTACAACACAGTGTAGCTCTGTTTATTTTGGTTTATGTGTTTAAAAAAAGAGTCATTGTAATTTATTTCTGTGGTTTCACAGTGGTGGTAAAGTAACACTTTTGGCGAGTAATTAAACTCTGAATGAGTGAGAATGATTCCTTTAATGAATGAACAGGCAATATGATTTTCATATTTTGGCAAATCCAATCATTCATAAACTGTGTGTGTGCACAAGTGTGACTTGCAAAAGCACAGCTCAAGGAGCAAAGGAAAAACTCAAGTTATAGCATCAGCATACCAACTAAAGCAAACACTGATCTCTATAATGGTAACGTACATGTATGACAGAAATAAAGCCATACTGGTTAATAATAAGTGTAATAATGTGTAATGGCTGGAAGTCAGTTGTAGTTCTTGTGATCCTCTTTCCTTCAGTGATTCTGCTTGTTAACAGCAGGTGTTCATCACTAATGCTCAACAATCACTTATATATTCTCTTAATTATCTCACTGCAACACTGTCAATGTTACTTTTTACTCATTGTAGTGTGGATTTTCCTTTGGGGTTGAAAGGGTTAACAGTGAAAGATAAAAACACCCACAAAATGTATTTTAACAGCAATAAACTGAAAGTTATAAAACAGGTTTATACTGGCAACACTGTTGCCAGTAGTTTACTGTAAAATCTTGTTTTTGAGTCACCATTGTGCTGAAGAGTAGAGCCTGTGGTTCAGTCCAGGAGAAGATCTACAAACATTTTTAATATGCTGCATGTTGCTTTATTTAAAAGACAGGGACTGTATAATTGCTGGTCCAGTAGAAATCTCTTTATTTACAAAAGTTTTTTTTTTTTGTGGTTTCTAGTTAAATAAGTTCACAATAATACTTTGCTCACGTTAACGCATTATACATTTTAGTTCATACTTTTAAAGAACAGTTTAAGGCAGTCGGTTTCTGCAAGTGAAATTAATTAACTCGAGTTTTAGTGCATTTTTACAGTAACATACTGTAGATTACAGTAAATAACTGTACAATTAACAGTAAGTTACTGGCAACAGTGTTGCCAGTATTTTACTGTAAAAAAATCTGGTAAGGTCTAACAGTGCAGATATGTGCCAATGTGACTGTCATGTAAACGGGTAGATCGGATTTTCTGAGGCATTAGGCAACGTCTCCGCGGTTTAATGACGAGAGCAACCCGCCGCGCATCTGCAAAGGGATGGATGGCCAGATGAAACGTCGTAGGTGAGGAATGTGGACAAACATTGACACATGTCAACATATCAAAGGTTGGCTTGCTCATCCTAAAATTTCGGACCCACTGCTCCTCGTTAAAGCCAATATTTAAACACAATATTCTCCCACCAGTCCTGAGATCTCTCTTGCACACAATAACTGAAGCATAGCTATGTGCAGGCTGCAATGATGGCACTTTTCGTCCTCCTCCGCCTCAAAATCATGGTGATGTTTGCCAAACTTTGCACATAGCAGAGCTAGCATCAAGCATATTTTGTGTTCGTCCATCTGCGCAAGAGAATTTAACCGTTTAAGCATGTGCGATGTTTCAGATATTAGACCAGTCATTTTAAAGGACAACTCCGGCGCAAAATTAACCTTTGGTCTAATAACACATTGGTAGTCAACCGTTCTCTGAGATTTGTTTTCACGATAATCGAATGTAAAGAGTTGTATCTCTAAAAACTGTTTAGGGTTAACGCTAGTATATAGGCCACAGAGTAATGAAAAATAAAAATCGCTAGTTAATACCACTAACAAGGCACAAAATAGCCCCACTCTAACACGGTAGCAAAATGAGGGTCCCTACATGCAAACCGAAGCACTGAGAACTTTGTAAGTGTACAGACAGTTTAATAAAAAGATATTTTATAAAGACAGTCCACTTCGCGTATACAGGCAGGAGCCATCTTTGGAAAACAGTCTTGACCAGTCGAACCACGAACGCCGTGCCAAGTGAGCTGAACTGTGACTTGTAATCTAAAATGGTCCGTTGTTTCCGGAAGAAAGCACTGAGCGCACAAGAGAAGCACTGAACGCAACAGAGAAAATAATAAAATAATTTAAAATAATTTAAAAAAGAGAACATGTTTGATATTTATGATTTAAGATTGTGCGGGCTCCGACGCGATCAGGGGCAGTAAAATAATCGTAACGACACCACATAATTGAGGATTTTTTGGACAAAAAGTCGTTTGTGAGAAACCTTGAATCGGGTCACACACCCCAGATCAGTGGGGACGCTAATCAGGCCCCAACTCAGGCTTAAAATCTTCAAGTGTGTGGCCAGCCTTAGGAAAAATACAACTGTTTATTGTTAGTTCATGTTTAGTTCATGTTAACCTGTGGCTTATTAAATAACATTCACTTTTAATGCTTTAGAAGTATTTTTGGTAACGCTTTAGATTACAGCCCGTAAAGTACTGCATAATTAAAGCAATTTTACAGCGTAACCTTCGGTAATTATAGTGTACCTATAACGTACTTACAATATAAGTATAAGGGAACAATATTTTAAGTTTGGGGAATAAAGGGGTAACAACCAGGAGAATTAAAAAATTATTTATACTGTAAGTTTTATATACTGTACACTGTCAGAAATAGGGGTACAGTAGGAGTCCATTTCTGTCCCCCAAGGTACATATATGTACCTTTTTGAGGGTCAAAAAGGTACATATATGTCCCCAAACATTAAAAGGTACACATATATACCGTTTCTTTTAAAGGTTAAGGTACAATATCAAAAGACAGCCTCTGCTAAGTAAATTTTTTTTTTTTTTTTGTAAAAAAAAATCGTTTTTTAAAAAGGTTTTAAGGATACCTTAATCATTTAAGGTAGATTTTAACTTATCACTATATTTGACTAGCCTTGAAATAAAGGAAATAAAAGTTTTGTAAGTCAATTTACTGATATTAAATCATTATAAAAGAGCAAAAACTCCAGTGTTAAATTAACTCTCCTGGGAGTTTATATGGCTCAGACTCAATAGTGTTAAAGTGTTCAAATATGACTGTTAAATTAACAAAAATTAATGAGCTAATTAACTGATTTATTGAGTGATGATTGACCATTATTGAAGACACCTGATGTTAACAAGCAGAATCACTGAAGTATAAAATAAAATAAAATTAAGACACCGTTATGGTGATCAGTGTTTGCTTTAGTTGGGCTCTTGACCCTTAAACTGGTAACATCAGATTTTGTTTCTCTGTTGTGTCTGACTTACAACTGCCAGATGAACAAAGAGAAAAGTTGATCAGGTGGTGTTGGTTATGTTATGACAATCATAATTTGACCTGAATCACTGAACTCATTTAAAGTCTAATCTCTGACTTAAATGTATATGTTTAATTACAGCAGCCTGTGAATCAACAGAATAAGATCCATCATTTTCTAATCTAAATGGTTTCTTAAAAGTTTATCTGATAAAACAAATCTTTCTTTTAGGCACACACAGACAACAAGAATCAGTGTATGAATCTCAACAATGGTGACGAAAAGAATATTCAATTAGGGAAAGGAAATTAGTAAAACAATTCGGATCATAATTTATTCATACCGCAATGTATGATGGGAGCCATGAATGAGTTTTGATTGGTGGCACCCAGAATGCACTGCAACATTCTTTATTATTGTCACCATTGTTGAGATTCACAGGCTGATTATTGATGTCAGTGAGTCAACATAAAATATTTTTTTTTAAAAGTCTTTTGATCAGAACAACGTTTAAGAAATATTTTGGATTATATGGAAAATGCTGGAAATCATTTGCTGTAGAATCACAGGCTGCTGTAAACAACATTATACATTTAAAACTGAGATTGAGAAAAAGACTGAGTTTTGTGAATCAGGCAAATTATGATTAAGTCAAAACATAACCAACACCACCTGATCACCTTTTCACTTTGTTCATCTGGCAGTTATAGCTCAGACACAAGAGCCAAACAAAATCTAAAATTAATGGTTTAAGGGTCAAGAGCCCAACTAAAGCAAACACTGATCACCATAACGGTGTCTTAAAAAATTATATTTTCTCCTTCAGTGATTCTGCTTGTTAACATCAGGTGTCTTCAATAATGGTCAATCATCACTCAATGAATCACGTAATTATCTCATTAACTTTAACACTCTTGAGTCTGGAGTCATATAAACTCCCAGGAGAGTTCAATTAACACTGGAGTTTTTGCTGTTGGACCTCAAGGTACATACATGTACCTTTTTGAGGGTCAAAAAGAATTAAAAGGTACATATATCTACCGTTTCTTTTAAAGGTTAAGGTACAATATTGTACCCTTGAGGGTACAGCCCCAGTGACAAGCCACTGTACCCCTAAAGGTACAATTATGTACTTTATTTTCTGAGACTGTATGTAGAGCCAGCCCTGATTAGCTGCTTGAATTTCAATTTAAAAGAACGTCCAGTTTGCGGTCTTTCTTTCTTTTGGCCATCGGTGGAGAAGAAGTCATAGCACGGGTTATTCATGGTTCTTACAGGGCTTTTAACCGAGGAGGTCCTTCAGAAAATATCAGAAGCAGGCATAGAAGTAACCGACGTCGAGATGAAAGGAGAAGAAATGGACTTTCAGGCAAATGACTCTTACTCAGATGATAATCGTTTATATGTCACAGTTATACATTTGAGTTTAAAATGAAATGTTGGAAAATGTGAAAATTAAAAGGATTTAATAATTTCTGATTTTAATTCAGTGTGTGTGTAATATATATATATATATATATAAAAAATCTCATTATAGTCAACAATTGTACCCTGTCAAAGCCAATTTTGTACTTTTGTATTTTTGAAGGGTCCATTTTTGTACTGTTAAATAAAGGTACAGAATTGTCACCACAGGTACAAGACTGGTCTCTTAAGGTACAAATCACAAGGGTACAAATATGTACCCTATGCCAAGGGTACAATATTGTACCCTTGAGGGTAAAGCCCCAGTGACAAGCCATTGTACCCCTAAAGGTACAATTATGTACTTTATTTTCTGAGAGTGTAACTAAGGGGTTCTTATACAATTATGATCTAACAATCTTACATGTGGGAGCAATTTAGCAAGAACATACACTGCGTACCTTTTTGAAATAATGGTGAACCAGTACATACTGTATAGGCTTTTTAAAAATTACAGGGTACATATCTATGCATTTATAAAGTAATCTTTTTAACAAAAGTGCACTGAAAACGAAAACTATTGCAACTTTTGCTTAAATATTGGGGAAAGTTCATGTAGTGGTGCTTGTTACCCCCTTGTTCCATGTAGTTTCAGGGTAAGCACAATAAAAATGCATACACAATCTTATATCACTGACTCGGAAACCTTTATTTATTATACAAGCACCACTTACCCTGTAACCACATGAAACAAGATATATTTCCCAGTATTTAAAAAAATTGCAATAGTCTTAGCTTTTCTTGAAACATGTTAGCCCAAACTTAAACATCTGCACTTTTGCTATCAAAAAAAAAAAAAAAGTATAAATGCATAGATATGTACCCTGTAATTTTTAAAAGCCTATACAGTATGGTACACAATTATTACAAAAATGTACGCAGTGTATGTTCTCGCTAAATTGCTCCCAAATATAAGATTGTTATGTCATAATAGTAGAATAAGTACCCCTTAGTTCTATAATACGTATACAGTATAAATATTTGTTTAATTCTCCTGGTTGTTACCCCTTTATTCCCCAAACTTATATTGTTCCCTTATACTTACATACAAGTACTTTATAGGTACACTGTTAGACCTTACCAGGTTTTTTTACAGTAAAATACTGGCAACACTGTTGCCAGTAACTTACTGTTAATTGTACAGTTCTTTACTGTAATCTACAGTATGTTACTGTAAAAATGCACTAAAACTCGAGTTAACTAATTTCACTTGCAGAAACCGACTGCCTTAAACTGTCGTTTAAAAGTATGAACTAAAATTTATAATGAGTTAATAACGTGAGCAAAGTATTATTGTGAACTTATTTAACTAGTAACCACAAAAAAAAAATTGTAATTAAAGAGACTTTCACTTGACCAGCAACTACACAGTCCCTGTCTTTTAAATAAAGCAACATGCAACATATCATCAATGTTTGTAGATCTTCTCCTGGACTGAAGCACAGGCTCTACTCTTCAGCACAATGGTGACCCAAAAACAAGATTTTACAGTAAACTACTGGCAACAGTGTTGCCAGTATAAACCTGTTTTATAACTTACAGTTTATTGCTGTTAAAATACATTTTGTGGGTGTGTCTTTTTATCTTTCACTGTTAACCCTTTCAACCCCACAGGAAAATCCACACTATAAAGAGTAAAAAGTAACATTGACAGTGTTGCAGTGAGATAATTAAGAGATGAACACCTGCTGTTAACAAGCAGAATCACTGAAGGAAAGAGGAACACAAGAACTACAACTGACTTCCAGCCATTACACATTATTACACTTATTATTAACCAGTATGGCTTTATTTCTGTCATACATGTACGTTACCATTATAGAGATCAGTGTTTGCTTTAGTTGGTATGCTGATGCTATAAAATGAGTTTTTATTCTGCTGCTTGAGCTGTGCTTTTGCAAATCACTCTTGTGCACACACACAGTTTATGAATGACTGGATTTGCCAAAATATGCAAATCATCATATTGCCTGTTCATTCATTAGAGGAATCATTCTCACTCATTCAGAGTTTAATTACTTTAATTACTCTCCAAAAGTGCTACTTTACCACCACCGTGAAGCTACACAAAAATAAATGCAATGACTCTTTTTTTAACACATCATTCATAAACCAAAAAAACAGAGCTACACTGTCTTGTAGAAACACAGAGATATCAAAATTTAGCAGATTAATCTCAACAATGGTGGCAATATTTTTTTTTTATTCATGCAGCAGTGCATGATGGGAGTTTTATACTATCCTGGAACCCAGCATGCACTACTGCATTAAAGTTTTGATTATTACCATTGTTGAGATTCATATTATATTTGTTGATGTCTGTGTGTGTCTGAGTCAAATAGGATTTTTTTTAATGCATTATATGATTACAATATTCTTCAGAAGACACAATTAACCGTAATATTGATTTCATGTTGTAAATTCACAATATATTTTATACCCACAAGTTACTGTATATTTCATATTAAATACCAATACATACAAAGAATATATACAGGAAAGATCTGAAAATCAGATGTGTCCAGAATGACTCACATCATCTCAAAAGCCAATTACATCAGATCAATTTCCACTTGACTTTTTCTTGCTACAACAAATGTGTTTTATAAACTCACTGTTACAGCAGTCAAAGAGGGATGAACGAAAGCAGTCCAGGTACAAGACACCAACTAAAGCAAATACTGATCTCCATTATGGTGATAACAAACTTTATTATTTTTACTTTATTATCTGTTAATTCTCAACAAGAACTTTTGTACATGTATGACATAAATAATTGTAAACTGGTTTGTAATCTGGTTTCACACTCAGTGTTGCTTGAAGTCAGCTGTAGTTTTTATGTTTCTCTTTTCTATTCTTGTTTCTCTGTCCTTCAATGATTCTGCTTATCAGGTGTTCATCAGTGTCTCAATTCACTCACTTATTTTCATTCAGGTGGACCATATTAGAGAATTAATATAGGGAATAGTGAATGTGGGTATAGAGTGTGATTAGGAACATAGTCTCTGAGTGTTGACTTTGAGAGCTGTTAATTCACAGTATATTCCTGTAGGCTAGTTTTGTTTTCTACGGTATATTACTGTTTTAATGGAAAATGGTATGATAGTGTCAGAATTTGGCCTTTTGCCAGTATTTTACTGTAAAAAACCTGGTAAGGTCTAACAGTGTACACTATAATTACCGAAAGTTACTCTGTAAATTCCTGTTAATTACACAGTACTTTCCAGGCTGTAATCTAAAACGTTACCGTATTTTTCATTGTTAGTTCACCTTAAATTAACTAATGGTTACAAAAGGAACATTATTGTAAAGTGTCACCAATTATATTTAGTTTTAGAATCTTTTGTGCATATTTAATTTTCATTTAATAACTATGCCTAATAATTAATTAAATAATTGTGTTTATTAGTCAAAGCTGATGATTACTTTTTAGTTTCTGCTGTATTTCTATGGAACAAGGTGATTTCTGTACCTCGTCGCTCTGTTTGCGGATGAGAAAGGAGTCGATAAACCCTCTGCGGTCGTGTGGATTCAGAGTCTCCAGCAGTCCAGTGAACAACCTCGTCAGTTCTGCTCTATGTTTCAACACATTTCTTACAATAATCCTTTTATCGTTGAGGAACGGACCCAACCACGGAAATATATTATAAAGCTGCAAGTACACACAGAGAAAAAATGCATACATTAAAGGGTTAGTTCACCCAAAAAGGAAAATTCTGTCGGTAATTACTCACCCTCATGTCGTTCCAAACCCGTAAGACCTTCGTTCATCTTCGGAACACAAATATTTTTGATGAAATCCGATGGCTCAGGGGAGGCTCCATTGACAGCTTTTTAATGAACAATTTGAAGGTCCAGAAAGGTAGGAAAGACATCGTAAAAATAGCCCACGTGACTACAGTGGCTCAACCTTAATTTTATGAAGCGATGAGAATACTTTTTGAGAGCAAATAAACAAAATAGCGACTTAATTCAGAGAGCACCACGACGCATGCGCTTGGTTATGACGCAGGAGCTGGCGTTCTGACATGTGACCAGGAAACACAGGGCTGTTTTTACCTATGGCCCAATCCCAAATGGCACACTTCATGTGCACTTTCGGTCTTGTGGACTTACAATGGCTGCCGCGTGCGCGTGTCCGTTAAGTCCGTGAGACCGCAGTGTGTCCCATTTGTCATTTTTAGATCTCAGAAGGGTGCTCGCGAGCGCCCCCTCTGCGGTCGATTTGCGCCCTTGATGCACACTTTTGCCGAGCCCGCGCTGATGCGGACTCCACAGCAGACTTCTTCCCGACATTCAAAGCGGCGTTACGTCGCGAAAGTGCGGACTCTAAGACCGCGAGTGCTTAGGGTTCCATTTGGGACAGGGCCATAGACATCATATAGAGACTACTTTCAGAACTTGTACAAATGACGCTCGATCATAACTCAATTAATCACTTAATTATCTCATTAACTTTAACACTGGTTCAGTGTTACTTATACCACTCTTGAATGTGGACTCATATAAACACTGAGCAGTGTAAATTTAACACTGGAGATGTACTGTATTACAAAAACACTTGTATATGGGTATTAAAGTTTATTTATCAAGTTTAAAGTATCAGATTTAAAAATAAAAATCAGTTTATTTCCATTACGATCAATAATTGTTATGTAATGAAAGCCATTTGTTTTCTGGTAAAATAAGAATGACACCTTGCACTTGAAGAAAGCATGTATGAATGTATTCATTTCACAGTCAAGAAAACAACATTTGTGAAAATGATCTTTTGTAATGATTAATCGGGATTTTGAGCTCACAGCACTTGAAATCTTAAGTTTATGTATTTTGAAGGTAAATAAGTTATTTGAACTTATATTTTTGAGTGACAGGGCCACAATGCTAAATTTAAAGTAATGTTTAGTCAAGTACATTTGATTGTTTAAGTAAAGACAACATTAGGGTTTACAGTGTAGATGCCCTATAGAGGGAATGCATTAACGTCACTTCCCCGCCGGAACACGCCCCCCTCAGCCGGACTGAGTGGCAGAAGAGCTGCTGCGTGGCTGGAGTTAATAGGGGAAACTGCGAAAACGCGAGTAAAACAAACTATTATCAGTTTAAACTAAAAGTTGGACTCGATATAGTGTTCCTTACAACTTATCAAAGATCCAGTGATCCATGGATATTGACATGCAGCCAGGAATCGTGCTTCCTGACATTTATATGTGCCTGATTTCGACGCCGGGGAAATAAATTAAGAAAATTTGCCTGTAAACGTTTTATATAAATACAATATAGATAGGTCTAAATCCGAGTGATCACTTACATTAATGTTATACTGTATATCATCATATCGTCCCCGTATAGTTTTTGGTCAGTGTTTATTTAAAAACATCCAATTATGCAGAATATAATCTGTTTTGTAGCTTTTTGCAGTCTGTAAAAATATACAGTACCTCAGATTTCTGGTCAAATCTAGTTGTACAGTCAATCGCAAAGCTCTTTCCCGTTTTAGATGTGTTTTGTGTGTTTTTCACGGCATTCACGCTGAAAACAAATGCTGCCGCTCAGTCTTTTTGCCACTTGTGGGCGTGACCGCATTCACTCCGGCCGACGGTGACGTCATGTGCATACCCTCTATTGGCCGCTGTGGCGCAAGAAATGCGGCCGCCATCTTAAACAGGTCATACTCCTATTTGCGTTGCATAGCAGCAGTAGATGCCAGAGCACTGTGCAGCATATTCCTGCTCAAATCGGCGGACCATCACTCGGGGATTACTTTTCACAAGTAAGATTAAACATTACCGCACTATTGTTTGTATTTTGTGAGTAAAATATTCAATGTGTCCTGTATCGTAGCTACGTGTATGACCTTTGCAGCAAAAAAACCCACGTGAAAATCAGTTCGGTATTCAGTGAGATATGATTAATTAAATGCGCTGACAGCTCATTGCACCCATAGATATCCATAATAAAGGCTAGATGTCTTACGGCAGAGTCTCTATCGTCATCACCGGCGGCCATCTTGTCACAGGCTAGCTTTCTGGCGGGCAATGTGGTACTGATGTGGTGAGAACACAAATACTCTTATCTTGCTGAAATCTTGATGGATTTTCAAACGGTTTGGTTTCTTACAAACGTTATTAACGTGGCTGGATAATTCTGGTGGATTATTTATTTATACACTTATTTTTCATAAGTGTGCAGTGTCATACCTACATCTCTGACGTTTATAAAAAACCAAACCGTTTGAAAATCGGTAGAAAATTGAGCAAGTTATGGTTATTTAAAAAGTACATGCACCATTAACACAATGCTACGAGTGAGCGAGCTGCCTGTGACAAGATGGCCGCCTGGTGCTGACGTCGACCTCCATTGGCCAGCAGCGTGGGCGAGACATCTAGCCTTTATTATGGATATTTATGATTGCACCTGCCAAACAGATTACACTGAGCGGAGCGGGTGACCGGGTTGGTACAGCATGGGGGTGAGTAATTAATGACTTAATTTTCATTTTTGGGTGAACTAACCCTTTAACGTTTTTAATTTTAAAAATTCCGTTTGCTCCCAAGGTAAGGTTGCACCCCACAGCTCAACAACCTGCTCATCACCTTAACTTTCACTGCATTTGTAGTCAATGCTATATTATCAAGTAAACACTAATAAACAAACAGAACGGAAGTTAACTTTGGGCCAGCTCATCACCATCGCAACACGTCTGATGAAAGCGTCTATAGGCAGTAGCGGCCGATATGGGCGTCTATCTATATGATATCTATGGTGTTTACAAGCAGAGGAAAACCACGCGAGGTCACGTATACGTCATGGTGCCCTCATGAACGCGCGTCGGAGACTGATACGAAAGAGAAGAAATTGTTGAATAAAGTCGTTATTTTGGCTCCAAAAAGTATTCTCATCGCTTCATAAAATTAAGGTTGAACCACTGTAGCCACATGGACTATTTTAATGATGTCTTTTCTTACCTTTTTGGACTTTCAAAGTGTTGTCAATGGAGCCTCCACTGAGCCATCGGATTTCATCAAAAATACCTTAATTTGTGTTCCGAAGATGAACGATGGTCTTGCGGGTTTGAAACAACATGAGGGTGAGTAATTATACTGACAGAATTTTCATTTTTGGATGAACTAACCCTTTAATGATAAAACAAAAAGAAATGAAGTCACCGAAAATACAGTAAAACATACTTCCATACCATCATAGAAGCCGATCCACTAACTCGAACATTTTCATTTGTCATGTCGACCATTTCTGTGAATTGAGGGTCTGTGTATTCAAATCTGCTGCCGTACACAATAGATGAGATGATGTTTGCCACAGCGTAGTTCACAGGCTGTGTTGTGTCGAAGGGTTTCCCTGTGAAGAGAAAACAAATGTCTCTCAACGGATCCTTTAAACTAAGAGAATGATTGCAGATGTCTATAAATGTGTTTCAGCTTGTACCTTCAAACTTGTCAAACTCTCCTTTCAGATACTGAATTTCCTCTATGATTTTCTCTTCACTTCCTCTCTTGCCCATCCCGAAGTCCCGCAGGTTACTGAGAGTGAAGCGTCGCATCTCTCTCCAGTTCTCTCCATTGGAAAAGAGGATTCCTGATCAACACAGACAGAACCATCTGACCGTGAGTCTCAGCAACAACACAAGCAGAAAATGATTACTTTGTGAGTTAAACATACATTAACCTTATATCTTTGGGACTTATATAATGTACATAAGCAAGCTTTCACTGTATGTCAAGTTAATAAGCAACAAGTCACTGTAAAATCCAACAGTTGCTCTAACAAACACTTTTTAATTAACTTTACTTAATGTCTTACCTTAATTGTACAAATCTAGTAATCTGTACTCACATACTATGACTTTTTAACTCAGAAAACCCAAGTTTTTAATAGATTATTTATTTATTTATAAAATATACACTTATTTCCTCACTTCTGCAGTTATCTCACTCATTTCCCAAAGTCATCTTGAATGTTGAAATATCAATATAGTGACAAATTTGAGAGAACATCACATAAGCTAACTCCATAAATTGATGTTGATTTTCAAATGTTTTTGTTTGAACTCACCATTATGGTTATTAATTCCCTGCAACTTCATTTATATTATTGAAATTCTCTTCCTATTGATCCAATGATGCAAATCACAGTTATTTGGTATTCTGCATGCAAAACTAAAGAATGGAAACAATGAAATGTTATTTATTGTTATTAATTGTAAAAATAACTATTTTTAAAGCAAATAAAAGAAAACAAAACAAAAATAATAAAATAAAGCAATTGTATATTAGACCCTTTTCACAGATGACATGTTTTAACAGTCATAATAATAATAATAGTAATAATAATTTGTTACACTTACATAGCGATTTTCTGGGTACTCAAATTGCATTACACATGGAAGGGGAAATCTCTTCAACCACGACCATCAGCAAATGTAAATTTGTCAGTACACACTACTATTCCTATTTCACCTGTTTTTTTAAGGCAATCAGTTTATATGCTTTTTAAAGTAAGTCTAACTAATTAGATTTTACAGTATATTTATAAATGTACATGTTACTTAAAAATTTATAAAAAACAAGTTTGTCACCAAATATTGCTGGGAATCCACATATACTCCTTGATTAAAGATATAGCACACATTTCCAAGCCAACAAAAAGGCATTTTTAGATTTTTCATGGTTAAAGTAAGTTGTTCACGCCCAAATGTTTTGTGGTTGTTTATTATGAGCTCATATTAGTGTAAAATTTAATGAAAACACATTTATTCTTCAGTAGTTAAACCCAATTACATTCGCCTGGAGAGGCCACGAGGAACTGAAAGGATTTGCAACATTTTTGTTTTTCAACATGTCTAGCATTTACAGTTTGTTCTGTACATTACGTTTCTGTTTATTCATTTGAGTTGAAAAAAAACAACAACAAAGAATCCTACCATGTCCGCTGTGCGTTATCCTGAAACCAGGGTCAATATATCGGTCGCCGAACTCTTCTGCATAGTTCACTAGAGCTTCTTTGACAGTTTTGTACCCAACTAAGACCACAGTTTCTCTGGGACCCAAAAACACTTGGAATATATTTCCGTAGGTTTTGGACAGCTGGAGGACACAGAGAAAGACATTTACAAACAAATCTTAAAATGTTAGACCACTATTTATTTTAAACATATCAAGTTCCCACCTCAAAAAAGCTGTCAAAGGGTCTCTTGAGGTCAAGGGTCAGCAGGTTCCCCAGCAGCGGCAGAGGTTTGGGTCCCGGTGGCTCTTTCCCCTCTTTCTGAGATCTGGATCCAGAGGAAAGCAAATACAAAACCAGAAGCAACAGCAACGCGCCCAGTAATGTACCTGTGCTGAGAAACTGCAGAAGTGACTCGATTACAGCCATTTTCTCTCTAAGCTTCTGAACTGATGCGCTCGCAGATTTATAGATGTATTTACAGAGCAGGATTCTTTATTGAGAACACAAGCTGGTAGCTGCAGTCATCAAGTCTGATTAAAGGGAACTTGTGTATCTTATAGTACATGGTATCTTATAGGCATTCAGTGGGCAGTCCTTAAAGGTGTTGACCTTACACACAGCCTTAGAAGTGCCTGCTAAAACAAAAGAATCTAAAGACAATACAGAAAATCACCCCTGGCTGTGAAACTCCAGCAGACCTATCTCAAAAGAATTCAATCAACAGGATCAACGGGTTTGACAATACAGGTAAAACTCGAAAAATTGGAATATCTTGCAAAAGTTCATTTATTTCAGTAATTCAACTTAAAAGGTGAAACTAATATACGGTATTATATAGGCTCATTACATGCAAAGTGAGATATTTCAAGTCTTTATTTGTTATAATTTAGATGATTATGGCTTACAGCTATGAAAACGTTTTCACAATTTTCTCATTTTGAATTTGGGGTTTTCATAAGCTGTAAGCCATAATCATCAACATTATAACAAATAAAGGCTTGAGATATCTCACTTTAAATGTAATGAGTCTATATAATATAGTATACGTAATGTAAAATTGAGTTACCAATACTCAACATTCTTCACTTAATGAGTTTACTTAGAGAACTTGAGTGAAATTGCATATTTAAGTATTTGTAACAAAGGTTTATTGTTCTTGTTATTTTTACTTAATTACTTCAAGTTTAATTTACTTAAAAAGCGTGATGCCATAATTTATTAATATAAAGTAAATATTTAAAAAATTCAATGTTGCCTTTTCTGCTGTTAGAGAGTGTTGCGATATAAATGTCTAATGGAATGTCTAAGGGCAACTACAGCTTCGGAAAATGTGCTTTAACCTGTTTGTCCTGGACTTAATTATGGAGCTAGAAATGTGTCTTTATACATGCGAGAAAGTAAATGATCTGAGAGGAAAAAAAAGTTTGAGAGAAAAAGTTATCACACTGATAACAAAAAAAGCATTGCATGAGAGAAAAAATATTTGAGAGAAAAAGTTTTCATACCAATAGCAAAAAATATTTGAGACTAAAAAAAGTTTTGAGAGAAAGTTTTTTTCTCATAGAACATAAAAAAATATAAATTTGAAAGTTTGAAAATTATTTCTGAGAAAAAAAATCTCTCAAAATACTTTGAAAAAAATCTCAAATATATATATTTTTGCTATCAGTGTGAAAACATTTTCTCTCTAAAAAAAAAAGTCTTCCTTTCTAAACGCTTTTCTTTGCTCTCGATGCAATTTTTTGCTCTCGTGTCAGGATTTTGCTTTAGCTGTGAAAATTGTGTCATGGGCGGGGCCACGTTCTTTTTTTCCTATTGGAACGTTCCTATTGGCCAGTCGGGTGAGCATCGTCTTGTCTTGGGAGTCGAACTGAATCATTATTACACCATTGTTCGCGTTCGGTTCACCTAGATGCCGCCTCTGCCTTAGAGTTTAGATTCTCTGCTCGAGCCCGAGGTCGGGCCAATATTTCCCGTCACTATCCTCGGGCCGGGCCGGGTCTTTGATCTAGAGACGTGCACTCCCAACGCAAAAGAGTGCGGGGCAGGACTAGATTTGATGGCGGAGTGCGAGCGCGGGCGCGGGCTGTAATGCACCGTGTTTGTGGGTTCCGGGAGAATAAAACGATTTGTGGGACTCCCGCAAACTAGAAATATCTTTTCATCGCGATCTCATACATCTCTGTTATTATCAATGAAGCTGACTGCACAATGAATCTTTCATAATATATACACTTTGTTTGTTATAATTAGAGGATTTGCCAGCATACAGAATTCAGCTCTGAACAAAAAGTCCGTTTTGAGCAGTGAGGGGAGTCTCTCTTGAATGCTTGTGATTGGCCATTGCGTTCAAGAAATCAACACATGTCTGTGATTGGCTACATCACTCAACGCTGCAAACATGTTATAAAACAAAACTCTGCCCTGTAAATCATTTGTATTTTGTTTTAGCTCTTGTTGCTTTTCTGCAACAGATGAATAAAAATGTATTCGTTTTTATGTTTTATTCATATATGAATAAAACATTCGTTTTTATGACGTTTTATGAAGTTTTTTATAACGTTTTTATTCGTTTTTATGAATAAAACATAAAAACGAATACATTTTTATTCATCTGTTGCAGAAAAGCAACAAGAACTAGCTAAAACAAAATACAAATGATTTACAGGGCAGAGTTTTGTTTTATAACATGTTTGCAGCGTTGAGTGATGTAGCCAATCACAGACATGTGTTGATTTCTTGAACGCAATGGCCAATCACAAGCATTCAAGAGAGACTCCCCTCACTGCTCAAAACGGACTTTTTGTTCAGAGCTGAATTCTGTATGTTGGCAAATCCTCTAATTATAACAAACAAAGTGTATATATTATGAAAGATTCATTGTGCAGTCAGCATTGATAATAACAGAGATGTATGAGATCGCGATGAAATGTCAGTTTTTTTAGGAATTATTAAGGGTGCGCGCATTCAGTCATGCCAAACCATGCACGCAGTAGCCTGCTTGATTTTATGTTATAACAGTGGTTTGTGTGTTAATGCTTTAATAACACATAATTATCAAGAGCATTTATGCTGATGTGTATGATGGCGACACGTATAACTTGAAAGTATTTGGAGGCAGTGCTCGAATTGAGTCAAGTCCCCAAGTTTTTTTTTTACGGGGGGAGGTTTAGTCTTGCAATATACACGTTATACAAAATATACAATATATTTGGTCATAATATGCATAAATATATCGTATTTGTTAAAAACGCTTGATAAACAATTATATAGGCTATATATATATATATATATATATATAGTTGCTGTTTTGGGTCTGCAGCCCTCTAAATCCAGTATTACTTTAGTAATTATATATATATATATATATATATATATATATATATATATGTAATTACTTACTAAAGTAATACTGGATTTAGAGGGCTGCAGACCCAAAACAGCAACTATGGCAAATATACCAGGGCACTACATATAAGGCTCTTGAAGACCCGTAAAAGCAAGTAACTTCAAAATACATTGAAATGTCTCAAAAACAGTAGAAAATAATCAGGTGGCTTCCAGACTTCCACAAGCTTTTAAAGGTAGTGTATAATGCTACAAAAGTTTATATTTCAGATCTGAAGGATCATGATGAAGACTGGAGAAACGATGGTGAAAATTCAGCTTTGATCACAGAAATAAATTATATTTTATTGTATTATTATTTTAAATTGTAATAATAATTCATAAAATTACTATTTTTACTGTATTTTGCATCAAATCAATGCAGGCTTGGTGAGCAGAAGAGACTCTTGAACTTTTGAACAGCAGTGTACATCCAACAGAATGATTCTAGCTTTTTTTACCAATGTAGTTTTTACCCTAAAAACAACTGGATGATTAATGTGGATTATGTGACACTGTTATAATAATGTTTGTTCCAAAAGACTTGATTAAATGGATGAAACTTGTTTATTAGATATTAAACATATAGATTGTGGCAAAACAGGCTGTCAGTCTGTGTGTTGGTGGGGATTTTTCAACTATTTCAGTATGCGATTCTTACATAGTTACGTCCAGTAGGTGGCGGGAAAGCACTGTTATGAGTGAGTAAGTCAGCAACTATTCAACGACCATTTCAGTGAAAAAGGCTGCTTTATGGATGAAATCAACGGGGTCGCTGTGTCCATTTGGCTTTATTCAGAAACAAACAATGCCATGGCAACCAATGTCAATTATTGCTATTTCAAGAGTGAATCCTGCATAAATGGGTATGTAATTCCCGAAACGTTGTGTTTACGTGGCCATTGGTCCTGGCTGGCAGCATGAAAAACAAGTTTTATACAAATTCTGAATGGAAATTAGAAAGCATAGAAAGTACACAACGATCGCTCCCTTTACTAAAAAGCTTTTATCCATCTCCGTCGAGATCTCTAGCACTCCCGTAGAACCAGGACTATTAATAATGAAAAAATTGTAACTTAAGCCTAAATGTTTCCAATTTACGCAAGGAATACAAAAGCCCCGATATGGTGTGGGTAGGTATAAAGTAGAAAGATATATATAGAGAGACAATTACCCCTCAAAAAAGTCGGTAAGAAGCTTTCTCTTCCCGACCTCGAGTGGAGGTTTATTTTTCTCCATTTTTAAAAAGTTAAAATGAGCTTCAATGGAGCGGAGCCAATCAAACAGTCCTGTCAGTCAACGTCAACGATGTCATGCGCACAGCACTCTTCAGATGTGGGGCGGGGCGTTTACATTTTAAAGAGACATGGCAACTAGCCAACTTAAAAAAAATTATTGTAAATAATCAATTCACGAAATTTACTGTATCCATTGCATGCATTTAATCAGATTTGTTATTATTATTTTTTACTAAAATAAAAATAT
Source organism: Tiaroga cobitis (assembly GCA_030578255.1). Classification (NCBI taxonomy): domain Eukaryota; kingdom Metazoa; phylum Chordata; class Actinopteri; order Cypriniformes; family Leuciscidae; genus Tiaroga; species Tiaroga cobitis. The sequence continues at coordinate 2,120,148 of JAROOI010000036.1, read as the reverse complement.
CTGAGGTACCCCCCCTAATTCTATTTTTTACTTCTTATTGGGGGGTCCCTGGGGGTCCCGGATCCCCCCAGCCCCCCTCAATTCGAGCACTGTTTGGAGGTGCAGAACAGAGGAGGAGGAGGAGAAAGTAACAAGTAATTGAGAACGTCAGTTATAACGACCCACGTATTGGTTTAAATCGGGCTCGGGCTCATAATTCTAGTTAATGTGTCGGGCCGGGCTCGGACACAAAGTGCACGGGCTCGGGTAGGGTCGGGCTTGATTTTTTGGGCCCGATCTAAGCTCTAAGTTGAGCACGGACACTCCAATGTTTGGGTAAGACACACAACTAGATGTTAGCTGGCTGAGCAAGTTCAGCATCACTGAAGATTAAACATTAAAAATAGCACTCATATTCATGAATGAATGTGTATTATTAGCTTGCTAATCGCTAGTAAAGCTAATTATTAATTAGCCATCATGCTAAACTTGCATGAGTGCTATTTTTTTATGTTTAATCTTCAGTGACGCTGAACTTGCTCAGCCAGCTACCCATCGAGTTGTGTGTGTGACATTATTTCAGAGTATGTGAGCGGAGTGGAGTGGGAGCGGAGCGAGGAGTGGAGCGGTGTGATTTTGAATGGAGTGCGGAGCGGATTTTTAAAAAGTGCTCCACTTCCGCTCCATCACAAGTAGAATTCATGACAAGGGCCCATTATAGAACTACATTTTTTGTAAGGATTCACACGTTAAACACATAGCAAAATTGGAAGGTTATGATGACGGCGATGGACATGAGTTTCTCAAGCTTACTGAATATGATCGGGCAACATGCACGGTCTCATGAAAGTGCGAATCTTTAGCACAAATTTTATTTATTGTGCCCTTTAAAATTATATTCACTAAACCCCTTGAGTAGGATTAGGGGTGTGGAGTGCGTGCATATTACACACCATAAAGTGCATATCATATATACACGCGAAAACTGCATATCATATGCACACAAAAACCATTTTTGGCGTGCCCTGGTGGAAAAACCAGCTAGACCAGTTCAAGCTGGTCGACCAGCTTGACCAGTTCAAGCTGTGTTTTGGAACATGTGCTGGTTAGACCACCCAATACCAGCTTATGCTGGTTAGACCCACCTTATGCTGGTAGCGTTTTTTGGGGGGATTTTCTTTGCTGAGAATTGTAACCAGCTAGGGTTTGAAGCTGTTTTATGTTGCTGGTCACTGATTTAATTAAGCTGCTAGTTACAACACCTACCCTAGGCTTATGATAAAACCAAACCTATGCTTTAAGAATGGAGCACACAGACACAAATATACACATTCACGAGGAGAATTACATTTATTTATGTGAATTTCATTGTAACATCTTTATTAAATTAAACAATACAAAGATGTGGGTATGAATTTGTATGAAATTATTAATTATTTGTAAGCTTAAATAAATAAAACATTTCATTGTAACTACTTAAGAGAAAAATAAATGTAGTTTATGAAGTGAAGCAAGCAATTTACTTATTTGGCTTTTTTTACTTTTTTGTTGATGTCTTGAATTTTCTCTGTCAAGTAGTGCACAAGCTTCACTGTTCTGGCCTTCAGCTCTGCTTCCTCCAAATTTTTGCTCTCCAGCCACTTTTGAAAGCAACCTAGGGAAAAAAAAAATACATACACAACTTGAAATCCTTTAAACCTTGACTACCACAAATATCTATAGATGCTGTTCTTGAATAAGGCTAAATTTGACAGTATGAGCATTATTACTGTTGATCGTTAGCACAGGCGAAGCACTGCTACTTGGGTGCATGCGTGATATCTCTGCGTGATATCGCCCAAGTAGCAGTGCTTCGCCTGTGCTTTCCCCCAATATAGTCCCATGTCAATATCTGCCTAGGAAATCACCTAGTCTTAATCTGCATTGCTATTTGTACTCGTTGTGAATACGCAGGCCACAAGAAGTAATTAGGTTAGTTTTTTTTTTTTTTTTTTTCACTTTTATTCTCGACATGCTATCTGGCAACATAGGATTCCATTCACTATGCTAAGCTAAGCTAGCAGCACCTCTGCCAGACTAAGTTAATGCATGCACTGAGACAAAAATGCTTTTGCCCACCTAAATAAATCTAGGGGAGATGGTGAATAACCCCTATTTCAAAAAACTTTGGCATGTTCCTTTAAATGCTTTAAAAGCAGGGCTTGACATTAACACCCGGCGGTGGATTTTGCTCGTGGCGGGTAACATAGTCACTCCAACTAGCCACTTTGCGGGTTGAATAATTGTAGCAGGGTTTCCGCGGGGTTGTAAAAGGTAGTAAAAGGTAGTAAATTAAATTATGCCAAATTAAGGCCAGTAAAAAGTAGTAAAAAGTAGTAAAAAGTAGTAAACGTCAACTGACGAGGTAGTACATTTTCGAACCCCCATCCAACTAGGCCCATGAGTTTCAATTTTTGTTAAGTGCAGGACTTTGTTCTAAAATTCCTAAAATTCGCGTGGATTTATTTATATGTTACGAGTAGGACCTGAGCGATATCATGTGACGTGGTGTTTGTTCGTTCGTGCGCACTGAAACAAACTAGGTACCCGGCTGGCCTGGCTTGCTGCCCAACCTGTTCGCGAGTTCGCTTCTATTTCAGTCATCAGTCGGCCGCCAAAGACATATTTTATTTTGAGTCGGACCCAAAGACAGACAAATTAAGAAAGGTCGGACGTGAGTGAACGGACTGACGTCACGCGATGTGTACGTTGGGCGGTTCAAGCTGGTACCTTAGCTTGGCGGTAAACCTCTGCTCCGCGCAAGTTTACCAAGTAATGTTAAATATGGGCAAGTGCAAGTTTTCGGACCTCTGGCTGGAGGACACTCGGTTTAAAGACTGGCTTAGGCCAGTAGTTGGAAACAGTCGAGAAGCTTTTTGCAACGTTTGCAAGAAAACGATAAATATTACTTGGATGGGGGTGAAGGCGGTTAATTCCCACAGGGAGTCTACTGGCCACCAAGCCAGGATGCGAGGACCTAACACCCAGCTACCGCTGTCGCTGTTTTGCGCTGGACCAACGGCTACATCGACGCCATCAACCTCCACTGCTCCCTCAACCTTGCCTGCTCGCTCCTCGCAGTCCACTGCCAGTAATCCTACCACCAGCATACAGACGATCTGCACCACCACCGCTACGCTACAGGCTGAAGTACTATGGTGTTTAGACTTGGCAGTGAAACACCACTCGTTCAAGTCCAATGATGGCATAGGAGAGCTGTTTAGCATGATGTTCCCGGATTCCCAAATCGCCAAATCGTTCGCTTTCGCCAAAGACAAGACCAGCTACATGATCAAATTTGGCATCGCCCCCTATTTTAAGAAGCAACTGGTTGAAGCTATAAATCATGCCGGACCATACGTACTTATGTTTGATGAGAGTCTGAATGAATCGTCAAAGAAAAAACAAATGGACATACACATTCGTTTTTTGGAGGATGGCTGTGTCCGCTCGAGGTATTTTGGCTCACAATTTCTGGGACATGGAAGAGCTGAGGATCTGTTGCAGCACATCAACGTAAGTTTATTTTTATATACTTATTGGTTAGGGGCAGTGTTGGGCAGTAGCGGCATTCAAAACAGCACCGTTACTAGTTTACCTACATTTCTCAGTAGCGTCGCTATTTTCTACATCAATAGCTTTTCAGAAGTGAAACTATTTTACTGATTAAGTAACATGGTAGCATTCACAGAAGCTACATTTCCCAGCGGAGTTTCTGCTGTGGTCTAGGCTGAAGCCGTAACCATGGTGATGACAGACGCTGCTGCAGGGTAGCTGGGGAGCGTGCACAGGAGACAGCGGTGAGAAATCAGGGGGAGAGAGAGTTCATATAGTGAATCTTATCAGACTTCAGGAAAACTCTTTCCCTAAATTCACCTTCAACGTCATTTGTCCTTTTTTTTTGCCAGGCTGCTACTGTGGAGCAGGTCTTAATTTTGCTCCTGTGGGTTGAACCACGTTAACGTTAGTGATCTTATACAAAGTGTCCTCCCAATGTGCCCTAAATGAAATATACATCCAAACAGTGTGGCTATTCTACAATATACACTCTTCCCGTTTTTGTAATTGGCTATGTGAGGATGTTTTTGTTGGTTTGTGTTGCCATGGTTATGTAGCAGTTAAATCATTGAGAACAGTTTAATAAGCTATCTTAACATTAGTTTGTCTTACAGTTTTATTGATCACTAGATAGCCATGGCTTGGAGTGAAATTAGTTCAATGTTTTAATAAAGTAGCTTTGATTTAGTTATGTGATGGACTTTACATTTTATTGTAGCTTAGCTTGCTACATTTGCTATATTTCGTTTGGTGGGTAGCTTTCATTTAGTGATTGATGAAGAGTAACTTATAGATTAGCTTAATACATTTTTCCAAGTTGCTTGCCCAACTCTGGCCAGGGGACATTGTTTGCATTTGAACAGTTTCATGGATTTGATCATTTTATTAATTTAGCCTACTTCTGAATTCTGTAACACAATGTTGGAAAAATGTATATATATGGTAATTAGTGTTATAGCCTAACTTATGCTTTGGCAAAGCAGTCCTTGACATAAGCATAATATCTATCTCTTTCAAATGTATTTCAACATCTTAGGATAATAAAGCTAAATGTTTAATTTGAAGCATACTGTATACAGTTTTACTGTCGGTCTGTATATTGAATGTGGTTTACTTAATCAATAAATGTTATTTAAACAAAACTTTCTTCTGTGTGATAATTCACAGGAATGTGTTGCTCAGCTCAACATGAGGCGGCTCCTCTCTGTGGGAATGGATGGCCCCAACGTAAACTTCAAGCTCCTCGATCGCCTTCAAAAGGAGCATACCGAGCTGTATGGAGGTGCTCAAGTCCTGATAGTTGGGAGCTGTGGACTTCACACTCTCCACAATGCCATGAAGGCAGGCTTTACAGCCTGGCAAATTGACAAGCTCCTGCGTGCGCTCCATTTCCTCTTTCACAACGTTCCTGCCCGCAGAGAGGACTACACCATCACCACTGGATCGTCCTGCTCTCCCCTCTCTTTCTGTGGCCACAGATGGGTAGAAAATGTGCCAGTTGCCGAGAGAGTCCTGGAAATTTGGCCTATGATTCAGAAATACATCAATGCTGCAGAGAATAAGAAGGTTCAAAAACCAAACACGGCCTCTTTATGACGCCATCCTGGCAGCACAGGGGGATCCACTCTTAATCCCAAAGCTCCAATTCTTCCTCTCCATTGCAAGAAGTTTCAACCCCTTTCTCCAAAAATACCAGACAGATGAGCCTGTGTTGCCATTTTTGGCAAAAGATTTAACTCAGCTTCTCTTGGTGAGTATCACTGTAAAGGTTTTGATTCTCATTTGAATGTAAACCTGTATTAATTGATGGAATGGCTTGGTAACTATCTGCTTGTTGTCATCATCAGAGTTTACTGAGGCGCTTCATCAGAAGGAAGCTCATTCAAGACCTAACCCCCCTGCAGCTCATTAAATTGGACATTTCTGATGAGAAGAACTGGATCTCCCTCAAAAGGGTAGACATGGGCTTGGGGGCTGAATCTTCCACCAAGGTAATTTCATTGTTGTTTATTTGTTTTACACAATCACACTAATTACACAATCACAATTACATACAATTTGTTCACTATGAATATTTATGATCATTAATATTATACAAACATTTCCTTTCAACGAAAACATTGACATGGGTGTTCCTTAAATAAATCATTATTATATTAATTAATTAATTATTAAATTAATAATGTTCCTTAATTAGGCACTCCTGGGCAAACCAGGAACCAAGATAGGGGAACACTCCGTACTCAGCCTGAGAAAAGAGTGTTTGCAGAGTCTAATTCGAATCATAAAGAAACTGCAAGAAAGGTCCCCGTTGAAATTCCCCATTGTTAGGCAGATTTCCTGCCTGGATCCCACAAAGATGGTCAAAGATCCAGAGTGGTGCATCGTACAGATGAAGGCATTAGTACAAACTTTCATCCAGGGACAGCAGCTGGTAGGGGGCATTGCAGCTGGTAAGAAAATATTTTTACAGGGACAGTAGAGCTGGATAGGTTATTTAAATGGAGTAAGGACATTTGTGGTTTTCTGCCTTTTTAATAGAGGTTTGAAAATGTCAATGATCAGTTTGTAATTTAGGAAAGACCTATGTGTCCCCAGGTTGAGAACCACTGCTTTAAATACTGTTGTGTATCTATGATGAACTGTATGTACTTTTGTTGAATGGGTGATGACGCAGTTGACTAATGTGTTAATTTAAAAAATGTATTTAAATTTTCCTTTCAATGTTGCAGGTGATGTGATCATTCAGCAGTTCACTTCCTTGCTCTCGGTTGTGGGCAGAGAAGAAGAGTTTGTTTCCTTCCAACCCCTGAGGCAGCGTCTGGATGTCTTTCTCCACTCCAAACTCTGCACGTCCCACCCTGACCTGCTCAAGTTCTGTCAAAGTGCTCTCCTCCTGTCCCATGGACAAGCCACAGTGGAGAGAGGCTTCTCAGTTAATAAGGAGGTAGAAATATGCAACCTTCGCGAGGAATCTCTCAAAGCCCTCAGGTTAATCTGCGATAAAGTAATTGTCTGTGGTGGCGTTCTGAAAGTTCCTCTCACCAAGGAGCTCTTGGCATCTGCTGTTTCAGCAAGGTCACAATCAGGGCCTGAAATTAACACCCGACCACCTGCCAAATGCGGGTGAATTTTGCTATTGGCGGGTAACACTGTCAATCTACCTGCCACATTGGCAGGTAGCCAATGAGAATTGAGTGATTCATTAGGGGTTTTTTTTTACGTTTTCATTTTCATTGCGTTGGACCTTAGCTATAATGTGGCGGCACATTACTGGGGTAAAAAGGCCAGCTGAAACAAACAACCAACAAAAAGATGGGGATGAGTCAAAGAAAAGTAAAAGAAGTCATTTTAATACAAAGTGGGCAATTGGCGACAACGGCAAGGTTCGTGAGCGGCTGATTTATGGCAACGACTGTTGTTTTGTAACGTTCATGCGATCAGAAAGAAGATGAGGCCCTTTTCTGACTACGTTTGGATGTGCGAGTATTAAACTGTTGGTGAGATGGGATGAGATAATGTAACGCTGACGTAGGCTCCAGAACAATGACAGTTGCACAGATGTGTGCGTGTGCAACTGTAGTACATGTTGGGAGTTGGGAACCGGTGAGAAAATGTCCGGTACCCGGTAACTTTACCAGTAATAATATTAATTTAGTTCTGCTTAACGGTTCCTGAACGCTGTAACTAAAAGCTGTCAGGACCTAGCTGTCTACGTGACTAAATCAGCCATCAACACAGCCGCGGGTGATTTGTTTACATACGAGCTGCGGTAGGTCTATAGATCTGTTGTGCGTGTGTGTGTCAAAATCAATGAATAAAAATATTTTTTTAAATGTATATTCTAAGAGTTATTATTACTTATATTGATTTCGTTAATAACTTGACAGCACTTAAATGTGTACAAGTTAAAGAACAATATTGTGAAATTCCCGTTTTTTCACCTTTAGGCTATGAGGCAACAAAAAAAAAAAGGCTGGTAAAAAGTCTCTGTGGCAGGTGAATTTTGATATCCACCTGCCACAGTGGCTGGTGGCAAAAAAAGTTAACTTCAGGCCCTGGTCACAATACAGGCTGTACCTTTATAGTGAGCGGAAAAAAAAGGAGAGCGCCACACAAGAGCTGAAGAGGGAAGCAGCAGAGAAAGAGCTGGAGGACCTCCGGAACCAGCGGCAGGTACTCGGTAGTGTGTGCCATTCACTTGAGAATGAAGCCGACAAGTGTGCAGAGATGGCTGAGGGAAAGGCAGGAACAAAGATGGCTGAGCTCATCACAAAATCCAACTCTCTTCGAAGAAGGAACAAGGACAAAAAAGCAGAACTTCTCCAAGTGCAAAAATTAATCGAAGAAAAGGCCGCACAGCTGAGGCACTTGTGATCCTGCCTTAGCAACTTTTATGTTTGTTGTTAATTCAATTAATTGTTTATGCTCTGTTGGACAGTGCTTGGCTTGTGTCCAGTGTTGAAGTTATTTGTTTCAACTCCCTCCCAGTGTTGAAATTAAGTTATTATTATTATTGCCTCATTAAATTGTGATTAAATATGTTATTAATTCATTTTGGAAAGATATTTCATGTCTTTACTTGTCACTTTACTTAACACTGCTACAGTTGAAGTTTGAAGCCGTGTTGGTAGTAAAAATATTGTGATGGTAGTAAAATAGGCAGTAAAAAGGTAGTAAATTCAATATAAGAATCAAGTCAAGTCAAGTCAAATATATTTATATAGCGCTTTTCACAATACAGATTGTATCAAAGCTGCCTTAACAATGTTTGTTTATTACTGGAAAAAAAAGACATCCAAGTTTGGTAGAGCTGATCAATGGTATGATTGGTTAATTAATTTGAATATCCCCAACTGAGCAAGCCAAAGGCAACAGTGGCAAGGAACCGAAAAACTCCATCCAGTGAGCTAAAGGTGTCCTAACACACCATCAGATGACCCAATGGAGAAAAAAAAACCTTGGGAGAACCCAGGCTCAGTCGGGGGCCAGTTCTCCTCTGGCGTTTATGAACTAGAGGCCGAATTTACAGTAACTGTAAGATAAAAAATGTATATGAATGCCTGGCTAAATAGATGCGTCTTCAGTCTAGTTTTAAACTGTGAGAGCGAAGAATCTCTGTATAAACCCTGTGTAGTCTTTTCAAAAGGCATCTGAAATAATTGTGACACTAAGACACTTCAACTCCCATAGGGCTGTCAACGAATATTCTAAATTCGAATATATAAACGAAGAATTTCGAAGATGAAAATGAATATTCGAATGTGGAAAAACGCCCGCGGTAGTAGAGGCGCGGCTGTCTGCTTTGCGAGTGGGCGAGCTGCCTGAGGGGTCAGGGACAAGTAACAGGAAGAAGCGTTAACGTTAAACAGAAACATTACTAAAGTGTAGGCTACTGTATTGACTGAATACATATTGCATGAATAGGTTAGATACAGCAGTTTCATGCACTACAGGCTTTTGCTGGTTTGATTATTTACCGTTTCATGGCAAGGAAAAGTTCCATGTTTACCACAGCACAGCTCGCTCGGAGCGTTCAATGTCGGTTCTATATAGGCTAATGTAAAACTTCAATTATTGTAATAATAATATTTGTTTCAATCACTGAATGAAGCCTGCTATAAGAGTCGCGACCTTAAATTGCTTGCACAAAACTCTTGATCAGCACTCAACATTCGCTTATTGTTGTTGTTCATTTAAACCGTTATGGACGGAGAGCGTGACGCCTCATTCGCGCCGCAATACCTCCAGACGCGCATAAACGCGTCTTTACACTCGCGCCAGACGCTGTATTCGCGTTTGGTGTGAACGCAGCATGAAGGTGAGAGAGAGAGAAAGAGTGCCTGAGAGTGCGAGTGAGCGAGCGAGAGTGAGGTCTGCGGTCTTGACCATTAGTTGATTTACTTGTTTTTGTGTAGGTAATACGTTGTCAAATATGTTTAAACTTAAAGGGGTCATATAATGGTACATGCACTTTTACAAGTTGATTGTACTGAAATGTGTGTTGGCAGTGCCTGTACACAACCACCATAAAATGATAAAAATCCATCCAGTGTTTTTTTTTTAATCTCCTTATATGTTTTCCCCTGCCTCAAATCAAGCCTAAATCAACAACTAAATCATTAGTTGTGGGGGAGGGGTTAGGATTAGGGGCAGGGTTGGGATTAGGCAATCAGGTACTGACTTCAACTAGGGGGGAAATAATTTGGCAGGGGGTCGAAATTAGGCACAACACCGGCGCGGTCATTGTTGATATGCTGGAGCACAGTCTATGAGCAGAATGGCGTCTAAGCGATTGTGGTGTTCTGTTCTTGGGTGTAATAACGAACACAGCAGTCATTTTAATGTTCCTAAATCCGAACCGCTGAAGACGCAGTGGCTGAGTTTGTTTTCGAAGGGAATATTCCCCACGAGCAACGTCAATGCTCTCATGTTTGCGCGACTCATTTCACACACCAGACTGCTTTATGAACGAGGATCAGTAAAAAGCTGGTTTTGCTAAGAAGCTGCTCATGAAAAAAGGATCGGTACCAGATATTCGTGTTCCTGCTGAACCTCCAGAAGAACTGAAGTGAACTGAAGTGAAACTTTTTATTAAACTTTATATTAATATTTATAATCTTTGCAAATCGCTAGCTTCATGCTTCACAATGAATGCGTCTAAGGTTTACACTCAGGGTACATTACGGCATGTTTTCTATGTATGACGTTCTCAATATAATTCATAATCCCACGTTTATACTGAACAACGCGTTATGGTTATTGTGTTATTGTGTTCAAACGGTGTACGCACAGAACAGAGAGCAAAGCTCATTATCATTTAAAGTCATAAGCACTGAAACGGTGTGCTGAAAACAGAGCTGTTTTTGACCAGGTCAAATAAGTGTTTTCTTACAATACTAATGAGAATTTTTAATTCAAGTATATTACAAACTTTTAATTTAGACCCTAAATAATCATATTAGCTTGTACAAAAATGGCATTATATGACCCCTTTAAATAAACTACCTATACAAATAGTTATGTCTCTTTGTATTAATTTGCCCTGTTATTGACGTAATGCGCGTCATTGACAAAATGTGCAACCATGTTCGAATAGTTCGAATATAGGCTATGTGTTTTTTTTTAGAGGGAGTATTCGAACGTCATTTTTGAGCAATTTTGACAGCCTTAATGAGTATTGCATGCACACAGTGTATGCTGGTGGAGCTATGTGGCGACATATAATACACAATACATGGTTTTATTTAAAAAAGGAGCTTTACACACAACCTTATCAGAGCTAATGATAATGACCTGTATTGTGTACACTGTTAGACCTTACCAGGTTTTTTACAGTAAAATACTCGCAACAGGCCAAATTCTGACACTATCATACCATTTTCTATTAAAACAGTAATATACCGTAGAAAACAAAACTAGCCTACAGGAATATACTGTGAATTAACTGCTCTCAAAATCGACACTCAGAGACTGTGTTCCTAATCACACCCTATACCCTCATTCACTATTCCCTACATTAGTTCACTAATATAGTCCACTTGAATGAAAAGAAGTGAGTGAATTGAGACACTGATGAACACCTGATAAGCAGAATCACTGAAGGACCGAGAAACAAGAACAGAAAAGAGAAACACAAAAACTACAACTGACTTCCAGCAACACAGAGTGTGAAAACAGTTTACAAACCAGTTTAACATTAGTTATTTCATACATGTACAAAAGGTCTTGTTGAGAATTAACAGAGATTTAATTAATAATAAAGTTTGTTGTCACCATAATGGAGATCAGTATTTGCTTTAGTAAGTCTCTTGTCCCTTGACTTCTTACATTCATCTCTCTCTGACTGCTGTAACAGTGAGTTTTAAAACATATTTGTTCTAGCAAGAAAAAGTCAAGAGGAAATTGACATCGTCCAACAAACAATAATCCAGAATGATTGTGACATCATTGCAAAAGCCAATAACACCAGATGTGTTATTGGCTTTTGCGATGATGTCACAATCATTCTGGATATGTCTGATTTTCAGATCGTTCCTGTATATACTCTTTGAATATATGGGTATTTAATATGAAACTTACATTAAGTTATGAGTATAAAATAAATCTGTGAATCTACAACATGAAATCAGTATGTTGGTTAATCATGTCTTCTGAATAATATTGTAATCATATAATACATTAAAATAATATCCTGCTTCAGACACACACAGACATCAACAATTATAGTATGAATCTCAACAATGGTAACAATCAAAAGTTTCATGCAGCAGTGCATGCTGGGTTCCAGGATAGTATAAAACTCCCAGCATGCACTGCTGCATGAATAAAAGAAATTATTGCCACCATTGCTGAGATTAATGTGCTAAATTTTTATATCTTTGTGTTTCTACAAAACTGTGTAGCTCTGTTTTTTGTTTTTTTTTTGTTTAGGTATGATGTGTTAAAAAATGAGTTTTAATTTATTGCTGTTGTTTCACGGTGGTGGTAATGTAACACTTTTGGTTGAGGATTAAACTCTGAATGAGTGAGAATGAATTCTTTAGTAAATAAACAGACAATATGATGATTTTCATATTTTGACAAATCCAATCATTAATAAATTGTGTGTGCACAAGTGTGACTTGCAAAAACACAGCTCAAGCGTCAAAAGAAAAACTTGTGTTACAGCTTCAGCATACCAACTAAAGCAAACACTGATCTCTATAATGGTAACTTCAAACCAAACATTTTCAATTAAACATCTCAACAACATCTTCTATAGATGTATGACAGAAGTAAATCCATATTGGTTAATAATAAGTGTAATAATGTGTAATGGCTGAAGTCAGTTGTAGTTCTTGTGTTTCTCTATTTTCTGTTCTTGTTGTTCCTCTTTCCTTCAGTGATTCTGCTTGTTAACAGCAGGTGTTCATCATTAATGCTCAACAATCACTTATATATTCCCTCAATTATCTCACTGCAACACTGTCAATGTTACTTTTTACTCTTTGTTGTGTGGATTTTCCTGTGGGGTAGAAAGGGTTAACAGTGTAAGATAAAAAGACACTCCCACAAAATGTATTTTAACAGCAATGAACTGTAAGTTATAAAACAGGTTTATACTGGCAACACTGTTGTTGGCAACACTGTTGCTGATCCGGTGGAAATCTCTTTATTTACAAAAGTTATTATTGTGGTTTCTAATTAAATAAGTTCACAATAATACTTTGCTCACATTATTAATGCATTATACATTTTAGTTAATACTTTTAAATGACAGTTTAAGGCAGTTCATACAGTTCAGCTCACTTAGCACGTCGTTCGTGGTTTGACTAGTCGAGACTGTTTTCCAAAGATGGCTCCTGTCCGTATACACGAAGTGGACTGTCTTTATAAAATATCTTCTTATTAAACGGTCTGTACACTTACAAAGTTCTCAATGCTTCGTTTTGCATGTAGGGACCCTCATTATGTTACTGTGTTCGTGTGGAGCTATTTTGAGCCTTGTTAGTGGTATTAACTAGCGATTTCTTTTTACTTATTAAATGCCCCCATTACTAGAGTTATACGCTAAACAGTTTTTAGAGATATAACTCTTTACATTCGATTATCATGAAAACAAATCTCAGAGAACGGTTGACTAGGTACCAATGTTTTATTAGACCAAAGGTTCATTTTGCGCCGGAGTTCTCCTTTAAGTTCGTGAAGCTTACGTTTAACAGGATCAAAGCTTCAGCGCCTCCTCATCAAGTCAGCGCTGAAGTCCGGATAGATATATACGCGTGTCCCATTGTACTCGAGCTTCTTTTTATCCCTCGCAATGCGAATAATTTTCAACTTGTCCTGGAAGTTAAAGCAACACTAAGTAAGATTTTTTACCTTAAAATAATGTTTCGAAAATCATTTCAGTGGTTCATTAAGTTGTAGGAGGGTTAAAGGCACTTCTGGATTCGCTTTGCGGTCCTATATCTGCTATAACCACGCTATGTAAGATTGCCAGATCGGGTCGCGTTTCTGTAGTTCTAATGAGACAAGAAAACTACAAATTTGACTTGCTTTACGTCAAGCGTTACAATAGTAATTATTTTGTTTTTCTTCGTCTAATGACCAGCATGGACCAGACTACTACAACACCAGCCTCACTTCTATTCTGGATTGTATTGCTCCATTAAAAACCCGGACAGTCACGTTTACCCGCTCTGCCCCCTGGTTTACAAACGAGCTGAGAGGGATGAAAAGGTCTGGCCGTGTCCTGGAGCATGCCTGTAAAACATCTGACTTGACGGTTCATAAGTTGGCCTACCGGGAACATCGTAGGGCTTATGCCAAAGCACTCTCCAAGGCTAGGTCAGAACACTACTCAACACTTATAAACAACGATCCATGTAACTCCAAAAAACTGTTCTCCACAATAAATCACATCATCAAACCACAGATCTCCCCATTCTATAGTCCAACCGATATAAATTGCAACCGGTTTCTTGATTTTTTTACATCAAAAATGTACAATATTCGCTCCTCATTTCCACTTTTAAATAGCACCTCACTAGACCTGCCCGCAACACTGATTGCTCAAACCTTATCAAAACGTCTCGGTTACATATGGTAACCCTCGTTCCCTGAGGGAGGGAACGGAGACGTAGGTCAGACTGACCAATAGGAATCTCGCCAGAGAGCCAATTTACTTCGAGTGAATCTAAAACAAGCCAATGCACATTGGCATGCAATCATTTGCATCAGCTGCGCGTCCTCATTAGTGCGGGTATTTAACAGCAGCTGTTATGATTGCACTTCAGTTTTTTGCTGAGGAGCCAAACTTGGAAGCTGGGCCCCCCGGCGGGCAGCAGCAGATGTGGCGACGGGACCTACGTCTCCGTTCCCTCCCTCAGGGAACGAGGGTTACCATATGTAACCGAGACGTTCCCTATCGGTCAGTCACTACAACGTAGGTCAGACTGACCAATAGGAATCCCTACCAAAGCGCCACAGTCGCTGCACCCCATCCAGCGCCCCATGCAAGCCTCTGCACCTTCTTGCCTGAAAGGACGATAGGAGGAGGGTTACACAGAGAGTGTCTGACACTGTTGTTCCTTTATAACCCATACAGTGAGACTTGGATAACACTGGGAAAGCGTGCCCTTTTTTAGAGGGAGGGGAACGCTGCGGAACCCACTTTCTTCAGAGAGTTATGTGGAAATACATATGGACTAACCCGAAGGCTGTACTGCATATGATATAATGGGTGACTTAGCCCAAGGGAAAGACACGGGCTTCCGACTTAGGAGCAGCCGTGGAACATATACACATATGGGATCCCCGAAGGGTCGCACATATGGAACCCAGCCCGGGTCCGGCTCTCAAGGATTCAGCGGACAGGGGCCTGGCTCTGGACGCTCCGTCATGTCCGGGCCGAGGGGTGTTGGAGGACTCGACAGGTTTTTCACTCTGGAGCAATAAGGTTGCACAGTAGGGTGCAGCAAGCCGACAGAGCTGGGCCTCTCAGTGCTTCTACCCGTTTAGGGTGAGAACACGGGAGGAGACCGGCTCTACACGTAGGCTATAGTATCTAGCGAACGTGTTAGGTGTCGCCCAGCCCGCAGCTCTACAGATATCTGTTAGCGAGGCGCCACGAGCCAGCGCCCAGGAGGATGCAACGCCTCTCGTGGAGTGTGCATGCAACCTGAGCGGGCAGGGCACGCCTTGAGCTTGGTAAGCCAAGGCGATGGCATCCACTATCCAGTGGGCCATCCTCTGCTTGGAGACAGCCTTTCCCTTCTGCTGGCCTCCGTAACAGACAAAGAGCTGGTCTGAGGTCCTGATGCTTTGAGTTCTGTCCACGTACATACGCAGAGCGCGAACGAGACAGAGCAAAGCCAGGGCTGGGTCTGCCTCCTCCAAAGGCAGCGCTTGCAGGTTCACTACCTGGTCCTTGAAGGGAGTGGTAGGAACCTTGGGCACATAGCCAGGCCGGGGTCTTAGTACCACATGGTTGTCACCCGGCCCGAACTCTAGGCACGATTCGTCGACCGAAAAATGCGTGCAGGTCTCCTACCCTCTTGACAGAGGCCAGTGCAACCAGTAGCAAAGTCTTCATAGAAAGAAGCTTTAAGTCTACTGACTGCAGAGGCTCAAAGGGAACATCCTGAAGTGCTCGAAGCACCAGGGAAAGATCCCAAGAGGGTATGGAGGGGGGTCGAGGAGGATTTAATCGTCTCGCCCCCCTAAGAAACCTGACGACCAGGTCGTGCTTCCCCACTGTTTTGCCATCTATGTGGTCGTGATAAGCTGAAATAGCGGCAGCATGTACTTTGAGGGTGGAGGGAGACAGCCTTCGCTCCAACCCATGCTGTAAGAAGGAAAGCACAGACCCTATCGAACATCTTCGGGGGTCTTCTCGGCGAGAAGAACACCACTCGACGAACAGGTTCCACTTCAGGGCGTAAACACGTCTCGTGGACGGCGCCCGTGCTGAAGTGATGGTGTTAAGTACCTCAGGGGGTAAGTCACCTAGAACCTCCGCGTCCCGTCCAGGGACCAGACATGGAGTTTCCAGAGGTCTGGACGTGGGTGCCATAGGGTGCCCCGTCTCTGAGTCAGAAGATCCTTCCTCAGAGGAATGGGCCAGGGAGGGACTGTCACAAGGAGCATGAGTTCTGGGAACCAAGTCCGGGTGGGCCAATAGGGAGCCACCAGAAGGACCTGCTCCTTGTCCTCCCTGACTTTGCACAGTGTCTGTGCAAGAAGACTCACTGGGGGAAACGCATATTTGCGAAGGCCCCGGGGCCAGCTGTGTGCCAGTGCGTCCGTGCCGAGTGTTCCCTCGGTCAGGGAGTAAAACAGCTGGCAGTGGGAGGTCTCTGAAGAGGCAAACAGGTCTACCTGAGCCTCCCCGAACTCTCTCCAGATCAGCTGAACCACCTGGGGGTGGAGTCGCCATTCTCCCGGGAGCACAGCTCATGATAGCTCGTCGGCCACACGGTTGAGCACGCCGGGGACATACATGGCTCGAAGCGACCTCAGATGCTTCTGACTCCAGAGGAGGAGATGGCGGGCAAGTTGCGACATGCGACGGGAGCGTAGACCACCTTGCCGGTTGATATACGCAACGGTCGCAGTGTTGTCCGTACGGACCAGCACATCCCTGCCCTGCAGCGGTCTTTTCAGACGGCGCAGAGCGAGATGTACTGCTAGCAACTCGAGGCAATTGATATGCCAATGCAGATGAGGGTCCGTCCACACCCCTGATACTGCATGCCCGTTGTACGTGGCACCCCAGCCGGTGGCTGAGGCATCTGTGAATACCACAGCATGCCTGGATACCTGTTCCAAGGGGACTCCTGCCCGAAGGAACGAGGGATCTGACCACGGGCTGAAGGTCTGACGGCAGGCCGGTGTGATTGCCACCCGGTGAGTGCCGTGATGCCACGCCCATCTCGGGACTCGGCCGTGAAGCCAGTGCTGAAGCGGTCTCATATGAAGCAAGCCGAGCGGGGTTACCGCTGCTGCCGCTGCCATATGCCCCAGGAGCCTCTGAAAGAATTTCAGTGGGACCGCCGTCCTGCCTTTGAACGTGTTCAAGCAGTTCAGCACCGACTGAGCGCGCTGCTCTGTGAGGCACGCTGTTTGTGCGACCGAATCCAACTCCATACCGAGAAAAGAGATCCTCTGCACGGGGGCGAGTTTGCTCTTCTCCCAGTTGACCCGAAGACCCAACTGGCTGAGGTGCCTGAGCACAAGGTCCCTGTGAACGCATAACTGATCTCGAGAGTGTGCTAGTATGAGCCAGTCGTCGAGATAGTTGAGGATGCGAACACCCTGTTCTCTCATGGGAACAAGGGCCCCCTCCGCGACTTTCGTGAAGACACGGGGGGACAGGGACAGCCCGAAGGGTAGGACCTTGTACTGATATGCTCGACCCTCGAACGCAAATCGTAGAAATGGCCTGTGTCGAGGGAGAATCGAGACATGAAAGTACGCGTCCTTCAGGTCGATCGCTGCAAACCAATCTCGGGGACGGATGCATTCGAAGATGCGTTTGTGCGTGAGCATTTTGAACGGTAGCTTGTGGAGGCTCCGATTCAAAACTCGCAGGTCCAAGATCGGTCGTAACCCACCACCTTTCTTGGGTACAATGAAGTAGGGACTGTAGTGCCCTGACCTCATATCGGCTGGAGGGACCGGCTCTATCGCGTCCTTCGCCAGTAGGACTGCGATCTCCGCGCGCAAGACATGGGCATCGGCTGCTCTCAATGTAGTGGAGTGGATGGCCCGAAACTTGGGGGGACGCCGGGCAAACTGAATCGCGTAGCCGAGCCTGGTGGTCCGGATGAGCCAGTGAGACGGACTGGGGAGCTCTAACCAGGCTCTCAGAGACCGTACAAGCGGGACCAAGGGGACCGTAGGCGTACCCGGAGTGGGGCAGCGAAGTGGAACACAGGGACCTGGCTGGGGGGGCTCTCTCTGGGAGGCAGCCCCCAGCGGGGTCTGAGTGTGCTGTAAAGCGCTTACCTGGTTCCACGGGGCAGGAGGTACGGGAGGCGGCTCGGTGGCGTTCTCGAACCGTACACTGCTGCCAGCTGGCGATAGAAGAGGAGGATGAGAGTGGTAAGGATTTTGTCCCCCCACTGCTCTCCGAGTCCTCTTCGGACCCAGAGATGATAGAAACTGCTCTTTTATTGAAAATTTGGGTACCGCTGGCTCTGAGGCCAGCGGCGGAACAAAACAAAACAAAAGATTTTCCACCCGGCCCTCTTCCGGGGGAGGGAGCGATGCGGCGATCGTCTCCTGAAGAGCAGTCCCTGCCATCCCTGTGAATTGCAGCCTACTAAAATTGCCCTATCCTCTCTGAAAAGCGTTCCGCACATTCAGCTGACATAAACCTCTTTTTCAATAAATAAAAAACCTATCCAGTGATTAAATATTTTCTGTGTTGAGAGTTGAGACAAATCTTGTGCGATGTCCTTATCTGCTGGGATAATCACACAACGCTAGCCGTGTGTGTCAGCTAATGGCACGTCCGAATCGCGAACTAATGACTCATTTGAACCGATTTACTTTTATGAATGGTTAAAATAACTGATCTGTCCAACATCTGTCTCTTCAAAAGAGATCTGAATCGGTGTATAACAAATCGATAACACCAAACTAGTTAATATTAACTATTCATAAACTGCACTTCTTAATCTTTATAAATAAATAGCATTTATTAATCTTTGGTAATGTTAATTTCACTATTTACTAGTAGCCTTATTACAATTAAAAGTTATATTTGTTAACATTAGTTAGCCTAATGCTACTGTGAAGTAATATGAACAAACAATGAACAGCTGTATTTTTATTAACAAAGAATAATAAATACAGTAACAAATGTATTGCTTATCATGGTTAATTTATATTTTACTGCCTTTTTTCTCCTTTGCCAATCCTATGATAATTATATTATATACAGTACAGTGTTCATCCAGAACAACATGTAACTGTGTAACCACACCCGAGCAACCGTTTAAAGCTACCTTGCAACCATATTGCAACATATAGAAGCCATATTGCAGCTCCACAACATCGTTAAGACATTGTTGTTGGCTCGTATGCAATCATGTACAACATTGTAGCAACTATCCTAGCAACCGAGCGGCGAGTTTTGCCACTGCAAGCACCCTCCATAACCACCATTAAAAAATAAATGTTCTTTTTTTATTAAGAAACCAAAATCTGATTTTTATCTGTCAGCCACTACTAACACCTTAAATGATCCCAGAAAATTCTGGAAGGCTATAAAATTACTTTCTCCAAACAAAGATAGTATTAATGTTCCTTCTTCTATTATGAAAGAGTCTGTAGTAGTTCATGACAAGCTGGAGATATTGAACCATTTTAATGAGCATTTTATTCAGTCTGGTTCTTTGTTTGACACTGCTTGTCCTTATACTGTGACACCTTGTAGAGATGTACACTCCGTACAAGTGTCTTCAATCTCACTCCATTCTTAGTGGCCGACGTTCAAAAAGCCCTAAAAGGACTGGATCCTGAAAAACCCGGACCTGATCTTATAGAGCCTTATTTCTTAAAAATAGTTGATGATTGTGTAGCACAGCCTCTAACGTACCTTTTTAACCTTACTTTAGAGAGCAACACTATTCCCAAAATATGGAAATCTGCATTTGTTTGTCCATTATTGAAAGGGGGTGACCCGTCAAACTTAAATAATTACAGGCCAATTTCTAATTTGTCTGTTTTGGCCAAAATGCTTGAATCCCTGGTGAGTGATCAGATGAAAGACTTCTTGCATGTACAGGACATTTTATCCCCAGTTCAGTCAGGTTTTAGAAAAAAACATAGTACCATCACAGCTGCAATGAAGGTGATAAATGACATCTCTGTTGCTCGTGACAAGAAGCAGCACTGTGCATCACTTTTTATTGATTTGTCAAAAGCTTTTGACACGGTTGATCATGATGTTTTAAAGATTAGGCTTCTTAATTCGGGGTTTTCAAAGAAAACTGTCTCTTGGTTCTCAAACTATCTCAGTGACAGAAGTCAGTGTATTAAGCATGATGGTGTTCAATCTGGTATTTTACCAATCCTTAAAGGGGTTCCACAAGGCTCTGTATTAGGCCCTCTTTTATTTACTATTTATATAAATAATCTTAATCGGCATGTGTCTGATGCAAACTTTCATTTTTATGCAGATGACACAGTTATTTACTGCTGTGCACCCTCTCTTAAACAAGCCATTGCACATTTACAGAATGCCTTCAATGTGGTCCAAAACACTTTGCTTGCAACAGTTGAAACTTGTGCTCAATGCAGACAAAACCAAATGGATGCTTTTCACAGCCCCTCGGAATAGACCACTGAATATTCCCTCAGTGATTACTCTTGATGGACGTGAAATACAGACTGTTACAACTTATAAGTATCTTGGTATTGTTATTGATGATTGCCTATCATTTGAGCCTCATGTTCACTGTCTAATGAGAAAGTTGAGGCTAAAATTGGGTTTTTACTTTTGAAATAAGCTGTGCTTTTCTTTTAATGTTAAAAAACGGTTAGTGGCATCCACTTTTTTATCTGTGTTGGATTATGGTGATATATTATATATGCATTCATCTGCTCAATGCCTTCACATGATTGACGCAGCCTATCATGCATCGCTGAGATTTATTACTAATTGTAAAGCTCGCACCCACCACTGTGAGCTGTATTCTCGTGTAGGGTGGTCTGCTCTGACAACACGGAGGCTTTTTCATTGGAATACATGTATATACGTTCTCAGGCTGTTGTCTTGTTTTCTGTCCCACATGTCAGTACTGTGCTGGGTAAAAAGGCTTTTGTTTATTCTGCTCCCTTTACATGGAATTTGCTGCAGAACAACTTAAAACTTAGTAAATTGATTCCTTTGAGTGTTTTTAAGTTGAGAATGAGATGCTTTGAGTTGGAGTCCCTCACGTGTCAATGCTTTTATTGATATTTCATTGTAAGTGCATAATTGGCTTTCATCTGTGTGTCTTTGTACGTATGTAATGATGTGATGTAACTTTGCTGCCTATCTTGGCCAGGTCTCCCTTGCAAAAGAGATTTTTAATCTCAATGGGTTTTTTCCTGGTTAAATAAAGGATAAATAAAAAAAAATAAAAATAAAAACAATAGTTATAAAGAATTATGGAGTTACTGTAAATTAACTCTTTAGCCACCAGACGTTTTTTTTCCTAAAACGTTAGATTTTGACATCTTAATTTCAAAAGGCTATATCTTAAAAGTGATAAAAGATAGAGACTTTCTGTAGATTAGAGAAATATGAAGGATGACCCAAAGTTTATGTAGGGATTACATTTTCACATCTAATTTGCATATAGCAGTTTGAGCAGTATTCAGAATTCATTACGTACTTTGGGAGATCAAGTTAATTTGTTAGAGCAACGTGTTGGAGCTAATGAGGACAACGTGCAAGTGTGTGTCGCTCGGATTCAACAATTGGAGAAAGACAACTCCTACCTGATGGACAAAGTTGATGATTTGGAGAATCAAAGTCAATGTTCTAATCTCCGCTTTGTTGGAGTTCAAGAGTCATTGGAAGGCTGTGATATTGCTGGCTTTATGTCCTGGTTGATTCCACAGCTTTTGGGACAAGACAACTTTTCCATTTCGCTGATTATTGAATGGGCTCATCGCTCTCCGACAGTTCGTCAAAGCGATAGAGCCAGTCCCAGACCTATTATGATCAAGTTCCTTAAAGCAACACCAAGTAACTTTTCCACTGCGGTCGCCCTACAGGTTGGAAGCGGAATTGTCCATTACCGCTGTCGTAAATAATTTATCCTACCGCAGCCTACTGTCGCACGCATGCTCGTTGTTTATCCAGCACCAGCTTTGGAATGAACGATGTCCACAGACAAGGTAGAGTATGTTGCATGATTTCATGAAAGTAGGATGTATTGCGACATCAGAAACGAAGAAAAACAAAATAATGACTATTGTAACGCTTGACGTAAAGCAAGTCAAATTTGTAGTTTTCTTATGTCTCATTAGAACTACAGAAACGCGACCCGATCTGGCAATCTTACATAGCGTGGTTATAGGAGCTATAGGACCGCAAAGCAAATCCAGAAGTGCCTTTCACCCTGTTACGACTAAATGAACCACTGAAACGATTTTGGAAACATTATTTTAAGGTAAAAAATCTTTCTTAGTGTTGGTTTAACTTCCAGGACAAGTTGAAAATTCTTCGCATTGCGAGGGATAAAAAGAAGCTTGAGTACAATGGGACATGCGTATATATCTATCCGGACTTCAGCGCTGACTTGATGAGGAGGCGCAGAAGCTTTGATCCTGTTAAACGTAAGCTTCAAGAACTTAATATGAAATAATTTCTTCGATATCCTTGCACGTTGTGTGTTTTTGTTGATAGCAAACAGCAGCGTTTTAGCTGCAACAAAGATGCTGAAGATGTCTACATGTCACCTCAAATTTCTCCAGGATAATGATTTGAGGAGAGGCTTGCTTTTGCAGATAACTAAAGTTTTTTTGAAAACATCGTTAATATTGTGTTGAGGTTGTTTTGTGATGTAAAATACTATTTTGGAACGATGGATCTAAGTTACGTCCTTCTTCTTCTTTCAATCAATATTGCTGTTTGAGTTGAGTTGATAAGACCTATAGGTTTTTGCCCTATATGATTTGGTTTACTCACTGGAATGCCCTGGAACATGGTCTCCGGGGCAGCTGGGTTATTCTTGAAGGGTGTGGTGTTTTTATGTGTATATGTTTTGTAATTAAGTGTCTTGTCTGTGTATTCTGTTGCGACCAATTTATTTTATAGTTTTTTTTACCCCTGTAATGAATTTTTGGATTCAGTTATTTTAGTTGTTTTTCATGCTGGATGAGGTTAAGGGATTAAAAATCATTCACTTGAATATTAGTAGTCTGGTGCGCAAAATCGATTTACTGTGTGTGTGGGTTGATTTAAATAAGCCTGACATTATCACTCTTTCTGAAACATGGCTTAGCAGTGTTTCAGATAATGAAATAAACTTAACCAATTATGTTATTTATAGATCTGATAGGTGCTCCAGGGGTGGAGGTGTGGCTGTATATGTTTCTATAGGTCTTCTATAGATCTTGTATTGAATTGATTATACCTACGGTTGACCCTTTATATTTTGAATGTATTTTTGTTAAGGTGGTTTTTCATTTAAATAAATGTATAATCATCGGAAGCATATACAGACTGATTTCTATTAATTGGGATAGATATCATTGAATTTCTAATGTACAAGAGGCTTGGGATTTTGTTTATACTGAGTTTATTAATGTTGTGGACAAGCATGCACTCTGGAAAACTGTTAGGGTAAAGGGCAATCATCTTCCTTGGATTAATACAGAATTGATTAGTCCCTTTGGCAAAGGGACAAAGCATGGACAACATTTCGTCAGACAAGAATTAATGCTGATTGGGAAGTTTATAGGCATCTGAGAAACTTGAGCAAGTCAAAAACGTACTCGGTTACTAACATAACCTCGGTTCCCTGAGAGTAAGGGAACAAGTATTGCGTAGCTAATATGCAGTGGGGAAACTCCTTTTCCTCAAAACATTGAAGAAATAATTTAAAACGCAGTGCAGCTGTGCAGTGAAACACAGCAGAGCGTCTAGCTCGCTCTTTGGCTGTGCTGCGGCAACTGCACATCTAATGGCCGAGCGCCTCAGACGCGGGACCCAATCAACTGACTTGGCGCCGAATACGTCAGAGCGTGCCTAAATTGGTGTGGCCTAAGCCTATAAAGATCGCTCATTTCGGCCAAAATATCAGGTTTAAATTGACTGAAGCGACACATCTTGACAGATCGCAATAGTGCGGCAGACTACACAATACTCGTTCCCTTACTCTCAGGAAACCGAGTTTACGTTAGTAACCGAGTACGTTCCCTTTTGAGAACAGTCACTTCGTATTGCGTAGCTAATATGCAGTGGGGATGCAATGTAAAATGCCGCACATTAGCAACTGGCTGAATCAACTGGAGCATAGGGAAACACCCTGAGGCTCAATAGAACAAGCCATAATCAGTCTCCCAGTATAGTGACACTGACCAGAGTCGGGTTCATGAATAAAAACTAAAACTGGGGCTCATAACCGTCCTAGGACTACTTGTGCTTATGGACAGTAACATGCTAGACAGATAAAAACCACACACCGTCAGGTTAAATATCATACTGAGAGGACCCTGGCCTGTAGGAAAGGTACCCCCAGATTACAAGCCAACGAAGAGGCCATGCTTCTCGTGGAATGGGCTTTAGCGCTTATGGGACAAACCTGTCTCACAGAGGCGTATGCTAGCGAGATGGCGTCCACTATCCATCTGGGTAGAGTTGCACCAGCTGTTTGTAACTTCTTTCTTAAATTGTAACGTAAAGTCCACACTAGAGGCTTAGTAACTACTAGCTAGTTTGTAACTAACTCTGTACTTTATTCCGTTGCACCATTTGTTCGTAAGGTAGAACTTAGCTAGTAGGTCGTAAACTCTCCGTAAAGTAATGCGTAGTCGCATAATATGACGTTTAGCCTCGATGAACCAATAGCAGCCTTCAAATACGTGAGCAGAAGTTGTGTTGAAATGCCGTGAATTTCAGTTTATCCTTCATTCTAACTTCTTTTGCCTCACGTTACTAACGGTAAAAATAAGTTTCCATTTAATACGATACTTGATCATGAATAACATAAGTGTTTTTATATATAAATAACATTCAGAAACTGTATTTGAAATTAAATTAATAAGGATCAATAAATAAATATTCATACAAAAAACAAGAAATTACGTTTATTGATTATGACTGATATTTGACATGCACAACATGGACCGATGCACACAGCGGCGCTGTTTAGGACGGGTTCGTGTTAAAGAGCTGCTAACAAAGTAATCTTTTCACATAATGTTCTCTCTCTTAAAATGTAAGCGAGTGTAAATGTCAGCATTATCATATATGTCTAAAGAATTGAAGTCTGTCAGGTAAAAGAAGAGCTTATTGATGCAGTTCAGTCTGCCTGATATTTTATTCCAACCGTTACTCCTGATCGGAGCTGCCGTAAATATTTAGTTGGAACGTAGAGTTACGTTTAAACTAAGTTTAATGGTGCAACGTAAAAATATTTAGTAGTGCGTAAGTTGTAACTTAGTGCCCATTTACGTCAAAACTAGGCTAAGTTGTAACTTACGCACAGCTGGTGCAACCGGCCCCTGGATACTCTCTGCTTCGTGACCGACCGGAACCCCTTTGGTGTGGCCGCCGATGCAAACAAAGAGCTTTTCTGACTGCATAAACGGCGCAGAACGCTCCAAGTATATTTTTAGAGCCCTGACGGGACAAAGTAGATTAGCCTCCCCATCATTATCCGAGGGTGGAAGTGCTAATAATGTAATAACTTGAGCCTTGAACGGGGTTGAGAGCACCTTAGGTACATAACCGTGCCTTGGCTTGAGAATGACTGGCTGAAGGATAGAGAGTGCACGCTCTGGTGTAAGCTGCACTCTCATCGATACAGAGTCGATAACTGTGCCCAAAAACATTACATTCTGGCTGGGTAACAGTTTGCGCTTGGAATAGTTGATCCTGAGACCCAGATATCCCAAATGGCTGAGTATCATGGATCTGTGTGTCATTAATTCGGTCCTCGAATGGAGGTCCTTCGTTCCTCGTCGCTTAATGAATGGGGACCGATTACCCGGGTGTTGTGTGTTTGGAACATACTCTTTTTGTGCTTTATTTGGGTCGCTGTAAAAACAGCGTTTGTTTGTAGGAGCTCGTGCAGCGCAACGGGCCCATTGACAACAGTATGAAAAACTCCAGCCGCCTAAGCTGAAACGAGAGCTGTGAGTTTTAGACAAGCTCTTTTTGAGGGCGGTCCGGCTAGTGCGAGACCCTCTCTCTTTTCTCCCGCAGCTAGCAGGGCTTTGGCGGCTCAGGGTCCAACACAATGTGGGGTCGGGGACCCTGGCGCCGGGTTGCATTTAGCTGACCTTGAGCGACTTCAGGTATCAGCCGCAGGGCGGGGCTGGGAGACCAGAGGTGCTGGTTTCGCTGGCTGTGGAGGCGGCGTGCTCTTGTGGCTGCTCGAAGCAGAACTGGAGCTTTTAGGCAGGATCTGTCTCATAGCTTGAGAAGATTTCTGTGCCTCAGTAAACCTCTCAGAAAACCCTTTCACCGCCGGCGCAGCGCTAGATCTGTGGCACCGCTCTCGATCTCCAGCCAGCAGCAGTGGGTGGACACAGATGGGTGGCGACTGCTTCCTCGAGCGGCGGCAATTTCTAATATCCTTTTTCCGCTGCGCCGTCGACAGAGGAGAGCGTAGCGGAAGTGGAAGCGCTTGTGCGAGCTGAGACTGGTGCGTGCCATGACTTTGTGAATTGGTTGTGAACTTCAGGGAAAAAGGCCGCTGGTTTGTGGCGGGGGGCCTGCTGGCGCCCTGGCAGAAATCATCCATCCAGCCCACTCCTGGGCGGCTTTTCGGGCGAGGCCCATTCGAGACCGAGGTCTGGGCGGCTTTTCGGGCGAGGCCCATTCGAGACCGAGGTCTGAAACGGCTGCAGTGAGGATGCGCAGTATTTCGGTGTCCGAATTAGTGCCGGTAACGTTAGCTGTAGCGCTAGCACAGGACTCTGAGAGAGCGGGGTCCACCGAGCCCGACCATTCCTCCTCCGATGCAGCTGTTGTCAGAGGTGGGCACAAATACATCAAAAACTATTTTGTTACAAAATACAAATACTGGCTCATGAAATGTAACAAAATAAAATACAAAATACTGATGTGAAAAATGTATTTAAATAAAATACAAGTAATTAGTATTTTGAAAATACAAAAATACTCCCACAATAATCTTAAGTCTTTTTTTTTATTACTGAAAGGTCAATAACACAAATAGTAGCAATAACACAAATATGATAAATGTGTAAATTCTAAATGGCGAAGTAGCAAAATAAAAAAGTATGGACATTTCACTAAATCTCTACAGGGCCTGAAATAGCTCCCTCTGACGTAAATGGCATGTATAGCTAAGTTCACATAGCCACTACTTCTCCTGTGTTCAAAACTCATTCACTTCTTGGAGGGAACCCGGTCTACAGGGTGTCACGTGATTTTCATGGATCTAACCTGGACATTGCCATTGTCAACATCAGACCGAAAATATGGCAAAATCTTTTACTATGTTGATTTTTCTTAAGTATTTAAGTATTTGAAATACTCTAAATACACTCCCTCAAAATATTTTGTTACAAACTACATTTTATTTTTTCCACACCTGCAAAATACAAATTACAAAATACACTAAAGTAATTAAATATGTATTTAAAATACATTTAATTGAAATACTGCCAATGTCTGGCTGTCGTGCTCTTTATCCGATCCGCCGAAGGAGACGACGCCCGTCGCATGAGGGGAGGGGCACTGGTCTGCCTGAGGCCATGTTTACACGGAAACGATCTGAAGAGAAAACGCAAAAGTGGCGTTTCGTTTTCACTTTTTATTCTGCGTTTAGACGAGCGTTATGGGGGGGAAATCTGCGTGCATATGGAGACGCAAAAGTGTTAGAAATGCGATGTAGTATGCACTCCAGGCGGCTAGGTGGCAATGTGAAGCACTGCCACACAACAACAACAAGTCCGTGCGCCTGCGTACAACCTTCCTTCTACTTCTCTCCCTAGTAGATTTGCGTTTTTACCCGTTTAGACGGAAACGCGACGGTGGAGCGTTTTTAAGATTTCCACTTTGGAGGGTGGTTTCACTTTTTTGCGTTTTTAAGCCCCAAAAACGCCGTCGCCGTGTAAACGAAAGGCACATCCGATAAAATATTATTACGTTTTCACCCGGAATCGTTTTCGTGTAAACAGGGCCTGAGTAAACAGGACCGGAGAAGATTGGGACGGAGAAAGCGAGGCACGCGGGGACGTGGTCTTATCCAGAAAGGAAATAAAGACATCATCAAAGTAGAATAAAGTCGTACGTTTTGTTATTTTTTGGACCAAAATGTATTTGAAAGAGAGCTATGCTATTTTCAATGCTTCAAAACATTCTAACTAACCCACTGGTGTCACATGGACTACTTTGATGGTGTCTTTATTTCCTTTCTGGACAAGTCAAGTCAAATCATCTTCATTTATATAGCGCTTTTAACAATGGATTGTTTCAAAGCAGCTTTACAGAGATAAACATATAATTTAAGGTAACAGATTGTTTTGGCTTTATAGCGGTTCTTGAATAATGTTACTTCCAGCTAAAGTTAACTTTGATTGATTCACCTCCATTGAAATGATCAGACTTTAAACGCGAACCTGTGATTAACGCTGACGGCGTTCACATGCTCATTCAGAATTGATTCTATAGTTATGTGCTTTTAAAATATGTGCGCAGGTTTGTAATTCATACAACCCAGCCTAAACAAACTACTTTTCTTGCCTATAAATTTTGATACAGAATTTTGTTTTATTTTATCACTTCGGGGTACGCGAGCCGGAATTCACAACGCTTTATCTGTAGAGTGGGGAAGGGATCCTCCATAGGGAGAGGATAGTGGACAGTTCAGCACTGCATTGTCATCGGGTCCAGGCGGATCTCCTTCGTCAGATCTGGACACGGCCTGGATCCGCCAGGCTGCGGGAAAACCTTGGGATAAACAAAGACACTAATATTAGCATAGATGCCATTCTTCTTATGATGTAGCGAGTACATCAAGATTTAAGGGAAGTGTTCCCAGTTCCGGCTGACCTAATCTATGCAGCCTAACATTGAATTTATAGAAGTCTATAATGTATTATGTGTATGCTAGGTCAAAGAGATGTGTTTTTAGTCTAGCTTTGAACTGACAGAGTGTGTCTGCTTCCCGGACAATGGTAGGAAGACTGTTCCAAAGTTTTGGTGCTAAATAGGAAAAGGATCTACCGCCAGCAGTCGATTTAGATATTCTAGGTATTATCAACTGGCCGGAATTTTGAGATCGCAATAGATAGGACTATAATGCGTTAAGAGCTCGCTCAAGTACTGCGGAGCTAAACCATTTAGTGCTTTGTAGGTAATCAACAATATTTTAAAATTTATACGATGTTTAATAGGGAGCCAATGCAGTGTTGACAGAACCGGGCTAATATGGTCATATTTCCTGGTTCTGGTAAGAACTCGAGCTGCGGCGTTTTGAACTAGCTGTAGTTTATTTATTGAGCGTGCAGGGCAACCACCCAGTAGAGGATTACAATAATCTAGCCTTGAGGTCATGAACGCATGGACTAATTGTTCCGCATTTCCCAATGAGAGCATATGGCGTATTTTGGATATATTTTTATGATGGAAAAATGCAGTTTTACAGATACTAGACACGTGGGTTTCAAAAGAAAGGTTGGTATCAAAGAGCACACCCAGGTTCCTAACCGACGATTAAGACTTGACAGAGCAGCCATCAAGTGTTAGACAGTATTCTGGGTTATTGCGTGTGGAAGTTTTTTGTCCAATAATTAGAATCTCTGTCTTTTCAGAATTTAGTAGTAGGAAATTACTAGTCATCCAATTTTTTATATCAGCTATGCATTCCGTTAATTTTGTGAATTGGTAAGTTTCGTTGGGTTTTGAAGAAATATACAGCTGAGTATCATCGGCATAACAGTGAAAGCTAACTCCATGTTTCCTAATGATATCTCCTAATGGTAGCATGTACAGAGTGAACAGCAGCGGTCCTAGTACTGAGCCTTGTGGTACGCCATACTGAACTTGTGATCGATAAGACATCTCTTCATTTACTGCTACAAACTGATAACGGTCAGTTAAGTATGATTTAAACCATGCTAATGCAATTCCACTAATGCCAACATAGTTTTCTAGTCTATTTAAAAGAATGTTGTGGTCAATGGTGTCAAATGCAGCACTAAGATCGAGTAACACTAATAGAGAGATACAACCACGATCCGATGATAGGAGCAAATCATTTGTGACTCTAATGAGAGTGGTCACAGTACTATGGTACGGTCTAAATCCGGACTGAAAATCCTCGCAGATATCATTTCTTTCTAGAAAGGAACATAGTTGTGAAGATACTGCTTTTTCTAATATCTTTGACAGAAAAGGCAGATTCGAGATCGGCCTGTAATTGACTAATTCTGTAGGATCAAGTTGTTGTTTTTTTAACAAGCGGTTTTATCATAGCCAGTTTAAAGGTTTTTGGTACGTATCCTAGAGACAAAGATGAATTAATGATATTAAGAAGAGGATATATGACCTCTGGAAACATCTCTTTCAGTAGCTTAGTCGGTATAGGATCTAACATACAAGTTGTCGATTTAGATGAATTAACGAGTTTGCAGAATTCTTCCTCTCCTATAGCAACAAATGAATCAAATTTTTCCTCAGGGAGACTACAATGCACTTTCTGATGCGATACTGTGGTAGACGGTTGCATAGTTATAATTTTGTCCCTGATATTATCAATCTTATAAGTGAAGAAGTTCATAAAGTCATCACTGCTGTGTTGCTTGGACACTTCTGAGCTTGAAGCTTTCTTTTTCGATAGTTTAGCCACTGTTTCAAATAAATACCTTGGATTATGTTTATTTTCTTCTAATAGGTTTGAAAAATAAGCAGATCTAGCAGCTTTTAAAGCCTCTCTGTAAGCAATCGAGCTCTCTTTCCACGAAATCCGAAATACCTCTAGTTTAGTTTTCTTCCAGTTGCGCTCCATTTTTCTGGCTGCTCTCTTAAGGGCCTGGGTGTGCTCACTGTACCACGGCGTTGGACTATTTTCTTTAATCTTCTTTAAGCGCAACGGAGCAACTGCGTCTAAAGTGCTGGAAAAGAGAGAGTTAAACGTTTCTGTTGCAATATCAAGTTCTTCTAAGCTATCCGGGATGCTGAGATGATGAAACTGATTAGGAAGATTATTGATAAAGCAATCTTTAGTGGCAGAAGTTATAGGTCAAACGTATTTATAACACGGAGTCGGCTTTGAAGCCTTGGCTAAATGTAATTTACATGAGACTAGATAATGATCTGAGATGTCATCGCTCTGCTGCAGAATTTCAACGGCATCAACATCTATTCCATGTGATAATATTAGATCTAGAGTATGATTACGACAATGAGTAGGTCCTGACACGTGTTGTCTAACTCCAATTGAGTTTACAATGTCTTTAAATGCCAATCCCAATGGATCTTTTTCATTATCTACATGTATATTCAAATCACCAACAATTAGTACTTTATCTGCAGCCAATACTAATTCTGATAGAAAGTCCGCAAATTCTTTGATAAAATCTTTATGGTGCCCTGGTGGCCTGTATACAGTAGCCAGCATAATTCTCAAATGTGATTTATCGTTTACACTATATATTTTTACATTAAGCACCAATACTTCAAAAGAAGTATATTTAAAGCTAGATTTCTTAGTGGTTTTGAAAATATTACTATAAATTACAGCAACACCTCCCCCTTTGCCTTTCAGTCGAGGTTCATTTTTATAACTGTAATCTTGTGGGGTTGACTCATTTAAAATAATGTAATCGTTTGGTTTTAGCCAGGTTTCTGTCAAACACAGCATATCAAGATTATAATCTGAAATCATATCATTAACTATGAGAGATTTTGAAGTGAGGGATCGAATATTCAGCAACCCAAGCTTTATCATTTGCTCATCTGTATTATATCTGTTTTTTATTTGTTGAACATCAATACAATTTTTAACCTGACGTTTTTTGGATTTCCAAATTCGGGGAACAGACACAGTCTCTATATGATGATGTCTAGGTGAAAGAGGCTCTATGTGATGGGATTTATCTGACCTTGGTGATGTGAGGCCGCTAGCAGACGGTCAGTTTAGCCAGTCTGTCTGCTTCCTGACCTGAGCCCCAGATTGTCATGTTTTATCTCTAAGACTATGAGCCAAATTACTAGAGAGAAGAGCAGCACCAGCCCAGGAGGGATGGATACCATCTCTTTTCAACAGATCAGGCTTGCCCCAAAAACTTTTCCAATTGTCTATGAATTTTATATTATTCTGCGGACACCACTTCGACAGTCAACCATTCAGTGAGGCCAATCGGCTAACTATCTCATCACTCCTGCGTACAGGAAGGGGGCCAGAGCAAATTACAGTGCCTGACATTGTACTTGCGAGTTCACACACCTCTTTAATATTAATTTTGGTGATCTCCGACTGGCGGAGTCGAACATCATTAGTGCCGACATGAATAATGATCTTAGAGAATTTACGATTAGCATTAGCCAGCACTTTTAAATTGCTGGACAAGGACAGTATACCGTGTATACATTTTAAATGGAGGTACAGAAAACCCTCTGACTAAATCTAAAATATCTTAAACTGTGTTCCGAAGATAAACGGAGGTCTTACGGGCTTGGAACGACATGAGGGTGAGTCATTAATGACAACATTTTCATTTTGGGTGAACTAACCCTAACTCCATGTGTTCGGGCTGCCGTTGACTGCGGCGCTTCTTTTTCCGCGGCTGAAGTAATGCGGGAAAGGAAGATTAGGAAGAGCGCTGTCGCCATCTTAAAAGAGAGCTAACCGCATCCACAGTGTTGAGATGGGAATGCTCTCGCAGTGAGAACAGCCCGCGGCAGAGAGTGCAGCTTCAGCGTGGGCGGGTCCCAGGCACCTGGCGCACTCTGCGTGCCCGTCATCCTCGTGTAGACAAGCTCCGCACGAGGTGCATGAAGAATGAGGCATTTGCAACATCGCCTCGAGAAATTTGCTCTTTTACAAAAAGCTGAGTGTCGCAGAGCGAGCACAGCAGTAAAAGGATATAGCGGAGCTGCTTCCGGGTAAGTTGAAAGGTGCTGTCCGCTGTTTTCAAGACTTGCTCTAGCTGATCTGGCTTGATTCGACGGTGAAAAGCTTCAGTGAGGACTCAGAGACGTGAAGTGTCGCTAAAGTTGAGTAAATCTGATATTTTGGCCGAAATGAGCGATCTTTATAGGCTTAGGCCACACCCATTTAGGCGCGTTCTGGCGTATTCGGCGCCAAGTCAGTTGATTGGGTCGCGCGTCTGAGGCGCTCGGCCATTGGATGTGCAGTTGCCACAGCACAGCCAATGAGCGAGCTAGACGCTCTGCTGTTTTTCACTGTGCAGTTGCACTGCGTTTTAAATTATTGCTTCAATATTTCGAGGAAAAGGAGTTTCACCACTATGTATTGTGACCGTTCTCGAAAGGGAACTCGAAATGTAAAGTCTAATTATTATAAAGAATGTCTTTCTTTTCATTATAAAAATCCTAATAAATTTTGGAATAAAATTAAAAACATCATTAGTACATCAAATAAACATTAAATTAATCAAATTAGAGTTGATAATACAATACTACATGACTCTTTGTCTATTGTTCAAGAATTTAATCAGCGTTTTTCTTCAGTCTGGTCTACTTTAGTATCTGCTTCTTACTTGAATACTGATACTTTTAATGAGACTGCATCTTGTAATAGTTAATTTTCATTTTGGAAGATTGTACCAATTGATGTTCAGAATGCCATTGATGAATTAAAGGTGACTAGTGGTGCTGGACTAGATGGAATTGATAAAAGATATCTTAAATTATCTTCTCATATTCTCATGTATCCACTTGCTGATTTATTTAATCTTTCTTTGTCTACATGTGAGTTGCCTGTGATCTGGAAATGTGCACGCATTACTCCACTTCATAAGGGAGGTGATATACTTGATCTCAAAAATCATAAACCAATATCTATTATATGATCTGTATCTAAAGTTTTTGGATAAATTAATTCATAAAAAACTTTCAAATTATTTATGTATTAATAATATTCTATCATCATCTCAATCTGGCTTTAGGTCCAGTCACTCTACAACTACTGCATTACTCAAGTTTACTAACGATGTGTTTTCAGCTTCAGATAATGGCAAGGTCACAGGTGCTATTTTTCTTGATTTAACTAAAGCTTTTGATTTGGTTGATCGTTATTTGCTTTTAGATAAAATAGTTGTTTCTGAAAATACAGTTTTGTGGTTTAATTCATATCTGCATAACAGAAAACAATGTGGTGTCCCAAATGGGAGTAAATCTGACCTTTTGATTCAACGTAGGGGTGTGCAAGGTTCAATTCTGGGACCTCTTCTTTTTTCTATTTATGTAAATAATCTACCCTTACTTCTTAGAAAATGTCAGGTTCAACTTTATCGGGGTGATACTGTCATATTTGCATCTAATTCTGACTCTTTACAAATTCAATTATCTCTTCAATCGGATTTTAATACTTTACAAGATAAGTGCGAGAACAAATAAGTGCTTAATAAAACCGAGTCATATACTATGATTTTTGGTTCTAGATAGAAACTTAATTCCAAAACCTGTTCTTGTGTTGTATCATGTAAAGATGGTACTCATTTGCTATTAAATATCTTGGTGTATGGCTTGATTCTAAATTTTCTTTTAAACCACACATTAATCATGTTTTACGTAAAGTCAATGTTGGAATGAGGATCTTGCATCGATCTCGAAATTGTTTCTCTGATAGTGTTCGTAAGAAACTTGTTTCTCAATTGATATTTCCATCATTTGATTATTGTGATGTAGTTTATCAAACGGAACATCTGATCTTGCCTCGCTTAATACAGCATATAATAGAATTTGCAGATTTGTTTCTTTTTACACACACCGTACAATGTATAATTCACTCCAGTGGTCATCTTTGTGTGTGAAAAGGCATATTCATTGGCTTTAATTTATATTTAAATGTATTTATTTTAATTATCCTAGTTATCTACAACAATACGTTGAACCCTTTTCTTCAAACCACCAAGGTAAGCACTCTGTCCATTTTTTTGTTCCTTGTGCAAAAAAGTAGAAAAAAAAAACAATTGGCAAAAGAGCATTTATGTTTAAAGCCCCAAAAGACTGGAATAATTTACCTGCATCCATTACATCATTTCGTTTGTTTAAACAATCTTTATCATCTTATTTTAACGTGGACTGCACATGTTATCATTGAAACTGTCACTGTTGTAGTTGTTGTTATGTTTACTGTTGTTTATGTTTATATTTATTTATATTTGTGATTGATGTTGATTTAAAATTGTATTTTCTGATCAGTATTTATTTTATGTAGATAATTGTTTATTCTGGTATCTTGGTGGTGTAATTATTATTTATTTATTTGTTTATTTATTTATTTATTCATTCAGTCATTTTTGTATTTATTTGTTTATTTATTGATAAATAAAAATATAAGGTTACTTTTGATGAGATGATACAAGTCAAGGGGTTAATCCTTCTAAAAATAATTAAATCTGTGAAACCATTAAAAAAAAATAATACAATATGCATACATTATTTGCATACATTTTGAGAATTTAATCAGAACAAGTTAAATCATGTCAAGTCTTATTTAAACTGAGGTAAAATGTGATGTTTGTTTTGATTGTCCAGTATCAGGAGCGTCTGATCGCACACAGCTTGTGTGGGGACGGATTCAAAGTGATTCCGACTATTCCTTTGAGATCCAGATCATCTCCAGACACTCCAGGTGGAGTTGTGAAGCGGTAGCTCTGAAGGAGGGAAGTGAAGAACAGGAAGAGCTCCATCCTGGCCAAACTCTCTCCCAAACAAGCCCTTCGGCCTGAGAGAGAGAGAAGAGAGGAGGGAGAAAGAGAGAGAGAGAGAAAGAGAGAGAGAGAGATTGAGATTGACTGCTTTTAATTCCAAATCAAATGTTTATTTCTCAAAACACTGGGTGTTTAGAGTTGAGCGTATACCTGCAGAAAAGGGCATGAAAGCATCTCTCTTGACAAACTGGCCCTTCTCATCTAGGAAGTGTTCTGGGTAAAAGCTGTTCGGTTTCTCCCATTCGCTTGCATCCTTCAAAACAGACGTCAGCAGAGGAACTACAGTTGTACCCTAGAAAATGGAGAAAAAAACAATGTTCAAGATGCACATGGTCTCGTTTCTAGGCCTAAATATTTATTCTTCTCACTGACCTTCTTGATGAAGTATCCATTGAAGTGGACATCACAGCTGGTTATATGCGGCAGACTCAAGGGAGCAATATTAGCCAGTCTCTGGGTTTCATGAACCACAGCGTCTGTATACGGTAATTTCTTTCTATCTTCCACCACTGGCTGACGTCCACCGATCACTCGGTCAATCTCCTCATGAACTCGATCTGCACACAAATGCAACGTTTGTTTGTTCCTATGGACAACATTGGATTCAGCATTGAGAAACTCTTGGCTTTACTGTTTTTTTACCCTGTATAAGAGGGTATTTGGCCATGAGCATCAAACCCCAGCGCAGAGTCGTTCCTGTCGTGTCAGTACCAGCGACAAACAGATCTGTCACAGTCATCATTAGATTCTCATCGTGAAAGTATGAGTCCTTCTTACAGGATTGCTGACAAGCAAAAATACATTAAAAATGCTCAATTAAACTTGTAATAATTAGAAAGCTGAAACATAAAAATAAAAAACATATATGAGCCAAAATCCAATAGGACATGCAAACTTTGGAGGAAACAAAAAACAGAAAAGTGTTTTTTTCCCCCATTTCCGAACTGTTACTTTTGGCATATGATGCAACAAGGATTGAAAAAGTCAAGATATTTTAATAATTGGACTACCAATACAAAATAGGGGATTACACAGTAATTATTCATATATATATATATATATATATATATATATATATATATATATATATATATATATACACACACACACACACACACGTGTACATATATGTCACGTCCAGTTGAAGCAGATATTAAAAGAGCAAGATCTAATTGCAGCAGTCTCTATTTATTCACAAACTCAAATATAACAATGACACTCAGATAAAAAAAAAAAAACATAGAACAACCAACTATTATTGATGAAGACAGAACAAAGACTAACAAAAAACAGGCTCAGTACCAACGGAAAACAGGTGCAGTGCATTAATCAAACAATGAATGACCATGGTAACAAAAGCTAACAAAGGAAACAGAACGGGAAACCAATAAGAAAACAACTTAAACTCAGACAAAATGTGATAGTAACACTTTACAATAAGATCCAAATAGTTGATGTTAGTTAGTTAGCCTTAACGTGAACTAACCAAGAGCAATACCTTTGTTAGAGTAATTCATCTTTTTCTAATGTAAGCACAGACTAGACGACTTTCAAATCTTAACCAATTTTAAAACTGTGGGAGACCACAGACATAAGGGCAGTTTCAACTGATTTTTTGCATAATAATCTTCTGAATGCACACACTCGATTATTCGTCCCGGACCGCGAGACCACACACCTGTCGATTGTAGTAACATTTTCACAGTGAGGCGATATCTCATGGATCAAACGTGACTTGAGAAAAAAACAAAACAAATGGAGGACGATCGACGTCGTCTGCTGGTTCTCCTGGCGAGAGTTTTATTTTAAGGGAATTTCTCAATACTCCACTTTCGTGGCTTGTTTGTGGCTGCCAAGTTTTAGCTATAGAAGCACGCAACATCTGGTTGGTTAGGTTTGCTCGCTCTCATTGGCTATCGTGGGTATCACATCAGAGGCAGCCTCGATCACGAGTCATGAGAACATGTTTGATATTTATGATTTGAGATTGTGCGGGCTCCGACCCGATCGGGGGCAGTAAAATAATCGTAACGACACCACATAATTGAGGATTTTTTGGACAAAAAGTCGTTTGTGAGAAACCTTGAATCGGGTCACACACCCCAGATCGTCGGGAGCGCAAATCAGCCTCAAAATCAGGCTTAAGATCTTCAAGTGTGTGGCCAGCCTTAGGAAAAATACAACTGTTTATTGTTAGTTCATGTTTAGTTCATGTTAACCTGTGGCTTATTAAATAATATTAACTTTTAATTTGAATAATGTGTTTATAAATGTTGAAATTAACATCAACTATGATTAATAAATGCTTTAGAAGTATTTTTCATTGTTAGTTCATCTTAAATTAACTAATGTTTACAGAAGGAACCTTATTGTAAAGTGTCACCAATTATATTTAGTTTTAGAATCTTTTGTGCATATTTAATTTTCATTTAATAACTATGCCTAATAATTAATTAAATAATTGTGTTTATTAGTCAAAGCTGATGATTACTTTTTAGTTCCTGCTGTATTTCTATGGAACAAGGTGATTTCAGTACCTCGTCGATCTGTTTGCGGATGAGAAAGGAGTCGACAAACCCTCTGCGGTCGTGTGGATTCAGAGTCTCCAGCAGTCCAGTGAACAACCTCGTGATTTCTGCTCTATGTTTCAACACATTTCTTACAATAATCCTTTTGCTGTTGAGGAACGGACCCAACCACGGAAATGTATTATAAAGCTGCAAGTACACACAGAGAAAAAAATGCACGTATTAAGTTAGTTCACCCAAAAAGGAAAGTTCTGTCGGTAATTACTCACCCTCATGCCGTTCCAAACCCGTAAGACCTTCGTTCTCGGAAGACAAATATTTTTGATGAAATCCGATGGCTCAGGGGAGGCTCCATTGACAGCTATTTAATGAACACTTTGAAGGTCCAGAAAGGTAGCAAAGACATCGTAAAAATAGCCCATGTGACTACAGTGGTTCAACCTTAATTTTATGAAGAGACGAGAATACTTTTTGTGAGCAAATAAACAAAATAACGACTTCATTCAGAGAGCACCACGACGCATGCGCTTGGTTATGACGCAGGAGCTGGCGTTCTGACATGTGACCAGGAAACACAGGGCTGTGTTTACAAGCAGAAGAAGACGCACGCGAGGTCACGCATACGTCATGGTGCCCTCATGAACGCACGTCGGAGACTGATACGAAAGAGAAGAAATTGTTGAATAAAGTTGTTATTTTGACGCCAAAAAGTATTCTCATCGCTTCATAAAATTAAGGTTGAACCACTGTAGTCACATGGGCTATTTTAATGATGTCTTTCCTACCTTTCTGGACCTTCAAAGTGTTAATTAAATAGCTGTCAATCGGATTTCATCAAAAATATGTTAATTTGATAATTTGTGTTCCGAAGATGAACGAAGGTCTTACGGGTTTGAAACATAACAGAATTTTCATTGTTTCCTTTAACGATAAAAAAAATGAAGTCACCAAAAATACAGTAAAATATATTTCCATACAATCATAGAAGCCGATCCCAAAATCCGAACACTTTCATTTGCCCTGTCGACCATTTCTGTGAATTGAGGGTCTGTGTATTCAAATCTGCTGCCGTACACAATAGATGAGATGATGTTTGACACAGCGTAGTTCACAGGCTGTGTTGTGTCGAAGGGTTTCCCTGTGAAGAGAAAACAAATGTCTCTCAACAACGGATCCTTTAAACTAAGAGAATGATTGCAGATGTCTATAAATGTGTTTCAGCGTGTACCTTCAAACTTATCAAACTCTCCTTTCAGATACTGAATTTCCTCTATGATTTTCTCTTCACTTCCTCTCTTGCCCATCCCGAAGTCCCGCAGGTTACTGAGAGCGAAGCGTCGCATCTCTCTCCAGTTTTCTCCATTGGAAAAGAGGATTCCTGATCAACACAGACAGAACC
This sequence comes from Tiaroga cobitis, assembly GCA_030578255.1. Taxonomy (NCBI): domain Eukaryota; kingdom Metazoa; phylum Chordata; class Actinopteri; order Cypriniformes; family Leuciscidae; genus Tiaroga; species Tiaroga cobitis. The sequence goes on along the minus strand of JAROOI010000036.1, from coordinate 2,080,560 downwards.
ATCTGACCGTGAGTCTCAGCAACAACACAAGCAGAAAATGATTACTTTGTGAGTTAAACGTACATTAACCTTAGATTTTTGGGACTTATATAATGTACATAAGCAAGCTTACACTGTATGTCAGGTTAATAAGCGACAAGTCAATTCACCACAGACTACACTGTAAAATCCAACAGTTGTTCTAACAAACACTTTTTAGTTAACTTTACTCAATGTCTTAATTGTAAAAAGTTCGTGTAATCTTTACTATTCACATACTATGACTTTTTTAACTCAGAAAACCCAAGTTAAGATTAATGTATTGGTTTGAGTGACACTTTGTCAAGCAAAAATAGTTTTGAGGCGGGCAATTCTTAATAGATGTTTCACTTGTTTCCTCACTTCTGCAGTTATCTCACTCATTTCCCAAAGTCATCTTGAATGTTGAAATATCAATATAGTGACAAATTTGAGAGAACATCACATAAGCTAACTCCATAAATTGATGTTGATTTTCCTAAAATGTTTTTGTTTGAACTCACCATTATGGTTATTAATTCCCTGCAACTTCTTTTATATTATTGTAATTATCTTCCTATTGATGCAGTGATGCAACAAGAAATCACAGTTATTTGGTATTCTCCATGCAAAACAAAACAATGGAAACAATGAAATGTTATTTATTTTTATTAATTGTAACAATAACGATTTTTTAAAGCAAATAAAACAACATTGTAAAATAAATCAATTGTATATTAGACCCTTTTCACAGATGACATGTTTAATAATAATAATAATAATAATAATAATAATAATTAAAGCTGCAAGCAGCATTTAGCGGTGTTCAAGCAGTTAAGGCAGTTAAGGCAGTTAAGCGTATAAGCATCAAAAGACATTAAGTTTTATGTAGCAACCATTTAAATATTTACCATCATTGATGGAATAGACTATTTTTAGAATGATTTACCATGATATACAGTATTTTAGTGTGATTTTTTAGGCCTTTAATCAAAAAAGCATCAAAAGACATTAAGTTTTATTTAGCATACATTTAAACACTGACCTAATAGATGGAAAGGACCATTTACAGCCAATACAGGCAATTTACCATAGGAAATGAATGGTTTTGAAGATTTTCAACAGTTATAGCGCCACCTATGGTCCGATCTCCATAAAACTTTGCATGCTTGTTCATGATGTTATGTCACATATGCTCACCAATTTTTGTGAAGTTCTGAGTTTTTATTTATGATTTATAGGCTTTTGAGTGTGTTTTGACACGCCCCTTTTTATTGATGACCCTGTTATAGCAAACCAAAGGGCAAAGTTCAACTTTTTTTCGATAATTATTGATCTAGAGAGTCCAGAGAATTGTCCTAGACTGGTCTGGTTCCGATCGGGCGAAAAACCAGGGACTAGTTCGCAAAAGTAGGTTTTTAACATATTTGTGAATATTTAATGAACGGTTTGATTGACAGCAATGGTTCTAGAGGCAAAGTTGTTCAGCATGAGGAGATCTATCAAATGATATGCATTTCGTGGGAATATGTGCACCACCACGTGATTACAGAGCCGTAGAACTCGTTAGCGCCAACTAGTGGCCGATTTTTTTCAAAACTCTTACAGACCACTTGGGCCATGAGTCGAACATGCCCATCGAGTTTCGTTCCGATCGGCTTTCGTTAACCTCGTCTCATAGGTGCTCAAACTTCATTGGCCGATGACGGCCATGTTTTTTGAGATACGCCAATGTCCTCATATACATACATGGGGCCTTGGACCAAGACACTGCATACCAATTTTCAAGTCAATCGGACAAACCACTAGGTGGCCATATGTGTTTTTCATGTTATAGCGCCACCTAGAGCTCAATCGCTCAAATCGAGAATCCGAGATATACATCTTGTCCATCTTGAGCCAAGGAACACAGTGGTGCAAAAAGCTTGATTCTAAGTCAAACGGTCTAGGAGATATGAGCAATTTAGTACTTTTGGTTGCTGTAGCGCCACCTATGGGCCAATCGGGGTCATGCTCTGATAGGTTCTCCCCAAACTGAGGCCCTAGCACCTGGCCAGGTTTCAAGTCTCTAGGCCTTACGGTTTGGGCTGCACGATGCGTTTTAGGTTTTTTTTTTTTTTCAAATAGCAATTACAATAGGTTTTCAGCACTTCGTGCTTGAACACCTAATAATAGGGGACCTTTTTGACAGTTATAGCGCAACCTATGGTCCGATCTCCATGAAACTCTGCATGCTTCTTCACCATGTTATGACACATGTGCTCATCAATTTTTGTGAAGTTCTGAGTTTTTATTTACGATTTATAGGCTTTTGAGTGTATTTTGACACGCCCCCTTTACTAAATGACCCTGTTACAGTGAACCAAAGGGCAAAGTTCAACTTTTTTTTGATAATTATTGATCTAGAGAGTCCATAGAATTGTCCTAGACTGGTCTGGTTCCGATCAGGCAAAAAACCACGGACTAGTTCGCAAAAGTAGGTTTTGGACAGAATTGGCCATAACAATTTTTTTTTTGCTCAAATCGAGAATCCAAGATATACATCTTGTCCATCTTGAGCCAAGGAACACAGTGGTGCAAAAAGCTTGATTCTAAGTCAAACGGTCTAGGAGATATGAGCAATTTAGTACTTTTGGTTGCTGTAGCGCCACCTATGGGCCAATCGGGGTCATGCTCTGATAGGTTCTCCCCAAACTGAGGCCCTAGCACCTGGCCAGGTTTCAAGTCTCTAGGCCTTACGGTTTGGGCTGCACGATGCGTTTTAGGTTTTTTTTTTTTTTCAAATAGCAATTACAATAGGTTTTCAGCACTTCGTGCTTGAACACCTAATAATAGGGGACCTTTTTGACAGTTATAGCGCAACCTATGGTCCGATCTCCATGAAACTCTGCATGCTTCTTCACCATGTTATGACACATGTGCTCATCAATTTTTGTGAAGTTCTGAGTTTTTATTTACGATTTATAGGCTTTTGAGTGTATTTTGACACGCCCCCTTTACTAAATGACCCTGTTACAGTGAACCAAAGGGCAAAGTTCAACTTTTTTTTGATAATTATTGATCTAGAGAGTCCATAGAATTGTCCTAGACTGGTCTGGTTCCGATCAGGCAAAAAACCACGGACTAGTTCGCAAAAGTAGGTTTTGGACAGAATTGGCCATAACAATTTTTTTTTTGCTCAAATCGAGAATCCGAGATATACATCTTGTCCATCTTGAGCCAAGGAACACAGTGGTGCAAAAAGCTTGATTCTAAGTCAAACGGTCTAGGAGATATGAGCAATTTAGTACTTTTGGTTGCTGTAGCGCCACCTATGGGCCAATCGGGGTCATGCTCTGATAGGTTCTCCCCAAACTGAGGCCCTAGCACCTGGCCAGGTTTCAAGTCTCTAGGCCTTACGGTTTGGGCTGCACGATGCGTTTTAGGTTTTTTTTTTTTTTCAAATAGCAATTACAATAGGTTTTCAGCACTTCGTGCTTGAACACCTAATAATAGGGGACCTTTTTGACAGTTATAGCGCAACCTATGGTCCGATCTCCATGAAACTCTGCATGCTTCTTCACCATGTTATGACACATGTGCTCATCAATTTTTGTGAAGTTCTGAGTTTTTATTTACGATTTATAGGCTTTTGAGTGTATTTTGACACGCCCCCTTTACTAAATGACCCTGTTACAGTGAACCAAAGGGCAAAGTTCAACTTTTTTTTGATAATTATTGATCTAGAGAGTCCATAGAATTGTCCTAGACTGGTCTGGTTCCGATCAGGCAAAAAACCACGGACTAGTTCGCAAAAGTAGGTTTTGGACAGAATTGGCCATAACAATTTTTTTTTTGCTCAAATCGAGAATCCGAGATATACATCTTGTCCATCTTGAGCCAAGGAACACAGTGGTGCAAAAAGCTTGATTCTAAGTCAAACGGTCTAGGAGATATGAGCAATTTAGTACTTTTGGTTGCTGTAGCGCCACCTATGGGCCAATCGGGGTCATGCTCTGATAGGTTCTCCCCAAACTGAGGCCCTAGCACCTGGCCAGGTTTCAAGTCTCTAGGCCTTACGGTTTGGGCTGCACGATGCGTTTTAGGTTTTTTTTTTTTTTCAAATAGCAATTACAATAGGTTTTCAGCACTTCGTGCTTGAACACCTAATAATAGGGGACCTTTTTGACAGTTATAGCGCAACCTATGGTCCGATCTCCATGAAACTCTGCATGCTTCTTCACCATGTTATGACACATGTGCTCATCAATTTTTGTGAAGTTCTGAGTTTTTATTTACGATTTATAGGCTTTTGAGTGTATTTTGACACGCCCCCTTTACTAAATGACCCTGTTACAGTGAACCAAAGGGCAAAGTTCAACTTTTTTTTGATAATTATTGATCTAGAGAGTCCATAGAATTGTCCTAGACTGGTCTGGTTCCGATCAGGCAAAAAACCACGGACTAGTTCGCAAAAGTAGGTTTTGGACAGAATTGGCCATAACAATTTTTTTTTTGCTCAAATCGAGAATCCAAGATATACATCTTGTCCATCTTGAGCCAAGGAACACAGTGGTGCAAAAAGCTTGATTCTAAGTCAAACGGTCTAGGAGATATGAGCAATTTAGTACTTTTGGTTGCTGTAGCGCCACCTATGGGCCAATCGGGGTCATGCTCTGATAGGTTCTCCCCAAACTGAGGCCCTAGCACCTGGCCAGGTTTCAAGTCTCTAGGCCTTACGGTTTGGGCTGCACGATGCGTTTTAGGTTTTTTTTTTTTTTCAAATAGCAATTACAATAGGTTTTCAGCACTTCGTGCTTGAACACCTAATAATAGGGGACCTTTTTGACAGTTATAGCGCAACCTATGGTCCGATCTCCATGAAACTCTGCATGCTTCTTCACCATGTTATGACACATGTGCTCATCAATTTTTGTGAAGTTCTGAGTTTTTATTTACGATTTATAGGCTTTTGAGTGTATTTTGACACGCCCCCTTTACTAAATGACCCTGTTACAGTGAACCAAAGGGCAAAGTTCAACTTTTTTTTGATAATTATTGATCTAGAGAGTCCATAGAATTGTCCTAGACTGGTCTGGTTCCGATCAGGCAAAAAACCACGGACTAGTTCGCAAAAGTAGGTTTTGGACAGAATTGGCCATAACAATTTTTTTTTTGCTCAAATCGAGAATCCGAGATATACATCTTGTCCATCTTGAGCCAAGGAACACAGTGGTGCAAAAAGCTTGATTCTAAGTCAAACGGTCTAGGAGATATGAGCAATTTAGTACTTTTGGTTGCTGTAGCGCCACCTATGGGCCAATCGGGGTCATGCTCTGATAGGTTCTCCCCAAACTGAGGCCCTAGCACCTGGCCAGGTTTCAAGTCTCTAGGCCTTACGGTTTGGGCTGCACGATGCGTTTTAGGTTTTTTTTTTTTTTCAAATAGCAATTACAATAGGTTTTCAGCACTTCGTGCTTGAACACCTAATAATAGGGGACCTTTTTGACAGTTATAGCGCAACCTATGGTCCGATCTCCATGAAACTCTGCATGCTTCTTCACCATGTTATGACACATGTGCTCATCAATTTTTGTGAAGTTCTGAGTTTTTATTTACGATTTATAGGCTTTTGAGTGTATTTTGACACGCCCCCTTTACTAAATGACCCTGTTACAGTGAACCAAAGGGCAAAGTTCAACTTTTTTTTGATAATTATTGATCTAGAGAGTCCATAGAATTGTCCTAGACTGGTCTGGTTCCGATCAGGCAAAAAACCACGGACTAGTTCGCAAAAGTAGGTTTTGGACAGAATTGGCCATAACAATTTTTTTTTTGCTCAAATCGAGAATCCGAGATATACATCTTGTCCATCTTGAGCCAAGGAACACAGTGGTGCAAAAAGCTTGATTCTAAGTCAAACGGTCTAGGAGATATGAGCAATTTAGTACTTTTGGTTGCTGTAGCGCCACCTATGGGCCAATCGGGGTCATGCTCTGATAGGTTCTCCCCAAACTGAGGCCCTAGCACCTGGCCAGGTTTCAAGTCTCTAGGCCTTACGGTTTGGGCTGCACGATGCGTTTTAGGTTTTTTTTTTTTTTCAAATAGCAATTACAATAGGTTTTCAGCACTTCGTGCTTGAACACCTAATAATAGGGGACCTTTTTGACAGTTATAGCGCAACCTATGGTCCGATCTCCATGAAACTCTGCATGCTTCTTCACCATGTTATGACACATGTGCTCATCAATTTTTGTGAAGTTCTGAGTTTTTATTTACGATTTATAGGCTTTTGAGTGTATTTTGACACGCCCCCTTTACTAAATGACCCTGTTACAGTGAACCAAAGGGCAAAGTTCAACTTTTTTTTGATAATTATTGATCTAGAGAGTCCATAGAATTGTCCTAGACTGGTCTGGTTCCGATCAGGCAAAAAACCACGGACTAGTTCGCAAAAGTAGGTTTTGGACAGAATTGGCCATAACAATTTTTTTTTTGCTCAAATCGAGAATCCGAGATATACATCTTGTCCATCTTGAGCCAAGGAACACAGTGGTGCAAAAAGCTTGATTCTAAGTCAAACGGTCTAGGAGATATGAGCAATTTAGTACTTTTGGTTGCTGTAGCGCCACCTATGGGCCAATCGGGGTCATGCTCTGATAGGTTCTCCCCAAACTGAGGCCCTAGCACCTGGCCAGGTTTCAAGTCTCTAGGCCTTACGGTTTGGGCTGCACGATGCGTTTTAGGTTTTTTTTTTTTTTCAAATAGCAATTACAATAGGTTTTCAGCACTTCGTGCTTGAACACCTAATAATAATAATAATGTGTTACATTTATATAGCGATTTTCTGGGTACTCAAATTGCATTACACATGGAAGGGGAAATCTCTTCAACCACGACCATCAGCAAATGTAAATTTGTCAGTACACACTACTATTCCTATTTCACCTGTTTTTTTTTTTACAATCAGTTTGCATGTTTTTTTTTAAGTAAGTCTAACTAATTAGATTTTACAGTATATTTATAAATGTGTATGTTACTTAAAAATATATAAAAAACTATTTTGTCACCAAATATTGCTGGGAATCCACATATACTCCTTGATTAAAGATATAGCACACATTTCCAAGCCAACAAAAAGGCATTTTTAGATTTTTCATGGTTAAAGTAAGTTGTTCACCCCCAGATGTTTTGTGCTTGTTTATTATGAGCTCATATTAGTGTAAAATTTAATGAAAACACATTTATTCTTCAGTTAAACCCAATTACATTCGCCTGGAGAGGCCACGAGGAACTGAAAGGATTTGCAACATGTTTGTTTTTCAACATGTCTAGCATTTACAGTTTGTTCTGTACATTACGTTTCTGTTCATTCATTAGAGTTGAAAAAAAAAAACAACAACAAAAAATCCTACCATGTTCGTTGTGCGTCATCGTGAAACCAGGTTCAATTTTTCGGTCGCCGAACTCTTCTCCATAGTTCACGAGAGCTTCTTTGACAGTTTTGTACCCAACTAAGACAACAATTTTTCTGGGACCCAAAAACACTTGGAATATGTTCCCGTAGGTTTTGGACAGCTGGAGGACACAGAGAAAGACATTTACAAACAAATCTTAAAATGTTAGACCACTATTCAATTTAAACATATCAAGTTCCCACCTCAAAAAAGTTGTCAAAGGGTCTCTTGAGGTCAAGGGTCAGCAGGTTCCCCAGCAGCGGCAGAGGTTTGGGTCCCGGTGGCTCTTTCCCCTCTTTCTGAGATCTGGATCCAGAGGAAAGCAAATACAAAACCAGAAGCAACAGCAAGGCGCCCAGTAGTGTACCTGTGCTGAGAAACTGCTGAAGTGACTCAATTACAGCCATTTTCTCTCTAAGCTTCTGAACTTATGCACTCACAGATTTATAGATGCATTTACAGAGCAGGATTCTTTATTGAGAACACAAACTGTTGGTAGCTGCAGTCATCAAGTCTGATTAAAGGGAACTTTACATGGTATCTTATAGGCATTCAGTGGGCAGTCCTTAAAGGCGTTGACCTTACACACGGCCTTAGAAGTGCCTGCTAAAACAAAAGCATCTAAAGACAATACAGAAAATCACCCCTGGTTGTGAAACTCCAGCAGACCTATCTCAAAAGAATTCAATCAACAGGATCAATGGGTTTGACAATATTATCAAACAGTTTGAGCACCATCTGGTTACAAGGACTAAGATTATGTAAACATTGACACATAGTTTGACTCTTAGTAGGGAAGATCAAAGACTGACAAAACCCCCTCACTGGAAACTCTATCAGTAAACTGAGCCATCATGTTCACCTTGAATGCCCAATACAGTGTAGTTCACCTTAGTTTTTTATGTGATGCTATGTCAGGATATAGGATCAGCAGATCTTAAACCGATTCTTAAATTTGTAATTCCATAGCAGACTCCCCTCATCACAACAGGAGTCCCCTTTCATCTGCCATGATGAAAAAGACCGGACTCTAAAACTCACACCTCCAAAAGAAGTTCCACAATCAAGGAACTAGGTGGGCTAGGAGATAAGACAGCAAAGACAATTGCCAGGTACCATTTGTGGAAGGGAAGAATGATGACATTAGCATGTCATTGACAGAGACTGATCCCATCACCATTTGTCCATTGTTCACCCCAGTCCCTCAGTCCTGAGACCAAGGTGTGAATGACCACTGACTCTCAGGTGTCCCTACACTGTAAAAATGACTACAACTGAATATGTTAAATCTAATCAATAAAATTGAGGCAACAGATGCCAATCAATATTATTAATTAAATTTAACAAATTAGAATTGAGTAATAATTAACCAAATGAATTACTTAAAAGTTAACCATTTAAATTGAGTAAAATTTACACATTTTTCTAAACAAAAATATCGGAATAACAGACTGACGTCAAAGATGAATTAAGAAATCTTTTTTTCCCTTTCAAGGGAACTTCGAGCTGCGTCAAACGCTGCGGGAACGCCCCTGCGTTGTGCGTCATGAAGCACGTATGGAATCAGCCCAATGGAGAGATGGAACGTCATAGGCGGGTGACGTCATCGACCAGGAAACTATAAAGCACCCCAAAAACACAAGCGCATCAGCTTCTGTGCTTTCAGTCGCGCTTTATGTGAATCTGTCCCTGTGTGAATATTGTCTGTCCTACATACTCTGCACCACACAAACAATTTATCATATATATATTGAGAGAAATGGCGAACGAACAGCAGTTTAAGAAATGTGTTCCTCCCTGCTCGCGCTATCTAACGGGCGGGGATACACATGTTCTTTGTGTTGTTTGTTTGGGAGTGCAGCATGCCCAGTCAGCTCTCGAGGGAGCTGATTGTGAGCATTGCGAGGTCCTGCCTTTGAGGACGCTCCGCTCCCGCCGGGCGCTCTTTGAGGAGGGCGGTTCGGTGCGCCCTCCCCGCGGTTCTGGTCCCGCTTCTGCCGAGGCAGAGCGGCGGCGCTTAACGTGGGGATCGCAGATGGATCTCTCAGCGAGGTTAGAGACGGGCGCTGCCTTATCTCTCCCTTCACCTGTGAGATCCAGTGCCTCAGTCCAGGGTTCGGAAGCACGCGCTGCGGTTTCTTCCGCTCGGGCTGAGGCACCAGTACTGCAATTATCCAGCTCCGAGGATCTGGATGTTGCTAGTATTGCGGGAGATGTGGAGGATTCGCCACCTCAAACTCCCGAAAGTGACGAGCTTATGGAGGTTTTAACTAGAGCTGTAGAAAAACTCAGAATTGAATGGCCAGTGACTAGACAGGAGTCTGTATTAAAATCTAAGTTGGATGAGAGATTTATGCCGTCACGAGTTCAGCCTCCACGCAGGTGCCTGCCGTTCTTCAACGATCTCCACACCGAGGTGTCGAAATCGTGGAAGAAACCGGTTTCATATAGAGTTTTTAGTCCCCAGACTTCAACATATTCCAATATTGGGGGGGCTAGAGCTCATGGTTATGGCGCTATGCCGAGGGTAGAAGAGACGCTCGCGAGCTATCTCTCTTCCGAGGCGGCGTCATCGCTTAGGGCACCTGCATTACCCACCAAGCCGTTGAGAAATACTTCGGGGTTGGTGGGTAAAGCGTATTCGGCGGCAGGTCAGGCTGCGTCATGTCTGCATACCATGTCTATTTTGCAGGCATACCCGGCTGACTTGCTAAGGGATGTGAGCGAGAGTGAGGAGGTTTCCACTGACGTGGTTCGAGAATTGCGTCAGTCTGCTGATTTATCTCTGCGTGCCACCAGGGAATCGGACAAACTGATTGGTCGATCTATGGCAGCCCTGGTGGCCGCAGAGAGACATTTATGGTTGTGTCAAACTAATTTAAAAGAAAAAGAAAAATCATTTATTTTAGATGCTCCTCTCTCTCCTATGGGTCTTTTTGGTGATGCGAATCTGTTATTGACAAATTCCAAGAAGAGAAAAAACAAGCAGCCGCTTTTAAGAAATATATCCCATTAAAAGTTCACGTCCCTGGGGCTGCTGGGCGGGAGCAGCCCCGGCCGTCTACGAGCTCGTCACATAGGGCGCAGCAGAAGCAGAGTGTCGCGTCTCGTGTTCCCCCTGCTGGACAGTGGGCTCAGACGCGGCACTCTCAGCCGAAACCATCTGGGAATAGAACTGATCTGAGGACAGTTATATTGGCTAAAAAGGCTTCGGCTAAGAAGAAGTCCTGACGCCAAGGCGTTCAGGATGCTGAGGGTGGTCCCCACCGAGGCGGAAAGGTGTTCCCGTCCTGCCAACCCCGCCTTCATGCCGGGGCGTAGGCGGTCCCAGCGAGCGCTTTTCCGAGGGACGCTCGCTCCCTCTGAGGAGGGTCTCAGAGCAGTTAAACCAGTCGTTCCCTGCCGGTGCGCCGTTACAGGGCGCTGTGTTTGCTGCTCAAGTTACACCAGAGGCCAGTCTCGAGAGACTGGTACCCTTAGTAGATTTTCTGGCAGAGTGGAAAAGCCTTCCAAGAATATCTCATTGGGTCCTGCAGACAGTAGAAAAGGGTTATGCTATCCAGTTCAGGTGTCGTCCACCAAAATTCAGAGGGGTTCTGCACACTGTGGTGGGCCCCGAGCAGGCTCTGGTAATGGAACAAGAGGTGAAAACGCTCCTTCAAAAGGAGGCTATAGAACGGGTTCCTCCTTCCAGTTTGGAGTCAGGTTATTACAGCCGATATTTCATCGTTCCAAAGAAGGATGGGGGGTTGCGTCCAATTTTAGACCTGCGCCTGTTGAATCGCTCCGTAGGGAAGCTAAAATTCAAGATGCTCACTATCAAGCAGATCGTGTCTCAAATCAGATCTGAGGACTGGTTTGTCACGATAGATCTAAAGGACGCATACTTTCACATTTCCATCCTTCCACAACACAGGAAGTTCCTGAGGTTCGCCTTCGGGGGCGATGCGTACCAATACTGGGTTCTTCCGTTCGGCCTAGCCTTATCTCCCCGCACTTTCACGAAATGCATGGATGCAGCACTAGTGCCTCTGAGGCTTCAGGGCATTCGCATTCTCAATTATATCGACGATTGGTTGATTTTAGCTCATACGGAGCAGATGGCGGTTCGGCATCGAGATGTCGTCCTCGCTCATATCAGAAAGTTGGGGTTGAGGCTGAATGCAAAGAAAAGTGTACTATCTCTGTCTCAGAAGACCACTTTTCTGGGTGTCGTTTGGGATTCGGTTTCGATGCGGGCGCGACTCTCTCCGACCCGCATCGCTTCGATTCTCTCAGCTGTGAAACAAATAAAGCTAGGCCAGCTACTCACTGTGAAACAGTTTCAGAGACTGTTGGGTCTGATGGCAGCAGCGTCCAACGTTATACCTTGCGGCCTGTTGTACATGAGACCGCTAGAGTGGTGGCTCAGGACCAAGGGATTCTCCCCGAGGGGAAATCCGCTCCGCACGATCAGAGTCACGCGGCGCTGCCTTCATGCTCTGGTCATGTGGAAAGAAACTTGGTTCCTATCCAAAGGTCCTGTGCTGGGGGCTCTTTGTCGTCGCGTAATGCTAATGACGGATGTTTCCCTCACAGGGTGGGGGGCGGTCATGAGTGGTCGTCCAGCCCAAGGTCTGTGGCAGGACCATCATCTTTCATGGCATATAAACTGTCTAGAGATGTTGGCGGTGTTTCAGGCTCTGAAGCACTTCCTACCAGACCTGAGAGGTCATCATGTGTTAGTTCAGTCAGACAACACGTCTGTGGTTTCTTATATCAATCATCAGGGGGGCCTGCGGTCTCGCCGGCTTTACAAGTTGGCCCGTCAGATCCTCCTGTGGTCCCAGGGGAAGCTACTATCACTGAGAGCAATCTATCTTCCCGGGTATTTAAATGTGGTAGCGGACTCCCTGCCGAGGCAGGGGCCGAGGCCGGGGGAATGGAGACTCCACCCCGAGGTGGTGGAGCTCCTTTGGTTGAGTTTCGGGCGCGCCGAGGTGGACCTATTCGCTTCCAAGGAGACCACGCATTGTCATCTGTGGTTCTCCATCAGTCTTCCAGCCCCTCTGGGGTTGGACGCTATGGTGCAGCCGTGGCCGAGGTCACGCCTGTACGCTTTTCCCCCGATTGCTCTGCTACCAGGAGTTCTGGAGAGGGTTCGCCGGGATGGGGTCAGCCTACTATTAGTAGCCCCGTTTTGGCCGGCCCGAGTATGGTTCGCGGACCTGATTTCTCTCCTGGACGGCTCTCCTTTGGAGCTCCCGGTCAGGAGGGATCTACTCTCTCAGGCGGGCGGCACGATATGTCACCCCTGCCCAGAATTGTGGAAACTGTGGGCTTGGCCTCTGAGGGGGCCCAGCTCATAGAGTCTGGTCTCTCAACCGAGGTTGTTGAGACCATTCTTCACTCCAGAGCTCCATCCACGAGGAAGCTTTATGCCTTGAAGTGGAAACTTTTCACTTCTTGGTGTGGAGAACAGTTAACTGCCCAGTGGGTGCAGTGCTGGAATTCCTGCAGGAGCGCTTCTCCACAGGGTTATCCCCCTCCACACTAAAGGTGTATGTGGCGGCACTAGCTGCTTACCACGTCCCTTTCAGTGGAGTTTCTCTTGGGAGACACGCGCTTATAACTCATTTCCTCCATGGCACTTTGAGGCTGAGGCCAGCGGTTCGTACGAGGGTGCCGACCTGGGATCTGGCCATTGTATTGGAAGGTCTTTCCCTAGCTCCTTTTGAACCTATCGAAGAAGTTCCTGAGAAGTTTCTCACTTTTAAAACTATCTTTTTACTTGCTATCTCCTCATTAAAAAGAATTGGAGATTTGCAGGCTCTGTCGGTGTCACCCTCGTGCCTGGAATTTTCGCCTGACATGGTTAAGGCTTTTCTGCATCCTAGACCAGGGTACGTTCCCAAGGTCCTTACTAATGTTGTTAGACCTACGGTTCTGCAGGCTTTCTGTCCTCCTCGATTTATGTCATCGGACCAGGAGAAACTTAATTTACTCTGCCCTGTTAGGGCATTAGACGCTTATGTCCACAGAGCTGCCCTGTGGAGGAAATCAGAACAACTTTTTGTATGTTTCGGGCCACCCAGGAAAGGGTGTCCTGCGTCTAAGCAGAGAACAAGCAAGTGGGTGGTCGAGGCTATCTCACTTGCTTATGAGTCGGCTGGTCAGCCTTCACCTTTGGCTGTTCGAGCCCACTCTACCAGGAGTATGGCTGCTTCAAAAGCTCTTTTGTCGGGGGTTTCCCTGAGTGATGTTTGTGATGCGGCTGGATGGTCTTCACCGCATACTTTTATACTTTTAAGTTCTATGACCTAGACTTAAGCTCTACCCCTGGGGCACAGGTGCTCTCGTCCTCTGTGCGGTAGTTCTCACATGACGGTTATTTGGTCCTATGGCGACGTGGGTATTCGCGTTCCCGCAGCGTTTGACGCAGCTCGAAGTTCCCTTGAAAGGGAACGTCTCGGTTACGTATGTAACCCTAGTTCCCTGATAGGGAACGAGACGCTGCGTCGTTCTGCCATACTCCCGGCATTCCCGTTAAGCGCTCCTTCAAGCCTATCAGAAGCTGATGCGCTTGTGTTTTTGGGGTGCTTTATAGTTTCCTGGTCGATGACGTCACCCGCCTATGACGTTCCATCTCTCCATTGGGCTGATTCCATACTTGCTTCATGACGCACAACGCAGGGGCGTTCCCACAGCGTTTGACGCAGCGTCTCGTTCCCTATCAGGGAACTAGGGTTACATACGTAACCGAGACGTTTTATTGCCATCATTGAAGACACCTGATGTTAACAAGCAGAATCGATGAAGGAGAAAACCGTAAATTTTATGTCACCATTATGGAGATCAGTGTGTTTTAGTTGGGCTCTTGGCCCTTAACTCATTAACTTTAGATGTTGTTTGGCTGCTGTATGTGAATTATAACAGCCAGATGAACAAATAGAAAAGGTGTTCTGATGCTGTTGGTTATGTTTTAACATAATCATTATTTCACAATCATTTGACCTGAATCACTGAACTCATATAGAGCCCAGTTTCTGAGTAAGGTTTACTTTATTAATTATAGCAGCACTGGCCTTGTACAGCATCATATTTTTTAGCATTTTCAATGAAACCAAATGATCAAAACAATAAAAAGAAAACTTCAGAAATCGTTTTATGTAGGCACACACAGACATCAAGAATTAGCGTATGAATCTCAGCAATGGTGATAAACAGATCACCTCTGATCATAAGCTCATTATTTATTCAAGCAGCAATGCATGATGGGAGCCATGAATGAGTTTTGATTGGTGGCACCCAGAATGCACTGCAACATGCGTTGTTATTATCACCATTGTTGAGATTCACAGGCTGATTCTAGATCTCTGTGTGTCTAAAAATTAAATCAAAACAAAAACAAAAATAGTTTTTTTTTTGTATTTGAGACATGTTTAAAAATAATTCTATGGATTACCTTGTGAAATCTAAAAATATTATACTGTCCAAGGACAGTGCTGCTATAATTAATAAAGTAAACCTAAACTGGGCTCTATAAGAGTTCAGTGATTCAGGTCAAATGATTGCGAAATAATGATTATGTTAAAACATAACCAACACCATCAGATCACCTTTTCTATTTGTTCATCTGGCTGTTATAATTCACGTACAGCAGCCAAACAACATCTAAAGTTAATGATTTAAGGGCCAAGAGCCCAACTAAAACACACACTGATCTCCATAATGGTGACTTAAAATTTACAGTTTTCTCCTTCAGTGATTCTGCTTGTTAACATCAGGTGTCTTCAATGATGGCAATAAAAAAAAGATTTATTAATTCATCTTTGACGTCAGTCTGTTATTCCGATATTTTTGTTTAGAAAAATGTGTAAATTTTACTCATTTTAAATGGTTAACTTTTAAGTAATTCATTTGGTTAATTATTACTCAATTCTAATTTGTGAAATTTAATTAATAATATTGATTGTCATCTGTTGCCTCAATTTTTTTTATTAGATTTAACATATTCAGTTGTAGTCATTTTTACAGTGTAATGTCATTGTCAGTGTCCAACAGTTTTGTGCTGAGGAGTTTTCATTTTTCCTGAAGGCAAATGGGGTGCAACATATCCGCTCTGCGCCCTATCACGACTCTAGTAATGGGCAAGCTGAACGTTTTGTCCAAACACTCAAACACACTCTAAAAGCTTCATGAGGTTCAGCTCAAATCCAAAAGAGACTTGATGGATTCCTGTTAACATACAGGAACACTCCACATGCTACTACAAAGGAGTCACCTGCAATGCTTTTCCTCGAGCGCAAACTACGAACCCAGCTGGATCTTTTAAAACCTAGTCTCGCCAAAACACAGTGAGTCAGTTCCAGAGTGCTCAGTAGTTTCGACACCAAGAACACTCTAAGTTGAGATCATTTCGTGCTCCGTCCTTGTTCGTGACTACAGGAAAGAGAAAAATGGATACAGAGAGTAGTGATGTCCAGAAAGGGATCATTATCAACATGGGTGCGGCTGGAACCTGGAAACGTCATGTAGATCATTTAAGGAAACAAGGGGCTCAATCCTTGGGAACCCAGATGGAACCAGAAGTTTCTGCTTGTTCTGATAATTACCAGGAACATCCGGTTCAGGAGAACATATGGGAAAAGACTGATGATCTTGTGGATGTAATAACTGATAAATCAGGGTCACGAAACATTGACAAATCACCCTCAGGGACTGTCCAAACTAGAGAGACTATTAAGCGTTATCCTACCCATCTCACTAGACCACCCGACCATTATCAAGCATCCTAATGATTTATATGTTAAAGGAAGAAAATCATGCGTAATAGTTTGAATAAGATGTGCTCGCTAAACTTTACTTAAAGTTGAATTCAAGAAAGGAAATGCCCCTTTGTTGTGAATGACCGCCTTTCATTTAAGTTAGGAGGAAATGTTAAGACAACAATTGCAGGACAACCCAGTTTTTCTAATGCCGATGTGTGATTGCGTATACCTTAAAATTGGAAAAGTAAAGTTTAAGTTGTAAGTGCCTCCATCGTGTTATTGCAATCTATAGCTCCATAGAATATAATAATATTCTGATAAACAACGAATGCAATCACAAATAATATACACAATGTGTTTTTTTTTTAAATCTGATTATCACAATAGTGCTGGATCTATTGCTATAATATCATGGTGCAGGCAATGCAATATTTAAACATGTTTAAACACAACACATTTTTGAGCAGTGATAAACCTTGGTAGGAGATCTATGAAAAATGATACTTAATGATAGTGCTGCTGATGATGATGATGTCACAATTAATAAGAATCCGAAATCTACTGATCACATTTTCTCTTGCCATAATAAATATAATTTATAAACACACAGTCAGAGAAAAACAGTTTAAAAATTCAAGGGTCAAAATTCTAACTAAAGCAAACACTATTCAAACAAAACAGTTTCAATAAACATTGATATTTAAACTTTTGTTACCTCTCAATAAGAACTTCTGTATACATATAACAGAAAGTCAAACTGGTATGTAATAAATTAAGCTGGTAATGTTGTTTGCTGGGTTGTTAATCTTCTTCTGCTGAGATCTTTAAAAAGATCTATTAGTGTTAAATGTTCTGTTGAGTTTTGTGGGTCAGTCTTGTGCTGAAGAGTAAAGCCTGGGCGTC
The DNA here is from genome assembly GCA_030578255.1 of Tiaroga cobitis. Lineage (NCBI taxonomy): Eukaryota > Metazoa > Chordata > Actinopteri > Cypriniformes > Leuciscidae > Tiaroga > Tiaroga cobitis. The sequence goes on along the minus strand of JAROOI010000036.1, from coordinate 2,063,474 downwards.
AGTCCCAGAGAAGACCCATAAGTCGGGGCGAGAGGGCCAGATCGTCCCATTTGCCTTGGCCAGGGAACATGCCGTGCCAGTTCTGGAAACCACGCTTGGGTTTTCTAGAGGGGGGCTACTAGGAGGACTTAGGTCATCAGACGGATCAAGGAGAGCGGATTCTGAGGGATCATAGAGGCCAACGGGAATGCATACAGCAGGTGTCTAGGCCATAGGTTGGCCAGCGTGTCCATGTTCTTTGAAAAGAATGGCACACTGCACATCATTCTTGAGGCAAAGAGATCATTCTTGAGGCAAAGAGGAATGACTGCACATCATTCCTTGAGGCAAAGAGGTCGACCTCTGCCCTGCCAAACACACTCCGCATCAGACGAACCATCTGTGAGTTGAGAGACCACTCGCCTGGGGGAGTGTTGTCTCGAGACAACAATCCACATTTTGGATTCCCGGGACATGCGCAGCTCTCAGGGAATGTATTCAGGGCTAACCAAACTGCTCTCATTTCCAGGCAGTTGATATGTAAGCTCTTCTCCTCCCTCGTGCAGCACTCCCCAACCTTGGTTGGAGGCGTCTGTGAAAATTACTTTCCTCCTGGAGGCCACACCCATAATTACACCCGACTGGTACCAGTTCTGGGCTTTACAAGGGACCAGAGCTCTCACACAACGCTGGTTCACCATAATGTGCAGGCGGCCTGACCGCCATGCATGGGCTGGCACACGTCGCTTTAGCCAGTGCTGAAGGGGGCGCATATGCAGTAACCCTAGTCGGAGAACTGACGATGCGGCGGCCATGAGACCGAGAATCCTCTGAAACTTCCTGAGGGGCGTGTGCGATAACCTGAAGGAGGCTATCATATAGAAAGAGAGCTAACCGCATCCGCAGTGTTGAGATGGGAAGGCTCTCGCAGTGTGAACAGCCCGCGGCAGAGTGTGCAGCTTCAGCGTGGGCGGGTCCCAGGCACCTGGCGCACTTTGCGTGCCCATCATCCTTGTGTAGATGAGCTCCGCACGAGGTGCATGAAGAATGAGGCATTTGCAACAACGCCTCGAGAAATTTGCTCTTTTACAAAAAGCTGAGTGTCGCAGAGCGAGCACAGCAGCAGCACTAAAAGGATATAGCGCTGTCTCGCCGGACGGCCACAGGAGAGCAGCGCAAGAAGAGGAGCTGCTTCCGGGTAAGTTGAAAGGCGCTGTCCGCTGTTTTCAAGGCTTGCTCTAGCTGATCTGGCTTGATTCGACGGCGAAAAGCTTCAGTGAGGACTCAACGTGAATGAAGTGTCGCTGAAGTTGAGTGAATCTGATATTTTGGCTGAAATGAGCGATCTTTATAGGCTTAGGCCACACCCATTTAGGCGCGCTCTGACGTATTCGGCGCCAAGTCAGTTGATTGGGTCGCGTGTCTGAGGCGCTCGGCCATTAGATGTGCAGTTGCCGCAGCACAGCCAATGAGCGAGCTAGACGCTCTGCTGTGTTTCATTGTGCAGCTGCACTGTGTTTTAAATTATTGCTTCAATATTTCGTGGAAAAGGAGTTTCCCCACTGCGTATTAGCTACGCAATACGAAGCGTTCGTTCTCGAAAGGGAACTCGAAATACAAAGTCTAATTATTATAAAGATTTTTTTTTTTCATTATAAAAATCCTAAACAATTTTAGAATAAAATTAAAAACATTATTAGTACATCAAATAAACATTCAATTAATCATATTAGAGTTGATAATACAATACTACATGACTCTTTATCTATTGCATTTTTCTTCAGTCTGGTCTACTTTAGTATCTGCTTCTTGAATACTGATACTTTTAATGAGACTGCATCTTGTAATAGTTCATTTTCATTTTGGAAGATTGTACCAATTGATGTTCAGAATACCATTGGTGAATTAAAGGTGACTAGTGGTGCTGGACTAGCCTGACTTTGTCATACTCATATTCTATTCAGAATGTGAGTCTGAAACTGCTCCATAGGGCTTTGATTATGAGGCGTGTCTTAATCGAACCAGGAAAAAAACAAACTCTGCAATTGGATAGACCTACAACCAATCAGAGCAACGCAGTAAGTGACGCATGTTGAGCGAGTTGTCAACAGAACTGAACTGCACCCAGTCTGGAAAAAGTATTTAAAAGAAAAATTAGTGTTAACGACCTTTGCCAGTGTTGCAAAAAGAATTTAAGGATTCGCGGAGTACTGCAAAAACAAGTTTTGTGACAGAAAATGTGAATGTATATACGAACAAGTTCTCCGTTTAGGATTAGATCTCGACAATAAAGCCAACAAATCTGCTCGCATTTGTCTGAACTGTCTCAACTTTATAACACGGTTGGAGCGCGTCTTGACTGATTTCAATAAATGGAGAGACGACGAAAGACACCAGGCTGAAGAAGCGTGTTCATTTGAGTCTTAAGAGAAAAGAGACCGGGAGCCAAAATTATGTTTTCATGATGTATTTAATGATGATTTAAATACAAAATGATGAGTAGCATCTAATAATTTATAATTAAAAGAAATACACCGCTTATAAGGGGTACAGTGACTACCAGTATGGGTATGATGTGCCGTGTGCGAGTAGTATAACAAAGCGTCACCACTGTTTGATGCAGCGATGGCTTTGACATGAGTTGCATCGCCGTGATGCCCATGTCGGTTGCTTCTTTTACTTGGTCTTCCATAAGCGCGACCAAAGGAGAAACCACAATGACAACTGGGTTTTCATTGCGTCCCATCTTCTTAACGACCATCGGAGCCAGCAGATAAATTAAACTTTTGCCGAATCCTGTAGGAAGGACAGAAAACACATCTTGACGATCGACAAATGCCTTTATTGCAGTTCTCTGTTCGTCTATTAAAATGAATGCGCTGTCGATTTCTTCTAAAACAGACGCGATAGCGGAATCTATACATCTCTATTCTCCAGCTGCAGTCATCTTTGTTGAAAAACCAGTTCAAACCAAGCGCTCTTTGATGACGTGATTACATAACTGCAGATCATCTGTCCATCATCGTATAAAGCCCGCCCTGGCAATTTGATTGGCCCGAATATTTTTTGACTGATCATAATTACTCCTCAATGGATCGAGTCCAGACCGAACTTCCCGACCAAAAAATGTTGTGGGAGGGGTTCGGGCTGGCATCCAGGCTAGTGCTGGACTAGATGGAATTGAAAATAGGTATCTTAAATTATCTTCTCATATTCTCATGTATTATCCACTTGCTGATTTATTTAATCTTTCTTTGTCTACATGTGAGTTGCCTGTGATCTGGAAATGTGCACGCATTACTCCACTTCATAAGGGAGGTGATATACTTGATCTCAAAAATATAACAGACCAATTTCTATTATATGATCTATATCTAAAGTTTTCGAAAAAAATAATAATTCATAAACAACTTTCAAATTATTTATGTATTAATAACATTCTATCATCATCTCAATCTGGCTTTAGGTCCAATCACTCTACAACTACTGCATTCACGGCCGCATTAACAATAGGGCTAGGCGGGGCTATATGGAGGACCAGCTATACCATATTTGAAAATAAATACAGAAATAAATAAATGCTCAATAAATAAATAAGCATACAATTAATTGCCCCAAAAATACAATAAACAAATAAATGTAGGTAGAAATTAAATTATACAGTGATACATAAATGTATATATCTCTTAATTAGCTTCTTTATTTATTCACCTTTGTAATAATTACCTTATTTTTTTATGTGCATGTTATAATATTTTTGTCTGTTTTATTCTTCCTTTGTATGTTTTTACCCTATTTATTTCTTCAATGCTATTTATTTCTGCCTGTCGTTTTTACATTTCTGTATGCATTTCTGCCTCATTATGCAAATGAGGAGGGGCTGTCTTTGGGGGTCAACTTCTGCCCATTGGTTGGTTAGCATTTTACTGCGTCGGTCGAATCCACATGGCTTTTCCCCGCCATAAAGCACCCTTCTCTTCAAAGATGCTGTCTCCGTGTCATACATATCCGTGACCTTCTGGACTAGTGCCTTCCTACTTGGAGGAATGTAGGAGGGGCTGAGCGCCTGTGAATATTTTTTGAATCCTTGTTCCTCCACTATTGAGAAAGGCTGGAAGTCAGTGGCTGTCATCTTTGCCAGCTCTTCGTCTATCTTCTCCTGTCTTAATGGGGTCAAGACAGGAGGTAAATATCGACTGATGGATGTCTGCTTTCTTTTTGTTCATGCCTGGCCAGGCGATGTGGTGGGCCCAGTGGGGTCAGAGGCTGCTGTGGCTGCAGTTGCACTTGATGTGGAGGCAGAGGAGACAATGGACACATCAGTGTTACTGTTGTTGTCTGAGTCTGGCTCTGCTCTCAAATCTGTGAGCTGCAGTGTTGGGTGTTGAGTCTTCAAATGCCTGTGTAAATTATTTGTTGACCCAGACTTAAATGAAATTACTTTTTGACAAATGCTGCATTTAACCTTACTGTTTTCTTCATGAGAAAAGTGCACCCAAATGTAGGTCCTTTTCCTCTGGCTCATTTTCAGATATGAGACGTTTGTGTCTTCTTCCTTCGAACGACCCGCTATCCGCTATGACGTTGGCACTGAGACAAAGAGGCACTCGCACATGTGTTTTTAAATTTTATTTTATTTTAACTGGAGTAACCATGTGACGGCAGCGTGCACAAGTCATTGGCTCCGCTCCTACCCAATGACAGAGGCACATAGGGTTTTTTTTCCACTGGAGTACTCACGTAAAGGATGCGCGCGTGCACAACTATCATCATGCTGTTAGGCACTAGGCAGTAGCACCCCTGCGCTGGGTGCGCCCCTTCCCCTATAACTGAGGAGCTAATTTGCATGCATCTGTGTGAAACACGCATAGGAAAAAAAGAACGACAGAAAGAACGGCTCCCCTCCAGCCGCGACTCAGCTCCCATCTTTCATGTGCCGTTCAAAAAAATCAGTTCGTTCGCGAACATCACAACTCAACAAGCATATAGTCAAATATTTAGACTCAGAACAACATCAGTGAATCAGGTCACTACATGATGATAATGGCATCATCAAAACATATTGTGAGCAGACTTTCTCTTGCAGTAACAAATGTGCTTTATAAACACAATGCTTGACAGACAGACAGAGAAAATCTAACAATAAAAAAGAAAAGGGACAAGAGCTCAACTAAAGCAAACGCTGACCATCATAATGGTGACTTGAAATAAAAAATTCCATACAATTTCCGTCTATAAGTGCAAAAATGTGAAATGGCTCGAAGTCAGTAGTTCTTGTGTTTCTTTTTTTTTCCTGTTCTTGTTGTTTCTCTTTCCTTCAATGATTCTTCTTATTAATATTAGGTGTCACCACTAATGGCCAATCATCACTTAATTAATCACTTAATTATCTCATTAACTTCAGCACTGCTTCAGTGTTCTTTTTTAACACCCTGTAGTTGGACCTATATGTACACCAGGAGTGTTAATTTAACACTGGGGATTTTTCTGTGTTTGCATCATGCAGTATTTGTCCTGAAATATACCGAGTAAATGTGATGTTTGTTACCTCAATACATTTAAGCTCATTCCTATTGTGTTTGTGTGCATTTTAATAATAAACATTAAAAGCACACTCTTTTTACAACTAAAATAACAGTAAGGGATAAAAAACTGAATTCCCAAATATTTACACGGAAAAAAAGAACGGAATTTGGGAAACAATAAAACGGATTTTATAGGGCCCAAGTGATCAGTGTTTCCTTTAGTTGGGCAGTTTGACTCTTGGATTTTTTAATGCAAGTTTGTGATCTTTGTAACAGTGTACCAAAAGACTAGGGAATATACTGTGCACAATGTTCCATAATAACAGAGGAGGAACATTATCAAATCAACGTTCTTAAAATGTTTTGAGGCCCGAGATGACAGTGTTTTTTATAAAACGTTCTTGTAATGTGACGTGGTAAAACTACAAGAGACGGGTCAAGAGCCCAACTAAAGCAAACACTCATCCTTATTGGTGACTTCAAATTTGATTATTTCCAATAAAACATCAATGTCTAAACCTCTGGTAATTCTCAATAATAACTTTTATTTCAAATTGGTTTGTAATACAATATTTCTAAACTACAGGCAACCACAGCTGTATATATATATATAGGGGCGTAGCCAGGACATTATTTCTGGGGGGGCCAGCTTGGGCCAGTCTTTTATTTGGGGTGGCACTTGATTGTCAAAAACGACTATTTTAAAACTCACGCACCGCATCACTCAGAGTAGCGGTTTTCCCGTGGCTCGTCAGGCCATAAACCAGGGGTCGGCAAGTAGGGTTAGCATCGGGCCAAAACAATTTTTTACACTAGATGGCGGGATCATAATTAAAGATATTAATTGATGAAAAATGCAACTAGAATTGCCTGTGACTGTTACAGTGTCTTTTGTAACGCGTGTTACGGTGCGTACGTTCGAGAAAAAAAAGACCATTTGTCTAAACATGGTTTAGTTTGGTTTGAAATGTGCTGGGGACAGAGAGGCATTCGGAAGGGCATTTTCAAAAGTGCTGGGTACAATGACGCATTCATTCTTTTTCTCTTTCACGCAGGTCATGTTTTGAAAGACGATGTCCTGTAGCTTACTGATGTAAATAAATAAAAATGTATACAAAGATGTGATGATGTCCGACCAAAAATGTGATGGTACTTTGGGTTTAATTGGTCGTACAATGAGATCTAATATATGTTGTTAGTATCGTGAATTTTTCCGTGAATAAATACATAGATCCGCCTGTGTTGATTTGGACTGTAATGGTCCAGTGGCAGAATTTTTGCCACGCGTGTCGGAGGTTCTGGGTTCTAATCCGCACTCGTATAGTTTTTTTTCCCCTCATCAAAACCGATAATGCTTATCAGTGGTTGTATATCAAGAATGTTGATATACTTTAGCACTGATAAACATTATCGGTTTTGATGAGGGAAAAAAAACTATGTGAGTGTGGATTAGAACCCAGAGAAGCATGGACACGTTTGTGTGCATTTTGATTTGTGATTTCACCGGAACGAATAGAATCTCCGCAACGGATTGAAGCGCGCGTCCGAGTGAAGACAACACATTTCAGCGCTAGATCGCCTCTTATTTAACAAATGAATGAAACGAATGCTGCTACTTAACTGGAGATGTTTTATTTGTATTGGTACATCCGTGCCGCGAGATGTTTCAAAAGTGGTGGGGACGATATCGACCCTGGCAAAAAGTGGCGGGGACATGTCCCACCCGTCCCCCCGTAAATGACGCCTATGCGTCTAAAATGGATTTTACGCGTCGTTTACCTGTTAGTTACGGTGGTATCCAGTGGTTAGCTGCTAGTCTCCATTAAGCACTGTCAGAATGCAGGCACGTTTTGCAGGCACGTAATGTCTTGCACTGTTGATGGGGGCGTGACCCAACATGTTGCTAATGTGGGGCTTGTAGCGTAACTGACAAATGACTTGATAAAAAAAATAATGCATACATTTCAGCTTCCTTTAGACCGTTTCTGTTCAGGAGGTTTTTTTTTTAATTACATTTATTCCCCCCCTCCTCAGACGGGGGTGGGGCCGTGAGGTTTGGGGGGCCGGCAGGGGGGCCGATCCTTGACCAGTGGTGGCCGTGGCCCCCCCTGGCCACCACGTAGCTCCGCCCCTGTATATATACCATAAACTGAAGTTCAATGCCATAAAACCTAAAATATTGCTAGCATATTTTTTACGGTAAAGCACTTGCAACCAGCTGCCAGTTTTTTACCTTAAACTTTAGTTCAGTGCCGTAAAACTAAAAGTTTCTACCTTATTTTTTACGGTAAAGCACTTGCAACCAGCTGCCAGTTTTTTACCTTAAACTTTAGTTCAGTGCCGTAAAAACTATAATGTTTCTACCTTATTTTTTACGGTAAAGTACTGGCAACCACAGCTGCCAGTTTTTTTTCCTTAATCTTTAGATCACAGCCGTAAAACCTAAAATATTACTACCATATTTTTTACGTTAACTCGCTTGCAAACATCTGCCAGTTTTTTTTACCGTAAACTTTAGTTCAATGCCGTAAAACACAAATATTTCTACCGTATTTTTTACGGTAAAGTACTGGCAACCACAGCTGCCAGTTTCTTACTGTAAATTTTAGTTCATTGATGTAAAACATAAAAATTGTTCTTACTAAAAAACATATTCGCTGTAAAAAGTAAATAGCTTGCTATAAACTACACGCATGATTTCCTATGATTATACGTCATCAGCAACTACACAGTTACTGTCTGTTAAATAAAGCAACACACATCATATCATCGGTGTTTCTCTGCTCATCCTGGACTGAAGCACAGGCTCTACTCTTCAACACAATGGTGACAGACACAAAACACCATACAGAAACACTTTACATCCCAACAGAACATTACAGATCTCTCAAGATCTCAGCATCTTCACTTATTACAATCCTTCTTTCATACTAACATTCTTATTGAGAAATAACAGAGGTTTAGAAGTTGATATTTTATTGAAAATAATAAAGTTTGATGTCACCATGATAGAGTATCAGTGTTGGCTTTAGTTGGGCTCTTGACCCTGCAGATATTAACATTAGCTTTTCTCTGGCTTCTTTAACTGTTGTCTTTGATGCATATTTGTTATTGTAGGACACTGAGAACAACTCAAATGATGTTGGCCACTTAAAAGTGATAATATTCATAAAGCAGTTCTCTGCCTAATTGATACCACCTGATTGGTAAGCCTTATTAATGACTGCTCAAGTTGTAAAATATAAATTATTAGTTTAGAATGCTAGTAAGGCTATGGAAGATTCTGCAATGCTGTGATTAAGATTTTATGAAGTCATTATGCAGAAAATGTTTTGACAGTGTAGCAACAATGACTTTTTGCCTTAATTAGCTCAAATTATTCATAGGGAATTTTCATAATTAATCATGGATATGATAGAGCGATCGAATATATGAATGATACATCATAACGAATTATAATTCCTCATTCATACATCAATGGTCTCATTACAGATCGATTATATGAGATAACTTTAAGGGAATTAATTTAGTTATCAAACACTCGGTTTGTCCAGCAAACAGCCGTAAGATTAACTTACCAACTTCTCAACAAAGTTATCCCTTTTTATAAACTTCAAGAAATCTCAATGTTCCGGCCGTGAACATAAATTTTCTTGTGTTTATAAAATTTAGGTTACTGAAATAGTAACAACTTGTAAAGCTTTGTAGCTATGAGATCAGAATTTAAGCTCTTAGACAGAAAGCAATCAAGAATATGGTTTTAATAATTGAAACTACGGATACAGAATTCTACATTACAAACCCCGGGATACATATATGTACATTAACAGTAAAACTAACGAAACAAACAAATAACGACGAGAGAGAGAGAGAGAGAGAGAGAGAGAGAGAGAGAGAGAGAGAGAGAGAGAGAGAGAGAGAGAGAGAGAGAGAGAGAGAGAGATTGAGAGAGGGAGAGAGAGAGAGTGGTCTGATCGAAAGATCATGTGAGCTAGACAGAGAGGGAGAAATAAAGCAGACCTGGAAAGATCATGAGTTTTGCAAAATTCATCACAGACACAGAACCTTTGAGACAACGAAAATCAACAGATCTTAACCCTTGAAAGCATAGTAAAACAGGTACTTGCACCGGTAAAACTCCGTTGGATGGGTGGGTGTGTCTCTCTCGGTCATGTGGATGCCGAGTGTTCGGGTTCGTCCAGCGCGCGTGAGCGCGGCATGTTTGAATGTCCTTGGAGGTGAAGCTTGCCAGCTGAGGTCGGGCTGGGTTCATTTTCCTCGCGAGAAGAAATGAACCGGGGACCGATGCAGGGATAGGAGAGTGAGAGTTGCACAATTGTTCTCTTTGTGTTGCCGAGGAAAACCGCGTCTTGCGTGTGTGTCCTTAAGAGCGGGTGCGTGCTTTGTCAGCTCTTCCGGGCGAACGTGGTCGCTGAAGGTTCAAAGAGTCTCTTTAAAGTTGAAGTTGCCGATTACGTTCATTTCACTGAAACTAAACGTAAGAAAAGGTCCGAAGACAAAAATAAAGAACGATTAAAGAAAAACGGAGAAAGCTCCCTAAGGAGCCATGGAACCGGAAACCTCTCACAGGGAAAAAGCTCTCTAGTGACGTAAGCGCTCTTCTGTGTCTCTCATGGAGAGGAGGGTTCACGCCCCTGTTTGACACATGACCGTCCGCGTATCTGAAGCGGACACAGTTCTCTTTGTCCTGTAACGGATTTGCCCACTGAGTCATGAGGAGATGGTATTTGAGCCGTTCGGCTCCTGAAATATGTGTAAAATAATGCACCTTACTTCATTATGCTATCGGAATTCGGCTCCGTTAGATTGAGGGAATTACAGACATATCAAACACGTCACACGAAGATTATCGGAATACAGAGATATGCATATTATAAGCATTTAGTTCCTTCAAAGCAAGTTCATTCCTTCAAACACACGTCATACACAAAGTGACTATAAACTGGGAAACACGCAAGACATATGACATGCTTATATACTAAGTTTTAATATTCAAAGTTCGTGTATGAGTGTACGTTAAAGCATGTGTGTGTGTATGTGATTGTTCTTCAGAGTTCATTGAACGATGGTGGCCGGATGAACTCCTGGTCATCTGCAGTCCCGTGTCTTGGGTGGGTGTGTGTGTGCTTCGAATTTGATGAGTTTAATATCTGCGACAACTGCCAATTGTCCTATTGCACAATTCTCTTCTGTGTGTGTAAGCGAAAAGCCCCCAGGGGGGGTCACTGCTTTTAGCTTAATGGTGCTGAGTCACATGTGCCATATAGTTCTTTTTGTTTACTAATCAGAGACGAGGAACTCATGAGCGCATCATTGTCAGTAATTCAATCGAGTCCAGGCACCATCCGTTTCGTGCAAACTACAAACAGAGGGGCTTTGTGAGTGACTCAGTAACTTAATTAACAGTCCCAGGACATCTACTTTTGTCATAGTCTCTGACTTAAAATAATGCAAAACCAGTAGTTTAGGAAAATGGCAGATCTGACCATCTGATCATGGCTACAACAGGATCATACAGACTCACTCAGACATCAAGAATTTGTATATGAATCCCAACAATGGTGACAGTAAAAAAATCTGACCTGGTATAAAATCACAAAAAGGCTTTGTTTATTGTCACTATTGTTGAGATTCATATGTTGATTATTAATTTCTCCATACCCCTAACAAAATAAACCAACTCAAAACATGTTATGTAGAATATATATATTTTTTTTTTAATTTGAGATTGCTATAATACTGATCCCACAATATTCCAACAAATCATGTCTAAAAGTATGATATTCATACTTGCCTTTGTATAACACTAAAACCATCTATTTATATTTTATTCACAGCTAATAGAGATTTGAATGTCATATGATGACTATAAAATTATCAATAAACAACCATTATCATCATATATTTTCTCTTGCAATTATTGCCATAATAAATGTACATCAAAACACAGATGAAGCAACCAGAGAAACACTAATGTAAAATTCAGGAGTCATGAGCCCTACTAAAGCAAACACTGATCTCAATCATGGTGACATCACATTTCTGTTAAAGTTTTTTACACTTTTTTTAAATTGGGATATTTTACTTTAATTATATGGTTTTTGTTTGGCAGCTGTAGCTGCCCGTCATTTGACCCTTTTTTTAACGATTTTTTTACAATGAAGGTATTTGATCATAATAATGCAGGAAATACCTGTGAAATAACAGTGTTTTTTTTTTTTTTAAATAGAATATTTTACTTTAATTTTATGGTTTTTGTTTGGCAGCCGTACACAGCAAAATCCCCAGTGTTAAAATAACACTCCAAAGTGTTTATATGAGTCCACACTCAGAGAGTGTTAAATGAACACTGAAGCAGTGCTAAAGTTAATGAGATATTTAAGTGATTAATTGAGTGATATTTGAGCGTTATTGAAGACACCTGATGTTAACAAGCAGAATCACTGAAGGCGAAAATCGTAATTGGTATGTTACCATTATGGTGATTAGTGTTTGCTTTAGTTGTGGTCTTGACCCTTAAGTCAGAAACTATATTATTGTTAGGCTGTTGTATCTGAGTTATAACAGCCAGATGAACGAAGAGAAAAGGTGATATGGTAGTGTTGATTGTGTTTTAATATTATCATTATTGCACAATCATTTGATCTGAATAAAGCCCAATTTCTGAGTTACATTTACTTTATTGATCATAGCAGCACTGCCCCTGAAAATCATAATATTTACAACTTTTGCAATGTAATCCAAATAATTTCTTTAAAATCAATAACATACAATACTGTAATTTTTTTTAAACAAACAGCAAGAATCAGCCTATTTATCTCAACAGTGGTGACAATTATAAAGCATGTTGCAGCTTATTCTGGATGCCACCAATTAAATCTCATTCATGGCTCCCATCATGCATTGGTGCATGAATAAATAATGAGCTCATGTTCAGTGGTCCAGATATATCCAGCTGCAGACCCGCAGCACCACCAGTTTCAGAACCCCAGCGCCAGAACCGGATGTGAGGGAGGGGCGGAATTACCAGTATTGACAATGACACAAGCATGATTATTTTTGCAAGTATTTAAAAATATTTAAAATTGTTGCATCTTTTAAATAATATTTAGGGTATGTTTTATGTAAGGGTATGTAACACAGTGAGTCTATAGGAATACCAGACTTACATTTCACTGCTTTTTGTATGAACTATAACCAGAGGTGGAAAGTCCAGGGGTCAGAAAGTAAAAGTCCTGCCATATTTTTATTCCACCCATGAACTCACACAGCAAAAACTTCAGTGTTAAATTAACTTTCCTAAGAGTTCATTTGGCTCCAGACTCAAGAGTGTTAAAGTGTTAAAATGAGTGTTAAATTAACACTCAATAGTGTTAAAGTTAATAAGTGATTGATTGAGTGATGATTGAGCATTATTGAAGACACCTGATGTGAACAAGCAGAATCACTGAAGGAGAAAATCACAAATTGTAAGCCACCGTTATGGCGATCAGTGTTTGCTTTAGTTGGGCTCTTAAACCTTAATAACTTTAAATTTAGTTTGACTGTTGTGTCTGAGTTATAACTGCCAGACGAACATAGAAAAAAAAGAAAAAAAGTGATCTGATGGTGTTGGTTATATTATAACAATCATCATTTGAACTATATGTTTAGTGATTTAGGTTGTTGGTTATAGCATAAATGAGTTTCTGCATAAATATCCAGAATTTTTGCTATAATAAAAAGGATTTCTTAAAAGTTGTTTTCTAAAAAAAAAAAAAAAATCTTTCTTTTAGTCACACATACACGTCAAGATTCAGTCAATGCATCTCAACAATGGTGACGAGCAGAATATTCAATTAGGAAAAGTAAATTATATAGACAATTCAGATCATAATTTATTCATATCGCAACGCATATGGGAGCCATCAGTTGTGATTGTTGGCAGCCACTGCAACATGCTTTATTATTGTCACCACTGTTGAGATTCACAGGCTGATTATTGATGTCTGTGTTTCTAAATACATTAGTTTGAAAGTGTTTTGATCAGAACAATGTGTATTGAATATTTTGGATTATAAGAAATATATTGATATTCATATATGCTATAGAATCACAAAACTGTTGCTAATAAGTTAAACCAATCTCTCAATAACTTTCATTTTCAGAGCACAGCATGATTATACCATACCACAACCAACACTATTCATTGACTGTTATAAAAAAATAACAGCAGAATGACAAATTTAAAGGGAATTTATAAGGTTTAAGAGCCCAACTAAAGCAAACACTGATCGCCATAACGGTGGCTTACAATTTGTGATTTTCTCCTTCAGTGATTCTGCTTGTTAACATCAGGTGTCTTCAATAATGCTCAATCATCACTCTATCAATCACTTAAAGCTCATTAACTTAAACACTATTGAGTGTTAATTTAACACTCATTTTAACACTTTAACACTCTTGAGTCTGGAGCCAAATGAACTCTTAGGAAAGTTAATTTAACACTGAAGTTTTTGCTGTGTGAGTTCATGGGTGGAATAAAAATATGGCAGGACTTTTACTTTCTGACCCCTGGACTTTCCACCTCTGCTTGATGGTAGGGACTTGAGACTTGACTTACTCCCATCTCTGGAAAATAGTCCCAAGGTATTTATACTGCCCCATAATTTTACAGAAAATAACTGTGATTGTTTGACGATCATTTTCTTTAATTTTAAATTGTACTCAAAACACTGTAAAATTACAAATAATATCTGTAAAATAAACATTCAGCAAAATCCCCAGTGTTAAAATAACACTCCAAAGTGTTTATGAGTCCACACTCAGAGAGTGTTAAATGAACACTGAAGCAGTGCTAAAGTGTTAATGAGATAATTAAGTGATTAATTGAGTGATAATTGAGCATTATCGAAGACACCTGATGTTAACAAGCAGAATCACTGAAGGAGAAAATCGTAATTGGTATGTTACCATTATGGTGATTAGTGTTTGCTTTAGTTGGGTTCTTGACCCTTAAGTCATAAACTTAAAAAAAAATGTTAGTTGCTGTACAGAAGTTATACCAGCCAGATAAATAGAAAAAGTGATCTGATGTAGTGATGGGAAGTTCAGTTCAAAGAACCGATTAAAAAAAAAAACGGTTCATCAGTTCTTTTACGTCATCACGTAATGATGTCAATTCTATCATCCCGGCGGATCAAAATACATTCAAATAAAGGCATTTGTAATCATAACTTGATTTAAATAATAGTTCTCATCGTCATAATCCTCTTGGATAGGTTTCTTACATTTTGCTAATGAACCCGTACGTTAGGCTACAGACGATGTTGCAAACGCGGATGTTTTACATCTCTTAAAGATCTAAAGTGAATAAACTGGTCTTCATCAATTTTATTTTATTTGTTATTAAATAAACTTAAGCTGCATTTCGCCGAATTCGGCCCCTCATTTAAGTCCTCGTTTCACCCGTGCTCATGTATCAGCACAGCATGCAGTTGGTCAAAAGAAAGTTCGGTTCAGAGACAGTGCTATCACGCATGCAGTATCTCCAGCTCATCGGTTCTCCGTATCGAATGTGTCCGAAAGAAACAGTTCTCGGTTCTGTACTGGTGATTCGAGAACTGCTGCAACAACCAGTTCTTGACTCAAGAGCTAGCTTGTGTGTGCTGAGCTGAGAACTGCTGAAACCTTAGGCTGCCAGCCTACAGTCGACACAACTAAAAAGTCGATGCCTGTCTACAGTATGTTTACGTTATGTTTTGATTAACACATTATAAACGTTTACTTTGCACCCTTAAAACCTTGGCAAGAGTTTACGACAAAGATTTGTGTCAACTAATTAGAAATTAAATGAGCTGTTCCTGAAAATAATGTTTTAGTATAATAATAAATGTTTAGTTTTAAAATCCATTTATTGTGTTTCCAATCTTTAAAATAATACGGTGAAAATTAAGATATGTGATAAACATGTTTCCAACACGTTTTATTTTGTTACACTTATTGATGTTCAACAAAATATTTAAGAAACATGTATTTCGTCCCTCTGAAAAAAATGCACGCATGCTCAGTTCATCAGCTCATCGGTTATCGGTATGTCGAACACGTCCGAAATAAACAGTTCGTGATGGTAGGGACTTGAGACTTGACTTACTCCCATCTCTGCTATTTTCAATAATCAGCTGAAGTTTTCATCAATACAGAGGAAATTCTGAAGAAATGCCATCAGCGGCAATACCTGCTCAGGAAATTGAAATCATTTGATGTAAACAAGGACATTTTAACCATATTTTACTACTCATTTATTGAAAGTGTGATAACATTGTCATTTACTTGTTGGTTTTACTCCATTAGTCTTCAAAATAGAAACTGTTTACATCGAATTGTTAAAGTGTGTTCCAGAATTATTGGACACCCCCTGAGAGCTCTGCCCATCTTATATGAACAGCGAACCTTGAAGACTGCCTGTAGGATCATCCGTGATCCATCACATGTTATGTATTCTACGTTTGAGTGGCTGCCCTCAAGGCGCAGACTTCGCTGTCAAGTGTGTAGGACCCAGAGGAGGAAGGTGACCTTTGTCCCCAGGGCTGTCCTGCTATTAAACTCCAAGTCACCATCCGCCACCCAAATCTTTGAACTGTGCTAAACATGCCATAGACTGATAGACTGATGTATTCATCCTATCCACTTTTATTCTTATTTTTTATTTATTTATTTATTTTTATTAATGATGTGCTGTGTGGAGTTGAAGATATGCTATTCCTTGTGTCATTTGAATTGCCCCTTGGGGATGAATAAAGTGATTTGAATTGAATTGAATTGAAGGCCTACAAGGAAGAAAAGGAATAGTCGAATAAAGTCGTTATTTTTGTTTGTTTTTTCCGCACAAAAAGTATTCTCGTCGCTTGATAAACTTATAGTTGAGCCACTGTTGTGACATGGAATATTTAAACATTTTCTTTAATGACTTTCTGGGCCGTCCGGTGTCATTCCCTTAGGCAGCCTATGTAGCAGTCATCCACATCTCAGATTTAATCATAAATATCTTCATTTGTGTTCCGAAGACGAACGAATGCCTTACGGGGTTGGTACAGCATGGGGGTGAGTAATTAATGACTAAATTTTCATTTTTGGGTGAACTAACCCTTTAATGTGGCAGGGTGGGTTATCACCCCTCCCACTTGTCTGAGGTTTGGCCAATGGCCTGGCATCTGTTGCGTATAAGGCCCCATTTACACTGCATGGATCAAATGACCCAAATCCGATTTTTTCCTCTCATGTGGCACAGATCGGATATAACCCATGAACGTGTAAGCAGGAAAAAAACGCATGGATTACGATTTTCTCAGATCGGATTCAGGACTCACTCATATGTGGTAAAAAATCGGATATGATCAGAAAATCGGATTTGGCCATCAAGACCTGCAGTGTAAATGCAGCCTAAGAGCACGGGCTACCAGTTCATTGATGTGCGTCATTTTCCGGGGCCGTGACGTCATCTGCGCGTCCTGCTGCTTTCTTTGCTGGAGTGCACAGTGCAGTGTTGAATGTGTTGCTCGTAAAGACCGCTGAAGCTGCTAATCCGCTGGCTGTTTCTTTTGTTTCTTTCTTGTTTCTTTCTTTAATTGATTTCAATGGTTATGTAAGTTTTGAATATGTACTTTTGTTCTTAATTTAATTGTGAGTAGTGAATTCATGTATTGCTTTCATCAAAACATGATTTGGTTGAGTTACACTGCCGAATTTATTTGACCATTTTTTTAGTGACTCTTTATTTAATTTGAGTTTATACGGTGTCTTTTGCTATTTTCTTTGGGTTTTGATTTGTGACGACTGAGTTGGGACCAAGTGGTATTGGTTCCTTCTTGGAATTGTATTAATTCATTACTGTAAAACCTGATGAGTTAGTTCAACTCAAACCGTTTGAGGAAACCGATTGCCTTAAATCATTTAAGTTTATTAACTCAAACAATTTAAGCATACAAAAATATTTGATTTGTGT
This sequence comes from Tiaroga cobitis, assembly GCA_030578255.1. Taxonomy (NCBI): domain Eukaryota; kingdom Metazoa; phylum Chordata; class Actinopteri; order Cypriniformes; family Leuciscidae; genus Tiaroga; species Tiaroga cobitis. Next base: position 2,045,966 of record JAROOI010000036.1, on the reverse strand, counting down.
CCAAGTAACTCAATAACTTATTGTTAAGATAACTTGGGTAAATAAAGTTAATAGTACTAATTCGATTCAGTTAATATAACTTAAATCTATGAAGTACACTGTAAACCCAAATAAGTTAGCAGAATTCAAAACACTTTTATTAGTATAAACTTAGTTAGCTTTAAAAATCTAATCTGCTAACATAGTAAATGCTGACATATTGGCAATAGTATGTTATACAGAAACACTTGCTGTATGAGCGCAGCAATATAAAGGGATTATTTGCTCTCAAATCAAGCTGCATGCACCACTGTCACCATGATGGTAACTATCCTAAAGCCTACATTAACAGAAATTCTTCTAAATTAGCATAACAAAACATTAATCACTACTAAATCTCACACCTAACATTAATCTTACACAAAAAAAAAACACATTATATTACACTTAATTTTAGCATTTACTCTCCCTTTCGGGTGCCATCGGCAAAGCATGCTGGGAAATAGACATCCCAGCTGTTTCAGTTAAACTTAAGTTCGTCTAAATTAAAATAAATAATTTCATAAAACTTAAAACAATGAAACAGTTCAGTTTACTTAAAATATATCAGTTCTGTGAACTTGAAAGAAAAAGAAAGTGCTAAATACTCATAAAAGTTAATTTGACTGAACAATTTGTTTAATTTAAGTTTGTCCTACTCAAACCAATTAATTATTTTGAGCGTTAGGGTTTACAGTGATTATATAGTTGTATATTTATTTATATTTGTGATTGATGATGATTTTAAAATTGTATTTTCTGATCAGTATTTATTTATTTACTTGGTGGTGTAATTACTTGTTCATTTGTCTATTTATTTATTCAGTTATTTATTTATTTATTTATGTATTTATTTATTGTTTGATTTATTGATAAATATGTAGGGTTACTTTTGATGAGATGATACATGTCAAGGGGTTAATTGTTCTAAAAAATTTTTTTTTTTTTAAATCTGTGAAACCCATACAATATGCACCTGCTGCTCAAGATCTTTTATGCAATAAAAAACATCAGAAGTGGAGTTATTTGCATACATTTTGTGAATTTAATCAGAACAAATTAAATCATGTCAGATCTTATTAAAACTGAGGTAAAATGTGTTTGTTTTGATTGCCCAGTATCAGGAGCGTCTGATCGCACACAGCTTGTGTGCGGACGGATTCACCGTGATTCCGACTATTCCTAGAGAGAGAGAGAGAGAGAGAGAGAGAGAGAGAGAGAGAGAGAGAGAGATTTTAATTACAAATCAAATGTTTATTTCTTCAAAAGACTGGGTGTTTAGAGTTGAGCCACTGATCTATAAAGAATGACTGGATCGCTCATGACGTCATAAACAGTGAAGCCACCGCGCCGCCATATTGTGATTCCCTAGTGAGCTCACGCGTTCTATTGAATCAATAGGAAATTGTATGATTTGACTAAGAAAACATTGCATAACGAGACACCGTCTTTAAATCTAAAGTCTCCCTGAACAGTCTTAGAACGCAAACATCCTAAGCATTTAAATGGGTATTTGTTTAAAGTCGGAAATTATTCCTGCTTACTAAAAATTAAGTATATGTGAATTGTGAACTTAAAATGTAGCTCTTTCTAATTGTGTTTTACAGATAGATCAGTAGTCTGTTCAAGTATTTGATTAGTTAGCAAGAACATGTCCAGGAAATGCATAATACAAATTGTATGGGTTATTGTATTCCTGTTTCACCTCTTATTTACCCCTTATTTACACTGCACACGTCTGCGGCGCCACACGGCTACCGGAGCTGATCGCGCCCACAAATCGGCAAATCACGTGGAAATGCTCCTGGTGTGAGTTGACACCGTGTGAAGGTAGGAATAAAACATTGTCGGAGCCGTAATGCGCCGCAGATGTGTACAGTGTAAATAAGGGGTTTACACATAGCATAGGCCTACTCTGTTTGCAGTGCATATTTTTTTTACCATACCCATGTCAACAGGTTGGAGCTTTCACTGCACGCAGATGCCCGTCCAAGTGCGGTGCGGTGCGTGCAGAGATCGTTTGTGCTGCAGGCGCTGAATTAAAGTGACAGCGCATGATTCGTGGTCAAAATGAACACGGATTGACATGAAAATATGAAATAAATGCATTTAATAAAATTTGTAAGTAATGCATTGAATAATACGTTTATTGGGTTTAAACTTGAATACGTCTGTGAAAGAATTTAGGAAAGAACATAGCAGGCTATACATTTTTTTTAAACAACACGGAAATAGCGACAATTGTGCATATAAATTACTATATATGGGCTTAAAGTACAACCTGTGAGCAGTTTTTCAAGATCCTTTTGTGATATTCGTTTTACACTTGTTGATGCACAGCGAGTCATCTTAAAAGTGCCATCGGAGCTACCGATCTCTGCATTCCGACCGTTGGAGCCCTCTGCTGGTAGGGAATTGTAAGATGGCCGCTCGAACACTTCCGGTGGCTTCACTGCCTGGTGGCAGTTTAGAACGTCATGAGCTATCCAGTCATTATATAGATCAGTGAGTTGAGCGTATACCTGCAGAAAAGGACATGAAAGCATCTTTCTTGACAAACTGGCCCTTCTCATCTAGGAAGTGTTCTGGGTAAAAGCTGTTCGGTTTCTCCCATTCGCTTGGATCCTTCAAAACAGACGTCAGCAGAGGAAATACATTGGTACCCTAGAAAATAGAGAAAAGGCAATGTTCAAGATGCACATGGTCTCGTTTCTAGGCCTAAATATTTATTCTTCTGACTGACCTTCTTGATGAAGTATCCATTGAAGTGGACATCACAGCTGGTCATATGCGGAATCACAGGAGCAATATCAGCCAGTCTCTGGGTTTCATGAATCACAGCGTCTGTATACAGTAATTTCTCTCTATCTTCCACCGCTGGCTGACGTCCACCGATCACTCGGTCAATTTCCTCATGAACTCGATCTGCACACAAATGTAACGTTTGTTTGTTCCTTTGGACACAATTGAACTCAGCATTAAGGAAAAACTCTTGGCTTTACTGTGTTTTTTACCCTGTATATGAGGGTATTTGGCCATGAGCATCAAACCCCAGCGCAGAGTCGTTCCTGTCGTGTCAGTACCAGCGACAAACAGATCTGTCACAGTCACCATTAGATTCTCATCGTGAAAGTATGAGTCCTTCTTACAGGATTGCTGACAAGCAAAAATACATAAAAAATGCTCAATTAAACTTGTAATAATTAGAAAACTGAAACATAAAAAAAAACATTTAAGAGCCAAAATCCAATAGGACATGCAAACTTTGGAGGAAACAAACAGAAAAGTGTTCTATGTGCGGTGATGTTCAGGCCTCATTCATATGTGGAAATAAATGAGATATAAATCACACTGTTAGACCCTACCAGGTTTTTTACAGTAAAATACTGGCAAAAGGCCAAATTCTGACACTATCATACCATTTTCCATTAAAACAGTAAAATACCGTAGAAAACAAAACTAGCCTACAGGAATATACTGTGAATTAACAGCTCTCAAAGTCAACACTCAGAGACTGTGTTCCTAATCAAATATAAAATAAAATAAATCTGTGGTATAAAATAGGTATAAAATAAATCTGTGAATCTCCAACATGAAATCAATATTTCGGTTAATCATGTCTTCTGAAGAATATTGTAATCATGTAATGCATTAATAAAAATCCTGTCTGACTCAGACACACACAGAAATCAACAAATATAATATGAATCTCAACAATGGTAACAATCAAAACTTTAATGCAGTAGTGCATGGTGGGTTCCAGGATAGTATAAAACTCCCAGCATGCACTGCTGCATGAAAAAAAAAATATTCCCACCATTGTTGAGATTAATGTGCTAAATTTTGATAGCTCTGTTTTTTTGGTTTAGGTGTTTAAAAAAAGAGTCATTGTAATTTATTTCTGTGGTTTCACAGTGGTGGTAAAGTAACACTTTTGGCGAGTAATTAAACTCTGAATGAGTGAGAATGTTTCCTTTAATGAATGAACAGGCAATATGATTTTCATATTTTGGCAAATCCAATCATTCATAAACTTTGTGTGTGCACAAGTGTGACTTGCAAAAGCACAGCTCAAGCAGCAAAGGAAAAACTCATGTTATAGCATCAGCATACCAACTAAATCAAACACTGATCTCTATAATGGTAACGTACATGTATGACAGAAATAAAGCCATACTGGTTAATAATAAGTGTAATAATGTGTAATGGCTGGAAGTCAGTTGTAGTTCTTGTGATCCTCTTTCCTTCAGTGATTCTGCTTGTTAACAGCAGGTGTTCATCACTAATGCTCAACAATCACTTATATATTCTCTTAATTATCTCACTGCAACACTGTCAATGTTACTTTTTACTCATTGTAGTGTGGATTTTCCTTTGGGGTTGAAAGGGTTAACAGTGAAAGATAAAAAGACACACCCACAAAATGTATTTTAACAGCAATAAACTGAAAGTTATAAAACAGGTTTATACTGGCAACACTGTTGCCAGTAGTTTACTGTAAAATCTTGTTTTTGAGTCACCATTGTGCTGAAGAGTAGAGCCTGTGGTTCAGTCCAGGAGAAGATCTACAAACAGTTTTAATATGCTGCATGTTGCTTTATTTAAAAGACAGGGACTGTGTAATTGCTGGTCCAGTAGAAATCTCTTTATTTACAAAAGGTTTTTTTTTTTGTGGTTTCTAGTTAAATAAGTTCACAATAATACTTTGCTCACGTTATTAACGCATTATACATTTTAGTTCATACTTTTAAAGGACAGTTTAAGGCAGTCGGTTTCTGCAAGTGAAATTAATTAACTCGAGTTTTAGTGCATTTTTACAGTAACATACTGTAGATTACAGTAAATAACTGTACAATTAACAGTAAGTTACTGGCAACAGTGTTGCCAGTATTTTACTGTAAAAAAATCTGGTAAGGTCTAACAGTGCAGATATGTGCCAATGTGACTGTCATGTAAACGGGTAGATCGGATTTTCTGAGGCATTAGGCAACGTCTCCGCGGTTTAATGACGAGAGCAACCCGCCGCGCATCTGCAAAGGGATGGATGGCCAGATGAAACGTCGTAGGAGAGGAATGTGAACAAACATTGACACATGTCAACATATCAAAGGTTTGCTTGCTCATCCTAAAATTTCAGACCCACTGCTCCTCGTTAAAGCCAATATTTAAACACAATATTCTCCCACCAGTCCTGAGATCTCTCTTGCACACAATAACTGAAGCATAGCTATGTGCAGGCTGCAATGATGGCACTTTTCGTCATCCTCCGCCTCAAAATTATGGTGATGTTTGCCAAACTTTGCATATAGCAGAGCTAGCATCAAGCATATCTCGTGTTCGTCCATCTGCGCAAGAGAATTTAACCGTTTAAGCATGTGCGATGTTTCAGATATTAGACCAGTCATTTTAAAGGACAACTCCGGCGCAAAATGAACCTTTGGTCTAATAACACATTGGTAGTCAACCGTTCTCTGAGATTTGTTTTCACGATAATCGAATGTAAAGAGTTGTATCTCTAAAAACTGTTTAGGGTTAACGCTAGTATATAAGGCACAGAGTAATGAAAAATAAAAATCGCTAGTTAATACCACTAACAAGGCTCAAAATAGCCCCACTCTAACACGGTAGCAAAATGAGGGTCCCTACATGCAAACCGAAGCACTGAGAACTTTGTAAGTGTACAGACAGTTTAATAAAAAAGATATTTTATAAAGACAGTCCACTTCGCGTATACAGGCAGGAGCCATCTTTGGAAAACAGTCTTGACCAGTCGAACCACGAACGCGTGCCAAGTGAGCTGAACTGTGACTTGTAATCTAAAATGGTCCGTTGTTTCCGGAAGAAAGCACTGAGCGCACAAGAGAAGCACTGAACGCAACAGAGAAAATAATAAAATAATTTAAAAAAGAGAACATGTTTGATATTTATGATTTAAGATTGTGCGGGCTCCGACGCGATCAGGGGCAGTAAAATAATCGTAACGACACCACATAATTGAGGATTTTTTGGACAAAAAGTCGTTTGTGAGAAACCTTGAATTGGGTCATACACCCCAGATCAGTGGGGACGCTAATCAGGCCCCAACTCAGGCTTAAAATCTGCAAGTGTGTGGCCAGCCTTAGGAAAAATACAACTGTTTATTGTTAGTTCATGTTTAGTTCATGTTAACCTGTGGCTTATTAAATAACATTCACTTTTAATGCTTTAGAAGTATTTTTGGTAACACTTTAGATTACAGCCCGTAAAGTACTGCATAATTAAAGCAATTTTACAGCGTAACCTTCGGTAATTATAGTGTACCTATAACGTACTTACAATATAAGTATAAGGGAACAATATTTTAAGTTTGGGGAATAAATGGGTAACAACCAGGAGAATTAAAAAATTATTTATACTGTAAGTTTTATATACTGTACACTGTCAGAAATAGGGGTACAGTAGGAGTCCATTTCTGTCCCCCAAGGTACATATATGTACCTTTTTGAGGGTCAAAAAGGTACATATATGTCCCCAAACATTAAAAGGTACACATATATACCGTTTCTTTTAAAGGTTAAGGTACAATATCAAAAGACAGCCTCTGCTAAGTAAATTTTTTTTTTTGTAAAAAAAAAAAATCGTTTTTTAAAAAGGTTTTAAGGATACCTTAATCATTTAAGGTAGATTTTAACTTATCACTATATTTGACTAGCCTTGAAATAAAGGAAATAAAAGTTTTGTAAGTCAATTTACTGATATTAAATCATTATAAAAGAGCAAAAACTCCAGTGTTAAATTAACTCTCCTGGGAGTTTATATGGCTCAGACTCAAGAGTGTTAAAGTGTTCAAATATGACTGTTAAATTAACTAAAATTAATGAGCTAATTAACTGATTCATTGAGTGATGATTGACCATTATTGAAGACACCTGATGTTAACAAGCAGAATCACTGAAGTATAAAATAAAATAAAATTAAGACACCTCTTTGGTGATCAGTGTTTGCTTTAGTTGGGCTCTTGACCCTTAAACTGGTAACATTAGATTTTGTTTCTCTGTTGTGTCTGAGTTACAACTGCCAGATGAACAAAGAGAAAAGTTGATCAGGTGGAGTTGGTTATGTTTTGACAATCATAATTTGACCTGAATCACTGAACTCATTTAAAGTCTAATCTCTGACTTAAATGTATATTTTTAATTACAGCAGCCTGTGAATCAACAGAATAAGATCCATCATTTTCTAATCTAAATGGTTTCTTAAAAGTTTATCTGATAAAACAAATCTTTCTTTTAGGCACACACAGACAACAAGAATCAGTGTATGAATCTCAACAATGGTGACGAAAAGAATATTCAATTAGGGAAAGGAAATTAGTAAAACAATTCGGATCATAATTTATTCATACCGCAATGTATGATGGGAGCCATGAATGAGTTTTGATTGGTGGCACCCAGAATGCACTGCAACATTCTTTATTATTGTCACCATTGTTGAGATTCACAGGCTGATTATTGATGTCAGTGAGTCAACGTAAAATATATTTTTTTAAAAAGTCTTTTGATCAGAACAACTTTTAAGAAATATTTTGGATTATATGGAAAATGCTGGAAATCATTTGCTGTAGAATCACAGGCTGCAGTAAACAACAATATACATTTAAAACTGAGATTTAGAAAAAGACTGAGTTTAGCGAATCAGGCAGGATCGGCGCGGTCATTGTTGATATGCTGGAGCACTGTCTATGAGCAGAATGGCGTCTAAGCGATTGTGGTGTTCTGTTCTTGGGTGTAATAACGAACACAGCAGTCATTTTAATTTTCCTAAATCCGAACCGCTGAAGACGCAGTGGCTGAGTTTGTTTTCGAAGGGAATATTCCCCACGATCAACGTCAATGCTCTCATGTTTGCCGAATCATTTCTCAGTGGACTGCTTTATAAACGAGGATCAGTGTAAAGCTGGTTTTGCTGAGAAGCTGCACCTGAATAAAGGATCGAAACCTATTCGTGTTCCTGCTGAACCTTCAGAAGAACTAAAGTGAGTGTAACATTTTATTAATCTTTATATTAATATTTATATAATCTTTGCAAATCGCCAGCTGCACGCTTCACGATGAATGCGGTACATTACAGCATGTTTTCTATGTACAACGTTCTCAATATAATTCATAATCCCACGTTTATAATGAACAACGCGTGGTTATTGTGTTATTGTGTTACAAACGGTGTATGCGCAGAACAGAGAGGCGGGGTGAGCAAAGCTCATTATCATTTAAAGTCATATGCACTGAAACGGCGTGCTGAAAACAGAGCTGTTTTTGACCAGGTAAAATAAGTGTTTTCTTACAATACTAATGAGAATTTTTAATTAAAGTATATTACAAACTTTTAATTTAGACCCTAAAGAATCATATTGGCTTGTACAAAAATGGCATTATATGACCCCTTTAATGGTTTAAGGGTCAAGAGCCCAACTAAAGCAAACACTGATCACCATAACGGTGTCTTAGTAAATTATATTTTCTCCTTCAGTGATTCTGCTTGTTAACATCAGGTGTCTTCAATAATGGTCAATCATCACTCAATGAATCACGTAATTATCTCATTAACTTTAACACTCTTGTCCTCTGTCCACTCTGGCGCACAGCTGGCCGCAGGGCCGCAAATATGCGTTTCCCCCAGTGAGCCTTCTCGCGCAGACCCTGCGCAAGGTCAGGGAGGACGAGGAGCAGGTCATTTTGGTCGCGCCGTACTGGCCCGCCAGGACCTGGTTCCCCGAACTTGTACTCCTCGCGACAGCACCTCCTTGGCCGATTCCTCTGAGGAAGGACCTCCTTTCTCAGGGACGGGGCACCCTATGGCACCCTCGTCCCGATCTTTGGAACCTCCACGTGTGGCTCCTGGACGGGACGAGGCAGGTTTGAGTACCCTACCACCAGCGGTGGTGGCTACCATCACTTCCGCTAGAGCGTCGTCCACGAGACACGTCTATGCGTTGAAGTGGAACCTCTTTGTCAACTGGTGCTCTTCTCACCGAGAAGACCCCCGGAGATGTTCAGTCAGTGTCCTGCTTTCCTTTCTTCAAGAGGCGTTGGAGCGAAGGCTGTCTCCCTCCACCCTCAAGGTCTATGTCGCCGCTATTGCCGCACATCATGACCCGATAGAAGGTAAATCCGTGGGGAAGCATGACCTGATCATCAGGTTCCTGAGGGGAGCGAGGAGACTGAATCCTCCTCGGCCTGCTCTCGTACCCTCTTGGGACCTCGCAGTGGTCTTAACTGCCCTGCGCAGCGCTCCCTTTGAGCCTTTGCAGTCAGTCGAGCTTAACTTCCTGTCAATGAAGACAGCGCTTCTGACTGCATTGGCCTCCATCAAGAGGGTAGGGGACCTGCACGCCTTCTCCGTTGACGAAGCGTGCTTGGAATTCGGGCCGGGTGACTCTCACGTGATCCTGAGACCCCGGCCTGGATATGTGCCCATGGTTCCTACCACTCCCTTTCGGGACCAGGTGGTGAACCTGCAAGCGCTGCCCCCGGAGGAGGCAGACCCAGCCTTGGCACTGCTCTGTCCAGTACGTGCTCTCCGCATCTATGTAGACAGAACGCAGTGTTTCAGGACCTCAGACCAGCTCTTGTCTGTTATGGTGGGAAGCTGAAGGGAAAGGCTCTCTCCAAACAAAGGTTGTCTCACTGGATAGTGGACGCCATTGCTTTGGCATACCAGCAGCAAGGTCGACCGTGCCCCCTTGGTGTGACCGCCCACTCCACCCGGAGTGTGGCATCCTCTTGGGCTCTAGCGCATGGCGCCTCGCTAACAGACATCTGCAGAGCTGCAGGCTGGGCGACACCTAACACATTCGCCAGATTTTACAATCTCCGAGTGGAGCCAGTCTCCTCCCATGTACTGTCTTTTTCAAGCTAACATGGGACCCGTTAGGTGTCTTCGCTTGCTCGCCATTCCACTCCACGGACTGGATGCGTGCGATATTCTCCTCAGGTGAGCTTCCCCGAAAGCCCTGAGTTCCTCCAGCACTCCTGATGCTGGCGCCAGTGTCTTTTGCCTGCGCGTCGGCTAGGTGCCTCCCGTGTGCATGGTACCTCCTCTGAGCTACCCCCACATGTGTATTTCCACTGTAAGCCTCTTTGAGCATGTGTCTTTCCCTTGGCAAGCCACCTTGCCACCCCTGGGGTTGAAATATTCCACCTGCGGCTGGACACCCCAGTGATTCCCCATATGCATCCCTCGGGTCATATGTGTATTTTCTAAGTCCCCCCCTCTGGGTTGGCAGTAATTGCATACTTCCCTTAAAGACCTTGGGATATGCTCCCCAGTGTACCTTGGTATTCCTGTGCTAATAGGAGTCCTTCGTCCGTGCTATCTCACGACAGGGATCTCAGATTACGCAGGGCACTGGAAGACAGCTGAGAAGGTGGCGTGATTAGACTGGTATCCCCATTCGTCGTCATCCGACGGAACTCGGAGTGACAACGAAAGGGAACGTCTCGGTTACGGATGTAACCCTCGTTCCCTGAGTAGGGAACGGAGACGTTCCGTCTTCCTGCCACTTTCCGCTGTGCCGCGGGGATCGCCTGAGCTCAGTCTTGGCTCCTCAGCGAGAAAAACATGCCTATTTGCTATGACCGTGCTCCTTAAATACACACGAGGTGAGGCGGAGTTACGCTATGCAAATTCCGCAGACCCATGGCATTTCTCTGCCATTGGCTCGTTTTGTAGTACTCGAAGTCGATTGGCTTTCTAAGCGAAACCCCATTCGTCGTTATCCGACGGAACGTCTCCGTTCCCTACTCAGGGAACGAGGGTTACATCCGTAACCGAGACGTTTGTTTCCTTCCAACCCCTGAGGCAGCGTCTGGATGTCTTTCTCCACTCCAAACTCTGCACGTCCCACCTGACCTGCTCAAGTTCTGTCAAAGTGCTCTCCTCCTGTCCCATGGACAAGCCACAGTGGAGAGAGGCTTCTCAGTTAATAAGGAGGTAGAAATATGCAACCTTCGCGAGGAATCTCTCAAAGCCCTCAGGTTAATCTGCGATAAAGTAATTGTCTGTGGTGGCGTTCTGAAAGTTCCTCTCACCAAGGAGCTCTTGGCATCTGCTGTTTCAGCAAGGTCACAATACAGGCTGTACCTTTATAGTGAGCGGAAAAAAAAGGAGAGCGCCACACAAGAGCTGAAGAGGGAAGCAGCAGAGAAAGAGCTGGAGGACCTCCGGAACCAGCGGCAGGTACTCGGTAGTGTGTGCCATTCACTTGAGAATGAAGCCGACAAGTGTGCAGAGATGGCTGAGGGAAAGGCAGGAACAAAGATGGCTGAGCTCATCACAAAATCCAACTCTCTTCGAAGAAGGAACAAGGACAAAAAAGCAGAACTTCTCCAAGTGGAAAAATTAATCGAAGAAAAGGCCGCACAGATGAGGCACTTGTGATCCTGCCTTAGCAACTTTTATGTTTGTTGTTAATTCAATTAATTGTTTATGCTCTGTTGGACAGTGTTTGGCTTGTGTCCAGTGTTGAAGTTATTTGTTTCAACTCCCTCCCAGTGTTGAAATTAAGTTATTATTATTATTGCCTCATTAAATTGTGATTAAATATGTTATTAATTCATTTTGGAAAGATATTTCATGTCTTTACTTGTCACTTTACTTAACACTGCTACAGTTGAAGTTTGAAGCCGTGTTGGTAGTAAAAATATTGTGATGGTAGTAAAATAGGCAGTAAAAAGGTAGTAAATTCAATATAAGAATCAAGTCAAGTCAAGTCAAATATATTTATATAGCGCTTTTCACAGTACAGATTGTATCAAAGCTGCCTTAACAATGTTTGTTTATTACTGGAAAAAAAAGACATCCAAGTTTGGTAGAGCTGATCAATGGTATGATTGGTTAATTAATTTGAATATCCCCAACTGAGCAAGCCAAAGGCAACAGTGGCAAGGAACCGAAAAACTCCATCCAGTGACCTAAAGGTGTCCTAACACACCATCAGATGACCCACTGGAGAAAAAAAAACCTTGGGAGAACCCAGGCTCAGTCGGGGGCCAGTTCTCCTCTGGCGTTTATGAACTAGAGGCCGAATTTACAGTAACTGTAAGATAAAAAATGTATATGAATGCCTGGCTAAATAGATGCGTCTTCAGTCTAGTTTTAAACTGTGAGAGCGAAGAATCTCTGTATAAACCCTGTGTAGTCTTTTCAAAAGGCATCTGAAATAATTGTGACACTAAGACACTTCAACTCCCATAGGGCTGTCAACGAATATTCTAAATTCGAATATATAATCGAAGAATTTCGAAGATGAAAATGAATATTCGAATGTGGAAAAACGCCCGCGGTAGTAGAGGCGCGGCTGTCTGCTTTGCGAGTGGGCGAGCTGCCTGAGGGGTCAGGGACAAGTAACAGGAAGAAGCGTTAACGTTAAACAGAAACATTACTAAAGTGTAGGCTACTGTATTGACTGAATACATATTGCATGAATAGGTTAGATACAGCAGTTTCATGCACTACAGGCTTTCGCTGGTTTGATTATTTACCGTTTCATGGCAAGGAAAAGTTCCATGTTTACCACAGCACAGCTCGCTCGGAGCGTTCAATGTCGGTTCTATATAGGCTAATGTAAAACTTCAATTGTTGTAATAATAATATTTGTTTCAATCACTGAATGAAGCCTGCTATAAGAGTCGCGACCTTAAATTGCTTGCACAAAACTCTTGATCAGCACTCAACATTCGCTTATTGTTGTTCATTTAAACCGTTATGGACGGAGAGCGTGACGCCTCATTCGCGCCGCAATACCTCCAGACGCGCATAAACGCGTCTTTACACTCGCGCCAGACGCTGTATTCGCGTTTGGTGTGAACGCAGCATGAAGGTGAGAGAGAGAGAAAGAGTGCCTGAGAGTGCGAGTGAGCGAGCGAGAGTGAGGTCTGCGGTCTTGACCATTAGTTGATTTACTTGTTTTTGTGTAGGTAATACGTTGTCAAATATGTTTAAACTTAAAGGGGTCATATAATGGTACATGCACTTTTACAAGTTGATTGTACTGAAATGTGTGTTGGCAGTGCCTGTACACAACCACCATAAAATGATAAAAATCCATCCAGTGTTTTTTTTTTAATCTCCTTATATGTTTTCCCCTGCCTCAAATCAAGCCTAAATCAACTAAATCAACAACTAAATCATTAGTTGTGGGGGAGGGGTTAGGATTAGGGGCAGGGTTGGGATTAGGCAATCAGGTACTGACTTCAACTAGGGGGGTAATAATTTGGCAGGGGGTCGAAATTAGGCACAACACCGGCGCGGTCATTGTTGATATGCTGGAGCACAGTCTATGAGCAGAATGGCGTCTAAGCGATTGTGGTGCTCTGTTCTTGGGTGTAATAACGAACACAGCAGTCATTTTAATGTTCCTAAATCCGAACCGCTGAAGACGCAGTGGCTGAGTTTGTTTTCGAAGGGAATATTCCCCACGAGCAACGTCAATGCTCTCATGTTTGCGCGACTCATTTCACACACCAGACTGCTTTATGAACGAGGATCAGTAAAAAGCTGGTTTTGCTAAGAAGCTGCTCATGAAAAAAGGATCGGTACCAGATATTCGTGTTCCTGCTGAACCTCCAGAAGAACTGAAGTGAACTGAAGTGAAACTTTTTATTAAACTTTATATTAATATTTATAATCTTTGCAAATCGCTAGCTGCACGCTTCACAATGAATGCGTCTAAGGTTTACACTCAGGGTACATTACGGCATGTTTTCTATGTATGACGTTCTCAATATAATTCATAATCCCACGTTTATACTGAACAACGCGTTATGGTTATTGTGTTATTGTGTTCAAACGGTGTACGCACAGAACAGAGAGCAAAGCTCATTATCATTTAAAGTCATAAGCACTGAAACGGTGTGCTGAAAACAGAGCTGTTTTTGACCAGGTAAAATAAGTGTTTTCTTACAATACTAATGAGAATTTTTAATTCAAGTATATTACAAACTTTTAATTTAGACCCTAAATAATCATATTAGCTTGTACAAAAATGGCATTATATGACCCCTTTAAATAAACTACCTATACAAATAGTTATGTCTCTTTGTATTAATTTGCCCTGTTTTTGACGTAATGCGCGTCATTGACAAAATGTGCAACCATGTTCGAATAGTTCGAATATAGGCTATGTGTTTTTTTTTTAGAGGGAGTATTCGAACGTCATTTTTGAGCAATTTTGACAGCCTTAATGAGTATTGCATGCACACAGTGTATGCTGGTGGAGCTATGTGGCGACATATAATACACAATACATGGTTTTATTTAAAAAAAGGAGCTTTACACACAACCTTATCAGAGCTAATGATAATGACCTGTATTGTGTACACTGTTAGACCTTACCAGGTTTTTTACAGTAAAATACTCGCAACAGGCCAAATTCTGACACTATCATACCATTTTCTATTAAAACAGTAATATACCGTAGAAAACAAAACTAGCCTACAGGAATATACTGTGAATTAACTGCTCTCAAAGTCGACACTCAGAGACTGTGTTCCTAATCACACCCTATACCCTCATTCACTATTCCCTACATTAGTTCACTAATATAGTCCACTTGAATGAAAAGAAGTGAGTGAATTGAGACACTGATGAACACCTGATAAGCAGAATCACTGAAGGACCGAGAAACAAGAACAGAAAAGAGAAACACAAAAACTACAACTGACTTCCAGCAACACAGAGTGTGAAAACAGTTTAAAAACCAGTTTAACATTAGTTATTTCATACATGTACAAAAGGTCTTGTTGAGAATTAACAGAGATTTAATTAATAATAAAGTTTGTTGTCACCGTAATGGAGATCAGTATTTGCTTTAGTAAGTCTCTTGTCCCTGGACTTCTTACATTCATCTCTCTCTGACTGCTGTAACAGTGAGTTTTAAAACATATTTGTTCTAGCAAGAAAAAGTCAAGAGGAAATTGACATCGTCCATCAAACAATAATCCAGAATGATTGTGACATCATCGCAAAAGCCAATAACACCAGATGTGTTATTGGCTTTTGTGATGATGGCACAATCATTCTGAATATGTCTGATTTTCAGATCGTTCCTGTATATACTCTTTGAATATATGGGTATTTAATATGAAACTTACATTAAGTTATGAGTATAAAATAAATCTGTGAATCTACAACATGAAATCAGTATGTTGGTTAATCATGTCTTCTGAATAATATTGTAATCATATAATACATTAAAATAATATCCTGCTTCAGACACACACAGACATCAACAATTATAATATGAATCTCAACAATGGTAACAATCAAAAGTTTCATGCAGCAGTGCATGCTGGGTTCCAGGATAGTATAAAACTCCCAGCATGCACTGCTGCATGAATAAAAGAAATTATTGCCACCATTGCTGAGATTAATGTGCTAAATTTTTATATCTTTGTGTTTCTACAAAACTGTGTAGCTCTGTTTTTTTTTTTTTTTTGTTTAGGTATGATGTGTTAAAAAATGAGTCGTAATTTATTGCTGTGGTTTCACGGTGGTGGTAACGTAACACTTTTGGTTGAGGATTAAACTCTGAATGAGTGAGAATGAATTCTTTAGTAAATAAACAGACAATATGATGATTTTCATATTTTGACAAATCCAATCATTAATAAATTGTGTGTGCACAAGTGTGACTTGTAAAAACACAGCTCAAGCGTCAAAAGAAAAACTTGTGTTACAGCTTCAGCATACCAACTAAAGCAAACACTGATCTCTATAATGGTAACTTCAAACCAAACATTTTCAATTAAACATCTCAACAACGTCTTCTATAGATGTATGACAGAAGTAAATCCATATTTGTTAATAATAAGTGTAATAATGTGTAATGGCTGAAGTCAGTTGTAGTTCTTGTGTTTCTCTATTTTCTGTTCTTGTTGTTCCTCTTTCCTTCAGTGATTCTGCTTGTTAACAGCAGGTGTTCATCATTAATGCTCAACAATCACTTATATATTCCCTCAATTATCTCACTGCAACACTGTCAATGTTACTTCTTACTCTTTGTAGTGTGGATTTTCCTGTGGGGTAGAAAGGGTTAACAGTGTAAGATAAAAAGACACTCCCACAAAATGTATTTTAACAGCAATGAACTGTAAGTTATAAAACAGGTTTATACTGGCAACACTGTTGCTGGCAACACTGTTGCTGATCCGGTGGAAATCTCTTTATTTACAAAAGTTATTATTGTGGTTTCTAATTAAATAAGTTCACAATAATACTTTGCTCACATTATTAATGCATTATACATTTTAGTTAATACTTTTAAATGACCGTTTAAGGCAGTTCATACAGTTCAGCTCACTTAGCACGTCGTTCGTGGTTTGACTAGTCGAGACTGTTTTCCAAAGATGGCTCCTGTCCGTATACACGAAGTGGACTGTCTTTATAAAATATCTTCTTATTAAACGGTCTGTACACTTACAAAGTTCTCAATGCTTCGTTTTGCATGTAGGGACCCTCATTATGTTACTGTGTTCGTGTGGGGCTATTTTGAGCCTTGTTAGTGGTATTAACTAGCGATTTCTTTTTACTTATTAAATGCCCCCATTACTAGCGTTATACGCTAAACAGTTTTTAGAGATATAACTCTTTACATTCGATTATCATGAAAACAAATCTCAGAGAACGGTTGACTAGGTACCAATGTTTTATTAGACCAAAGGTTCATTTTGCGCCGGAGTTCTCCTTTAAGTTCGTGAAGCTTACGTTTAACAGGATCAAAGCTTCAGCGCCTCCTCATCAAGTCAGCGCTGAAGTCCGGATAGATATATACGCGTGTCCCATTGTACTCGAGCTTCTTTTTATCCCTCGCAATGCGAATAATTTTCAACTTGTCCTGGAAGTTAAAGCAACACTAAGTAAGATTTTTTACCTTAAAATAATGTTTCGAAAATCATTTCAGTGGTTCATTAAGTTGTAAGAGGGTTAAAGGCACTTCTGGATTCGCTTTGCGGTCCTATATCTGCTATAACCACGCTATGTAAGATTGCCAGATCGAGTCGCGTTTCTGTAGTTCTAATGAGACAAGAAAACTACAAATTTGACTTGCTTTACGTCAAGCGTTACAATAGTAATTATTTTGTTTTTCTTCGTCTAATGACCAGCATGGACCAGACTACTACAACACCAGCCTCACTTCTATTCTGGATTGTATTGCTCCATTAAAAACCTGGACAGTCACGTTTACCCGCTCTGCCCCCTGGTTTACAAACGAGCTGAGAGGGATGAAAAGGTCTGGCCGTGTCCTGGAGCATGCCTGTAAAACATCTGACTTGACGGTTCATAAGTTGGCCTACCGGGAACATCGTAGGGCTTATGCCAAAGCACTCTCCAAGGCTAGGTCAGAACACTACTCAACACTTATAAACAACGATCCATGCAACTCCAAAAAACTGTTCTCCACAATAAATCACATCATCAAACCACAGATCTCCCCATTCTATAGTCCAACCGATATAAATTGCAACCGGTTTCTTGATTTTTTTACATCAAAAATGTACAATATTCGCTCCTCATTTCCACTTTTAAATAGCACCTCACTAGACCTGCCCGCAACACTGATTGCTCAAACCTTATCAAAACTGTCGCCCACCACGCAGAAGGAGGTCGAAAACATCATTCGTAAATCCAAAACATCCACTTGCCGCCTTGATCCCTTCCCATCTCCTCTGCTTAAAACTCATACTAACTCTATCAGTTCCCTCATAACTAAAATAATAAACATGTCCGTAGAGACGGGCTATGTTTCCACCTCCCTCAAAATTGCTCTCATCAAACCCCTCCTCAAAAAACCCACCCTGGACCCCACACTGCTGTTGAATTACAGACCGATTTCAAATCTCCCATTCATCTCCAAACTACTGGAAAAAGTTGTTTCCACCCAGCTTCATAATCATCTCAAATCGAACAGGCTATATGAGAAATTTCAATCTGGTTATCGTCCATCCCATAGCGCAGAAACAGCTCTTATCAG
This sequence comes from Tiaroga cobitis, assembly GCA_030578255.1. Classification (NCBI taxonomy): domain Eukaryota; kingdom Metazoa; phylum Chordata; class Actinopteri; order Cypriniformes; family Leuciscidae; genus Tiaroga; species Tiaroga cobitis. Next base: position 2,027,938 of record JAROOI010000036.1, on the reverse strand, counting down.
AGTCACCAGCGATTTGCTGATGGCTTCTGATTCTGGTTCCACATCCCTCCTCATTTTTCTCGACCTCTCTGCTGCGTTTGACACTCTAGACCATCACATTCTCTTGCACCGACTTCAACACTACACAGGTCTCTCTGGTACTGCCCTGAAATGGTTTCACTCCTATCTCACTGATAGAACCGAGTATGTAGCTCTGGGGGATGTAAAATCCAGACCCCACACTGTCATCTATGGGGTCCCCCAGGACTCCGTACTCGGTCCAACCCTCTTCACCATTTACATGCTCCCCTTGGGTCGTGTCATTAGCAGGCATGGAGTTAATTTCCATTGCTATGCTGATGACACATAACTCTACCTTCAAGTCACTCCCTCTTGCTCCCCCTCTGCCACGGCTGCACGCCTTAGCTCCTGCCTGGAGGAGATAGAGGCGTGGATGAGTCAAAACTTCCTGCAGCTAAATAGCTCCAAAACAGAGGCCATTCAAACTGGAACCGCTCATCAACTCCGCTCCTCTCCAATCACCACTGTTTCATTTTTTGGACACACCACTCCCCTCTTTTCCTCTGTTATTAACCTAGGGGTAAAATTTGACCCCCACCTTTCCTTTGACAGTCATGTCACCACCATCTGCAAAACTGCATTCTTTAACCTATGCAATATTTCCAAATTGCGCCCCTCCCTCTCCCTTTCTGCTGCAGAGAAGCTCGTCCATGCTTTTGTGTCCTCCAGGCTGGACTACTGTAATGCACTCCTCATCGGGATTCCTGGCAGGAGCCTTCAAAAGCTCCAGTATGTTCAGAACAGCGCTGCCAGGGTCCTGATGGGGGTGCGAAAACATGAGCACATCACCCCCATCCTCCGTTCAGTGCACTGGTTACCAGACCTGCAAACTTGTCGCTTTTCGGCGATAATCGCCGTTTTCTTGGTCAATTGGGTCATTCACGTGAATCGCGTAGAACCGGAGAGTTTTTTTTGGGGGGGGGGGGGGCTTGGTGTAGGCTGCCCTTAATCTGCACGCAGGCTAGAATTGCGAAACATTATTGGATAATTCTTATAATTGACATTTCTCTTGGCCAATCGGAATCTTAGCACTTGCGTCAGAATCGCCATTGGATGAGACACCTGGCTACCACGCGAGTCTGATGGAAACTCATGTTCAACTCATCTCGTGAAGGAATCTAATGTGAAATTCGAGGTAAATCAAGCTTTTTTGGAGCAAAAACAACAGCTAGTTGTTTGCTTGATTCAATTAATGTTAGCTACCGCTTTGTTATGCTGCGCTCGTGAGAGAGAGAGAGCCGGTCGCGCGCGCACTCTCACTGTATTCAAACTGCCTTGCTCTCCCTCCATCGCGCATATTAATCAAAATCTATTGAGAATTGACACGATAGTAAAAGATCAAAAGACCAAAGTTTCACGTGGAGATTTTTTTCCTGAATTACCGCTGGGTGTGAATTGCAGCCTACTAAAATTGCCCTATCCTCTCTGAAAAGCGTTCCGCACATTCAGCTGACATAAACCTCTTTTTCAATAAACAAAAAACCTATCCAGTGATTAAATATTTTCTGTGTTGAAAGTTGAGACAAATCTTGTGCGATGTCCTTATCTGCTGGGATAATCACACAACGCTAGCCGTGTGTGTCAGCTAATGGCACGTCCGAATCGCGAACTAATGACTCATTTGAACCGATTTACTTTTATTAATGGTTAAAATAACTGATCTGTCCAACATCTGTCTCTTCAAAAGAGATCTGAATCGGTGTATAACAAATCGATAACACCAAACTAGTTAATATTAACTATTCATAAACTGCACTTCTTAATCTTTATAAATAAATAGCATTTATTAATCTTTGGTAATGTTAATTTCACTATTTACTAGTAGCCTTATTACAATTAAAAGTTATATTTGTTAACATTAGTTAGCCTAATGCTACTGTGAAGTAATATGAACAAACAATGAACAGCTGTATTTTTATTAACAAAGAATAATAAATACAGTAACAAATGTATTGCTTATCATGGTTCATTTATATTTTACTGCCTTTTTTCTCCTTTGCCAATCCTATGATAATTATATTATATACAGTACAGTGTTCATCCAGAACAACATGTAACTGTGTAACCACACCCGAGCAACCGTTTAAAGCTACCTAGCAACCATATTGCAACATATAGAAGCCATATTGCAGCTCCACAACATCGTTAAGACATTGTTGTTGGCTCGTATGCAATCATGTACAACATTGTAGCAACTATCCTAGCAACCGAGCGGCGAGTTTTGCCACTGCAAGCACCCTCCATAACCACCATTAAAAAAGAAATGTTCTTTTTTTATTAAGAAACCAAAATCTGATTTTTATCTGTCAGCCACTACTAACACCTTAAATGATCCCAGAAAATTCTGGAAGGCTATAAAATTACTTTCTCCAAACAAAGATAGTATTAATGTTCCTTCTTCTATTATGAAAGAGTCTGTAGTAGTTCATGACAAGCTGGAGATATTGAACCATTTTAATGAGCATTTTATTCAGTCTGGTTCTTTGTTTGACACTGCTTGTCCTTATACTGTGACACCTTGTAGAGATGTACACTCCGTACAAGTGTCTTCAATCTCACTCCATTCTTAGTGGCCGACGTTCAAAAAGCCCTAAAAGGACTGGATCCTGAAAAACCCGGACCTGATCTTATAGAGCCTTATTTCTTAAAAATAGTTGATGATTGTGTAGCACAGCCTCTAACGTACCTTTTTAACCTTACTTTAGAGAGCAACACTATTCCCAAAATATGGAAATCTGCATTTGTTTGTCCATTATTGAAAGGGGGTGACCCGTCAAACTTAAATAATTACAGGCCAATTTCTAATTTGTCTGTTTTGGCCAAAATGCTTGAATCCCTGGTGAGTGATCAGATGAAAGACTTCTTGCATGTACAGGACATTTTATCCCCAGTTCAGTCAGGTTTTAGAAAAAAACATAGTACCATCACAGCTGCAATGAAGGTGATAAATGACATCTCTGTTGCTCGTGACAAGAAGCAGCACTGTGCATCACTTTTTATTGATTTGTCAAAAGCTTTTGACACGGTTGATCATGATGTTTTAAAGATTAGGCTTCTTAATTCGGGGTTTTCAAAGAAAACTGTCTCTTGGTTCTCAAACTATCTCAGTGACAGAACTCAGTGTATTAAGCATGATGGTGTTAAATCTGGTATTTTACCAATCCTTAAAGGGGTTCCACAAGGCTCTGTATTAGGCCCTCTTTTATTTACTATTTATATAAATAATCTTAATCGGCATGTGTCTGATGCAAACTTTCATTTTTATGCAGATGACACAGTTATTTACTGCTGTGCACCCTCTCTTAAACAAGCCATTGCACATTTACAGAATGCCTTCAATGTGGTCCAAAACACTTTGCTTGCAACAGTTGAAACTTGTGCTCAATGCAGACAAAACCAAATGGATGCTTTTCACAGCCCCTCGGAATAGACCACTGAATATTCCCTCAGTGATTACTCTTGATGGACGTGAAATACAGACTGTTACAACTTATAAGTATCTTGGTATTGTTATTGATGATTGCCTATCATTTGAGCCTCATGTTCACTGTCTAATGAGAAAGTTGAGGCTAAAATTGGGTTTTTACTTTTGAAATAAGCTGTGCTTTTCTTTTAATGTTAAAAAACGGTTAGTGGCATCCACTTTTTTATCTGTGTTGGATTATGGTGATATATTATATATGCATTCATCTGCTCAATGCCTTCACATGATTGACGCAGCCTATCATGCATCGCTGAGATTTATTACTAATTGTAAAGCTCGCACCCACCACTGTGAGCTGTATTCTCGTGTAGGGTGGTCTGCTCTGACAACACGGAGGCTTTTTCATTGGTATACATGTATATACGTTCTCAGGCTGTTGTCTTGTTTTCTGTCCCACATGTCAGTACTGTGCTGGGTAAAAAGGCTTTTGTTTATTCTGCTCCCTTTACATGGAATTTGCTGCAGAACAACTTAAAACTTAGTAAATTGATTCCTTTGAGTGTTTTTAAGTTGAGAATGAGATGCTTTGAGTTGGAGTCCCTCACGTGTCAATGCTTTTATTGATATTTCATTGTAAGTGCATAATTGGCTTTCATCTGTGTGTCTTTGTACGTATGTAATGATGTGATGTAACTTTGCTGCCTATCTTGGCCAGGTCTCCCTTGCAAAAGAGATTTTTAATCTCAATGGGTTTTTTCCTGGTTAAATAAAGGATAAATAAAAAAAAATAAAAATAAAAACAATAGTTATAAAGAATTATGGAGTTACTGTAAATTAACTCTTTAGCCACCAGACGTTTTTTCCTAAAACGTTAGATTTTGACATCTTAATTTCAAAAGGCTATATCTTAAAAGTGATAAAAGATAGAGACTTTCTGTAAATTAGAGAAATATGAAGGATGACCCAAAGTTTATGTAGGGATTACATTTTCACATCTAATTTGCATATAGCAGTTTGAGCAGTATTCAGAATTCATTACGTACTTTGGGAGATCAAGTTAATTTGTTAGAGCAACGTGTTGGGGCTAATGAGGACAACGTGCAAGTGTGTGTCGCTCGGATTCAACAATTGGAGAAAGACAACTCCTACCTGACGGACAAAGTTGATGATTTGGAGAATCAAAGTCAATGTTCTAATCTCCGCTTTGTTGGAGTTCAAGAGTCATTGGAAGGCTGTGATATTGCTGGCTTTATGTCCCGGTTGATTCCACAGCTTTTGGGACAAGACAACTTTTCCATTTCGCTGATTATTGAATGGGCTCATCGCTCTCCGACAGTTCGTCAAAGCGATAGAGCCAGTCCCAGACCTATTATGATCAAGTTCCTGAAAGCAACACCAAGTAACTTTTCCACTGCGGTCGCCCTACAGGTTGGAAGCGGAATTGTCCATTACCGCTGTCGTAAATAATTTATCCTACCGCAGCCTACTGTCGCACGCATGCTCGTTGTTTATCCAGCACCAGCTTTGGAATGAACGATGTCCACAGACAAGGTAGAGTATGTTGCATGATTTCATGAAAGTAGGATGTATTGCGACATCAGAAACGAAGAAAAACAAAATAATGACTATTGTAACGCTTGACGTAAAGCAAGTCAAATTTGTAGTTTTCTTATGTCTCATTAGAACTACAGAAATGCGACCCGATCTGGCAATCTTACATAGCGTGGTTATAGGAGCTATAGGACCGCAAAGCAAATCCAGAAGTGCCTTTCACCCTGTTACGACTAAATGAACCACTGAAACGATTTTGGAAACATTATTTTAAGGTAAGAAATCTTTCTTAGTGTTGGTTTAACTTCCAGGACAAGTTGAAAATTCTTCGCACTGCGAGGGATAAAAAGAAGCTTGAGTACAATGGGACATGCGTATATATCTATCTATCTATATCTATAATGATTTGAGGAGAGGCTTGCTTTTGCAGATAACTAAAGTTTTTTTGAAAACATCGTTAATATTGTGTTGAGGTTGTTTTGTGATGTAAAATACTATTTTGGAACGATGGATCTAAGTTACGTCCTTCTTCTTCTTTCAATCAATATTGCTGTTTGAGTTGAGTTGATAAGACCTATAGGTTTTTGCCCTATATGATTTGGTTTACTCACTGGAATGCCCTGGAACATGGTCTCCGGGGCAGCTGGGTTATTCTTGAAGGGTGTGGTGTTTTTATGTGTATATGTTTTGTAATTAAGTGTCTTGTCTGTGTATTCTGTTGTGACCAATTTATTTTATAGTTTTTTTTACCCCTGTAATGAATTTTTGGATTCAGTTATTTTAGTTGTTTTTCATGCTGGATGAGGTTAAGGGATTAAAAATCATTCACTTGAATATTAGTAGCCTGGTGCGCAAAATCGATTTACTGTGTGTGTGGGTTGATTTAAATAAGCCTGACATTATCACTCTTTCTGAAACATGGCTTAGCAGTGTTTCAGATAATGAAATAAACTTAACCAATTATGTTATTTATAGATCTGATAGGTGCTCCAGGGGTGGAGGTGTGGCTGTATATGTTTCTATAGGTCTTCTATAGATCTTGTATTGAATTGATTATACCTACGGTTGACCCTTTATATTTTGAATGTATTTTTGTTAAGGTGGTTTTTCATTTAAATAAATGTATAATCATCGGAAGCATATACAGACTGATTTCTATTAATTGGGATAGATATCATTGAATTTCTAATGTACAAGAGGCTTGGGATTTTGTTTATACTGAGTTTAATGTTGTGGACAAGCATGCACCCTGGAAAACTGTTAGGGTTAAGGGCAATCATCTTCCTTGGATTAATACAGAATTGATTAGTCCCTTTGGCAAGGGGACAAAGCATGGACAACATTTCGTCAGACAAGAATTAATGCTGATTGGGAAGTTTATAGGCATCTGAGAAACTTGAGCAAGTCAAAAACGTACTCGGTTACTAACGTAACCTCGGTTCCCTGAGAGTAAGGGAACAAGTATTGCGTAGCTAATATGCAGTGGGGAAACTCCTTTTCCTCAAAATATTGAAGAAATAGTTTAAAACGCAGTGAAGCTGTGCAGTGAAACACAGCAGAGCGTCTAGCTCGCTCTTTGGCTGTGCTGCGGCAACTGCACATCTAATGGCCGAGCGCCTCAGACGCGGGACCCAATCAACTGACTTGGCGCCGAATACGTCAGAGCGTGCCTAAATTGGTGTGGCCTAAGCCTATAAAGATCGCTCATTTCGGCCAAAATATCAGGTTTAAATTGACTGAAGCGACACATCTTGACAGATCGCAATAGTGCGGCAGACTACACAATACTCGTTCCCTTACTCTCAGGAAACCGAGTTTACGTTAGTAACCGAGTACGTTCCCTTTTGAGAACAGTCACTTCGTATTGCGTAGCTAATATGCAGTGGGGACGCAATGTAAAATGCCGCACATTAGCAACTGGCTGAATCAACTGGAGCATAGGGAAACACCCTGAGGCTCAATAGAACAAACCATAATCAGTCTCCCAGTATAGTGACACTGACCAGAGTCGGGTTCATGAATAAAAACTAAAACTGGGGCTCATAACCGTCCTAGGACTACTTGTGCTTATGGACAGTAACATGCTAGACAGATAAAAACCAGACACCGTCAGGTTAAATATCATACTGAGAGGACCCTGGCCTGCAGGAAAGGTACCCCCAGATTACAAGCCAACGAAGAGGCCATGATTCTCGTGGAATGGGCTTTAGCGCTTATGGGACAAACCTGTCTCACAGAGGCGTATGCCAGCGAGATGGCGTCCACTATCCATCTGGGTAGAGTTGCACCAGCCGTTCGTAACTTCTTTCTTAAATTGTAACGGAAAGTCCACACTAGAGGCTTAGTAACTACTAGCTAGTTTGTAACTAACTCTGTACTTTATTCCGTTGCACCATTTGTTCGTAAGGTAGAACTTAGCTAGTAGGTCGTAAACTCTCCGTAAAGTAATGCGTAGTCGCATAATATGACGTTTTGCCTCGATGAACCAATAGCACCCTTCAAATACGTGAGCAGAAGTTGTGTTGAAATGCCGTGAATTTCAGTTTATCCTTCATTCTAACTTCTTTTGCCTCATGTTACTAACGGTAAAAATAAGTTTCCATTTAATACGATACTTGATCATGAATAACATAAGTGTTTTTATATATAAATAACATTCAGAAACTGTATTTGAAATTAAATTAATAAGGATCAATAAATAAATATTCATACAAAAAACAAGAAATTACGTTTATTGATTATGACTGATATTTGACATGCACAACATGGACCGATGCACACAGCGGCGCTGTCTAGGACGGGTTCGTGTTAAAGAGCTGCTAACAAAGTAATCTTTTCACATAATGTTCTCTCTCTTAAAATGTAAGCGAGTGTAAATGTCAGCATTATCATATATGTCTAAAGAATTGAAGTCTGTCAGGTAAAAGAAGAGATTATTGATGCAGTTCAGTCTGCCTGATATTTTATTCCAACCATTACTCCTGATCGGAGCTGCCGTAAATATTTAGTTGGAACGTAGAGTTACGTTTAAACTAAGTTTAATGGTGCAACGTAAAAATACTTAGTAGTGCGTAAGTTGTAACTTAGTGCCCATTTACGTCAAAACTAGGCTAAGTTGTAACTTACGCACAGCTGGTGCAACCGGCCCCTGGATACTCTCTGCTTCGTGACCGACCGGAACCCCTTTGGTGTGGCCGCCGATGCAAACAAAGAGCTTTTCTGACTGCATAAACGGCGCAGAACGCTCCAAGTATATTTTTAGAGCCCTGACGGGACAAAGTAGATTAGCCTCCCCATCATTATCCGAGGGTGGAAGTGCTAATAATGTAATAACTTGAGCCTTGAACGGGGTTGAGAGCACCTTAGGTACATAACCGTGCCTTGGCTTGAGAATGACTGGCTGAAGGATAGAGAGTGCACGCTCTGGTGTAAGCTGCACTCTCATCGATACAGAGTCGATAACTGTGCCCAAAAACATTACATTCTGGCTGGGTAACAGTTTGCTCTTGGAATAGTTGATCCTGAGACCCAGATATCCCAAATGGCTGAGTATCATGGATCTGTGTGTCATTAATTCGGTCCTCGAATGGAGGTCCTTCGGTCCTCGTCGCTTACTGAATGGGGACCGATTACCCGGGTGTTGTGTGTTTGAAACATACTCTTTTTGTGCTTTATTTGGGTCGCTGTAAAAACAGCGTTTGTTTGTAGGAGCTCGTGCAGCGCAACGGGCCCATTGACAACAGTATGAAAAACTCCAGCCGCCTAAGCTGAAACGAGAGCTGTGAGTTTTAGACAAGCTCTTTTTGAGGGCGGTCCGGCTAGTGCGAGACCCTCTCTCTTTTCTCCCAGGGCTAGCAGGGCTTTGGCGGCTCAGGGTCCAACACAATGTGGGGTCGGGGACCCTGGCGCCGGGTTGCATTTAGCTGACCTTGAGCGACTTCAGGTATCAGCCGCAGGGCGGGGCTGGGAGACCAGAGGTGCTGGTTTCGCTGGCTGTGGAGGCGGCGTGCTCTTGTGGCTGCTCGAAGCAGAACTGGAGCTTTTAGGCAGGATCTGTCTCATAGCTTGAGAAGATTTCTGTGCCTCAGTAAACCTCTCAGAAAACCCTTTCACCGCCGGCGCAGCGCTAGATCTGTGGCACCGCTCTCGATCTCCAGCCAGCAGCAGTGGGTGGACACAGATGGGTGGCGACTGCTTCCTTGAGCGGTGGCGATTTCTAATATCCTTTTTCCGCTGCGCCGTCGACAGAGGAGAGCGTAGCGGAAGTGGAAGCGCTTGTGCGAGCTGAGACTGGTGCGCGCCATGACTTTGTGAATTGGTTGTGAACTTCAGGGAAAAAGGCCGCTGGTTTGTGGCGGGGGGCCTTCTGGCGCCCTGGCAGAAACCATCCATCCAGCCCACTCCTGGGCGGCTTTTCGGGCGAGGCCCATTCGAGACCGAGGTCTGGGCGGCTTTTCAGGCAAGGCCCATTCGAGGCCGAGGTCTGAAACGGCTGCAGTGAGGATGCGCAGTATTTCGGTGTCCGAATTAGTGCCGGTAACGTTAGCTGTAGCGCTAGCACAGGACTCTGAGAGAGCGGGGTCCACCGAGCCCGACCATTCCTCCTCCGATGCAGCTGTCGTCAGAGGTGGGCACAAATACATCAAAAACTATTTTGTTACAAAATACAAATACTGGCTCATGAAATGTAACAAAATAAAATACAAAATACTGATGTGAAAAATGTATTTAAATAAAATACAAGTAATTAGTATTTTGAAAATACAAAAATACTCCCACAATAATCTTAAGTCTTTTTTTTATTACTGAAAGGTCAATAACACAAATAGTAGCAATAACACAAATATGATAAATGTGTAAATTCTAAATGGCGAAGTAGCAAAATAAAAAAGTATGGACATTTCACTAAATCTCTACAGGGCCTGAAATAGCTCCCTCTGACGTAAATGGCATGTATAGCTAAGTTCACATAGCCACTACTTCTCCTGTGTTCAAAACTCATTCACTTCTTGGAGGGAACCCGGTCTACAGGGTGTCACATGATTTTCATGGATCTAACCTGGACATTGCCATTGTCAACATCAGACCGAAAATATGGCAAAATATTTTACTATGTTGATTTTTCTTAAGTATTTAAGTATTTGAAATACTCTAAATACACTCCCTCAAAATATTTTGTTACAAACTACATTTTATTTTTTCCACACCTGCAAAATACAAATTACAAAATACACTAAAGTAATTAAATATGTATTTAAAATACATTTAATTGAAATACTGCCAATGTCTGGCTGTCGTACTCTTTATCCGATCCGCCGAAGGAGACGACGCCCGTCGCATGAGGGGAGGGGCACTGGTCTGCCTGAGTAAACAGGACCGGAGAAGATTGGGACGGAGAAAGCGAGGCACGCGGGGACGTGGCCTTGTCCAGAAAGGAAATAAAGACATCATCAAAGTAGAATAAAGTCGTACGTTTTGTTATTTTTTGGACCAAAATGTATTTGAAAGAGAGCTATGCTATTTTCAATGTTTCAAAACATTCTAACTAACCCACTGGTGTCACATGGACTACTTTGATGGTGTCTTTATTTCCTTTCTGGACAAGTCAAGTCAAATCATCTTCATTTATATAGCGCTTTTAACAATGGATTGTTTCAAAGCAGCTTTACAGAGATAAACATATAATTTAAGGTAACAGATTGTTTTGGCTTTATAGCGGTTCTTGAATAATGTTACTTCCAGCTAAAGTTAACTTTGATTGATTCACCTCCATTGAAATTATCAGACTTTAAACGCGAACCTGTGATTAACGCTGACGGCGTTCACATGCTCATTCAGAATTGATTCTATAGTTATGTGCTTTTAAAATATGTGCGCAGGTTTGTAATTCATACAACCCAGCCTAAACAAACTACTTTTCTTGCCTATAAATTTTGATACAGAATTTTGTTTTATTTTATCACTTCGGGGTACGCGAGTCGGAATTCACAACGCTTTATCTGTAGAGTGGGGAAGGGATCCTCCATAGGGAGAGGATAGTGGATACTTCAGCACTGCATTGTCATCGGGTCCAGGCGGATCTCCTTCGTCAGATCTGGACACGGCCTGGATCCGGCAGGCTGCGGGAAAACCTTGGGATAAACAAAGACACTAATATTAGCGTAGATGCCATTCTTCTTATGATGTAGCGAGTACATCAAGATTTAAGGGAAGTGTTCCCAGTTCCGGCTGACCTAATCTATGCATCCTAACATTGAATTTATAGAAGTCTATAATGTATTATGTGTATGCTAGGTCAAAGAGATGTGTTTTTAGTCTAGCTTTGAACTGACAGAGTGTGTCTGCTTCCCGGACAATGGTAGGAAGACTGTTCCAAAGTTTTGGTGCTAAATAGGAAAAGGATCTACCGCCAGCAGTCGATTTAGATATTCTAGGTATTATCAACTGGCCGGAATTTTGAGATCGCAATGGATGTGAAGGACTATAATGCGTTAAGAGCTAGCTCAAGTACTTCGGAGCTAAACCATTTAGTGCTTTGTAGGTAATCAACAATATTTTAAAATTTATACGATGTTTAATAGGGAGCCAATGCAGTGTTGACAGAACCGGGCTAATATGGTCATATTTCCTGGTTCTGGTAAGAACTCGAGCTGCGGCGTTTTGAACTAGCTGTAGTTTATTTATTAAGCGTGCAGGGCAACCACCCACACTCAAAAAAATGATGTGTTGGCTTTACTTAACTTTTTTTTGTAAACAGTTTCCTCCGGTTCCACATAACTTAGTTTCGTTAAACAAACATAATTAGTTCATGTAACTTCAACATCATGGAAGTAATTTTAAGCTATCCAATCAAACTCTAAGCTGAGTGTTAAATGAACACTGAAGCAGTGTTAAAGTTAATGAGATAATTAAGTGAAAAATTTAGTGATGATTGAGCATTATTCAAGACACCTGATGTTAACAAGCAGAATCACTGAAGGAGAAAACCGGAATTTCAGGTCACCATTATGGAGATGAGTGTTTGTTTTAGTTGGGCTCTTGACCCCCACATTATAAACTTTATATTTTGTCTGGACTATAACAGCCAGATAATCAACTAGAAAATGTGATTTGTAGATGCTGGTTGGGTATTAACAATAATTATATCACAATAATTTGACCTAAATCACTGAATTCATACAGAAGCAACTTTCTGAGTTAAGTTTTCCTTATGGATTATAGCAGCACTACCATTGTAGAGCATACTGTTTTTTAGCCCTTTCAAAGAAATCCAAATGATCAAAAAAAACAAAACATTTGTATGCATGCACACACAGACATCAATATTTAGCGTATGAATCTCAGCAATGGTGACAAACAGATCACCTCTGAACATAAGCTCATTATTTATTCATGCAGCAATGCATGATGGGAGCCATGAATGAATTTTGATTGGTGGCACCCAGAATGCATTGCAACATGCTTTATAATAGTCACCACAGTTGAGATTCACAGGCTGATTCTTGATGTCTGTGTGTGCGCCTACATAAACTAATTTGTTTTTTTAGAAGTTTCTTTTTTATTGATTTGATCATTTGGATTTCATTGAAAAGGCAAAAACATGGTATGTGCTACAACAGCAGTGCTGCTATAATCTATAAGGTAAGCTTAACAGTGGCTCATGTAGGTTGTCTACAAACCGAAGGTTGGTGATTCAATCCCAAATTCCATCTGACCAAGTGGTGAGGTGTTTTGTTTCAACATATAATGAATTATTAAAACACAAACAACAGCGTCAGATCACCTTTTCTATGTGATCTGTGGGCTGTTATAGCTCATGTATAGCCAAACATAATCTAAAGTTAATAATGTGGGGGTCAAGAGCCCAACTAAAACAAACACTCATCTCCATAATGGTGACTTTAAATTCCGGTTTTCTCCTTCAGTGATTCTGCTTGTTATCATCAGGTGTCTTCAATAATGCTCAATCATCACTCAATTATTCACTTAATTATCTCATTAACTTTAACACTGCTTCAGTGTTCATTTAACACTCAGCTCAGAGTTTGATTGGATGGCTTAAAATGACTTCTATGATGTTGAAGTTACATGAATAAATTATGTTTGTTTAACGAAACCAAGTTATGTGGAACCGGTGGAACCTGTTTACAAAAAAAAGTTAAGTAAAGCCAACACATCATTTTTTTGAGTGCAGTAGAGCATTACAATAATCTAGCCTTGAGGTCATGAACGCATGGACTAATTGTTCCGCATTTCCCAATGAGAGCATATGGCGTATTTTGGATATATTTTTATGATGGAAAAATGCAGTTTTACAGATACTAGACACGTGGCTTTCAAAAGAAAGGTTGGTATCAAAGAGCACACCCAGGTTCCTAACCGACGATTAAGACTTGACAGAGCAGCCATCAAGTGTTAGACAGTATTCTGGGTTATTGCGTGTGGAAGTTTTTTGTCCAATAATTAGAATCTCTGTCTTTTCAGAATTTAGTAGTAGGAAATTACTAGTCATCCAATTTTTTATATCAGCTATGCATTCCGTTAATTTTGTAAATTGGTAAGTTTCGTTGGGTTTTGAAGAAATATACAGCTGAGTATCATCGGCATAACAGTGAAAGCTAACTCCATGTTTCCTAATGATATCTCCTAATGGTAGCATGTACAGAGTGAACAGCAGCGGTCCTAGTACTGAGCCTTGTGGTACGCCATACTGAACTTGTGATCGATAAGACATCTCTTCATTTACTGCTACAAACTGATAACGGTCAGTTAAGTATGATTTAAACCATGCTAATGCAATTCCACTAATGCCAACATTTTTTTCTAGTCTATTTAAAAGAATGTTGTGGTCAATGGTGTCAAATGCAGCACTAAGATCGAGTAACACTAATAGATAGATACAACCACGATCCGATGATAGGAGCAAATCATTTGTGACTCTAATGAGAGCGGTCTCAGTACTATGGTACGGTCTAAATCCGGACTGAAAATCCTCGCAGATATCATTTCTTTCTAGAAAGGAACATAGTTGTGAAGATACTGCTTTTTCTAATATCTTTGACAGAAAAGGCAGATTCGAGATCGGCCTGTAATTGACTAATTCTGTAGGATCAAGTTGTGTTTTTTTTAACAAGCGGTTTTATCATAGCCAGTTTAAAGGTTTTTGGTACGTATCCTAGAGACAAAGATGAATTAATGATATTAAGAAGAGGATATATGACCTCTGGAAACATCTCTTTCAGTAGCTTAGTCGGTATAGGATCTAACATACAAGTTGTCGATTTAGATGTATTAACGAGTTTGCAGAATTCTTCCTCTCCTATAGCAACAAATGAATCAAATTTTTCCTCAGGGAGACTACAATGCACTTCCTGATGCGATACTGTGGTAGACGGTTGCATAGTTATAATTTTGTCCCTGATATTATCAATCTTATAAGTGAAGAAGTTCATAAAGTCATCACTGCTGTGTTGCTTGGACACTTCTGAGCTTGAAACTTTCTTTTTCGTTAGTTTAGCCACTGTTTCAAATAAATACCTTGGATTATGTTTATTTTCTTCTAATAGGTTTGAAAAATAAGCAGATCTAGCAGCTTTTAAAGCCTCTCTGTAAGCAATCGAGCTCTCTTTCCACGAAATCCGAAATACCTCTAGTTTAGTTTTCTTCCAGTTGCGCTCCATTTTTCTGGCTGCTCTCTTAAGGGCCTGGGTGTGCTCACTGTACCACGGCGTTGGACTATTTTCTTTCATCTTCTTTAAGCGCAACGGAGCAACTGCCTCTAAAGTGCTGGAAAAGAGAGAGTTAAACGTTTCTGTTGCAATATCAAGTTCTTCTAAGCTATCCGGGATGCTGAGATGATGAAACTGATTAGGAAGATTATTGATAAAGCAATCTTTAGTGGCAGAAGTTATAGGTCAAACGTATTTATAACACGGAGTCGGCTTTGAAGCCTTGGCTAAATGTAATTTACATGAGACTAGATAATGATCTGAGATGTCATCGCTCTGCTGCAGAATTTCAACGGCATCAACATCTATTCCATGTGATAATATTAGATCTAGAGTATGATTACGACAATGAGTAGGTCCTGACACATGGTGTCTAACTCCAATTGAGTTTACAATGTCTTTAAATGCCAATCCCAATGCATCTTTTTCATTATCTACATGTATATTAAAATCACCAACAATTAGTACTTTATCTGCAGCCAATACTAATTATGATAGAAAGTCCGCAAATTCTTTGATAAAATCTTTATGGTGCCCTGGTGGCCTGTAAACAGTAGCCAGCATAATTCTCAAATGTGATTTATCGCTTACACTATATATTTTTACATTAAGCACCAATACTTCAAAAGAAGTATATTTAAAGCTAGATTTCTTAGTGGTTTAGAAAATATTACTATAAATTACAGCAACACCTCCCCCTTTGCCTTTCAGTCGAGGTTCATTTTTATAACTGTAATCTTGTGGGGTTGACTCATTTAAAATAATGTAATCGTTTGGTTTTAGCCAGGTTTCTGTCAAACACAGCATATCAAGATTATAATCTGAAATCATATCATTAACTATGAGAGATTTTGAAGTGAGGGATCGAATATTCAGCAACCCAAGCTTTATCATTTGCTCATCTGTATTATATCTGTTTTTTATTTGTTGAACATCAATAAAATTTTTAACCTGACGTTTTTTGGATTTCCAAATTCGGGGAACAGACACAGTCTCTATATGATGATATCTAGGTGAAAGAGGCTCTATGTGATGGGATTTATCTGACCTTGGTGACGCGAGGCCGCTAGCAGACGGTTGGTTTGGCCAGTCTGTCTGCTTCCTGACCTGAGCCCCAGATTGTCATGTTTTATCTCTAAGACTATGAGCCAAATTAGAAGAGCAGCACCAGCCCAGGAGGGATGGATACCATCTCTTTTCAACAGATCAGGCTTGCCCCAAAAACTTTTCCAATTGTCTATGAATTTTATATTATTCTGCGGACACCACTTCGACAGCCAACCATTCAGTGAGGCCAATCGGCTAACTATCTCATCACTCCTGCGTACAGGAAGGGGGCCAGAGCAAATTACAGTGCCTGACATTGTACTTGCGAGTTCACACACCTCTTTAATATTAATTTTGGTGATCTCCGACTGGCGGAGTCGAACATCATTAGTGCCGACATGAATAATGATCTTAGAGAATTTACGATTAGCATTAGCCAGCACTTTTAAATTGCTGGACAAGGACAGTATACCGTGTATACATTTTAAATGGAGGTACAGAAAACCCTCTGACTAAATCTAAAATATCTTAAACTGTGTTCCGAAGATGAACGGAGGTCTTACGGGCTTGGAACGACATGAGGGTGAGTCATTAATGACAACATTTTCATTTTGGGTGAACTAACCCTAACTCCATGTGTTCGGGCTGCCGTTGACTGCGGCGCTTCTTTTTCCACGGCTGAAGTAATGCGGGAAAGGAAGATTAGGAAGAGCGCTGTCGCCATCTTAAAAGAGAGCTAACCGCATCCACAGTGTTGAGATGGGAATGCTCTCGCAGTGAGAACAGCCCGCGGCAGAGAGTGCAGCTTCAGCGTGGGCGGGTCCCAGGCACCTGGCGCACTCTGCGTGCCCGTCATCCTCGTGTAGACAAGCTCCGCACGAGGTGCATGAAGAATGAGGCATTTGCAACATCGCCTCGAGAAATTTGCTCTTTTACAAAAAGCTGAGTGTCGCAGAGCGAGCACAGCAGTAAAAGGATATAGCGGAGCTGCTTCCGGGTAAGTTGAAAGGTGCTGTCCGCTGTTTTCAAGACTTGCTCTAGCTGATCTGGCTTGATTCGACGGTGAAAAGCTTCAGTGAGGACTCAGAGACGTGAAGTGTCGCTGAAGTTGAGTAAATCTGATATTTTGGCCGAAATGAGCGATCTTTATAGGCTTAGGCCACACCCATTTAGGCGCGTTCTGGCGTATTCTGGCGTATTCGGCGCCAAGTCAGTTGATTGGGTCGCGCGTCTGAGGCGCTCGGCCATTGGATGTGCAGTTGCCACAGCACAGCCAATGAGCGAGCTAGACGCTCTGCTGTTTTTCACTGTGCAGCTGCACTGCGTTTTAAATTATTGCTTCAATATTTCGAGGAAAAGGAGTTTCACCACTATGTATTGTGACCGTTCTCGAAAGGGAACTCGAAATGCAAAGTCTAATTATTATAAAGAATGTCTTTCTTTTCATTATAAAAATCCTAAACAATTTTGGAATAAAATTAAAAACATCATTAGTACATCAAATAAACATTAAATTAATCAAATTAGAGTTGATAATACAATACTACATGACTCTTTATCTATTGTTCAAGAATTTAATCAGCGTTTTTCTTCAGTCTGGTCTACTTTAGTATCTGCTTCTTACTTGAATACTGATACTTTTAATGAGACTGCATCTTGTAATAGTTCATTTTCATTTTGGAAGATTGTACCAATTGATGTTCAGAATGCCATTGATGAATTAAAGGTGACTAGTGGTGCTGGACTAGATGGAATTGATAAAAGATATCTTAAATTATCTTCTCATATTCTCATGTATCCACTTGCTGATTTATTTAATCTTTCTTTGTCTACATGTGAGTTGCCTGTGATCTGGAAATGTGCACGCATTACTCCACTTCATAAGGGAGGTGATATACTTGATCTCAAAAATCATAAACCAATATCTATTATATGATCTGTATCTAAAGTTTTTGGATAAATTAATTCATAAAAAACTTTCAAATTATTTATGTATTAATAATATTCTATCATCATCTCAATCTGGCTTTAGGTCCAGTCACTCTACAACTACTGCATTACTCAAGTTTACTAATGATGTGTTTTCAGCTTCAGATAATGGCAAGGTCACAGGTGCTATTTTTCTTGATTTAACTAAAGCTTTTGATTTGGTTGATCGTTATTTGCTTTTAGATAAAATTGTTGTTTCTGAAAATACAGTTTTGTGGTTTAATTCATATCTGCATAACAGAAAACAATGTGTTGTCCCAAATGTGAGTAAATCTGATCTTCTGATTCAATGTAGGGGTGTGCATCAAGGTTCAATTCTGGGACCTCTTCTTTTTTCTATTTATGTAAATAATCTACCCTTACTTCTTAGAAAATGTCAGGTTCAACTTTATCGGGGTGATACTGTCATATTTGCATCTAATTCTGACTCTTTACAAATTCAATTATCTCTTCAATCGGATTTTAATACTTTACAAGATAAGTGCGAGAACAAATAAGTGCTTAATAAAACCGAGTCATATACTATGATTTTTGGTTCTAGATAGAAACTTAATTCCAAAACCTGTTCTTGTGTTGTATCATGTAAAGATGGTACTCCTTTGCTATTAAATATCTTGGTGTATGGCTTGATTCTAAATTTTCTTTTAAACCACACATTAACCATGTTTTACGTAAAGTCAATGTTGGAATGAGGATCTTGCATCGATCTCGAAATTGTTTCTCTGATAGTGTTCGTAAGAAACTTGTTTCTCAATTGATATTTCCATCATTTGATTATTGTGATGTAGTTTATCAAACGGAACATCTGATCTTGCCTCGCTTAATACAGCATATAATAGAATTTGCAGATTTGTTTCTTTTTACACACACCGTACAATGTATAATTCACTCCAGTGGTCATCTTTGTGTGTGAAAAGGCATATTCATTGGCTTTAATTTATATTTAAATGTATTTATTTTAATTATCCTAGTTATCTACAACAATACGTTGAACCCTTTTCTTCAAACCACCAAGGTAAGCACTCTGTCCATTTTTTTGTTCCTTGTGCAAAAAAGAAGAAAAAAAAACAATTGGCAAAAGAGCATTTATGTTTAAAGCCCCAAAAGACTGGAATAATTTACCTGCATCCATTACATCATTTCGTTTGTTTAAACAATCTTTATCATCTTATTTTAACGTGGACTGCACATGTTATCATTGAAACTGTCACTGTTGTAGTTGTTGTTATGTTTACTGTTGTTTATGTTTATATTTATTTATATTTGTGATTGATGTTGATTTAAAATTGTATTTTCTGATCAGTATTTATTTTATGTAGATAATTGTTTATTCTGGTATCTTGGTGGTGTAATTATTATTTATTTATTTGTTTATTTATTTATTTATTCATTCCGTCATTTTTGTATTTATTTGTTTATTTATTGATAAATAAAAATATAAGGTTACTTTTGATGAGATGATACAAGTCAAGGGGTTAATCCTTCTAAAAATAATTAAATCTGTGAAACCATTAAAAAAATAATAATACAATATGCATACATTATTTGCATACATTTTGAGAATTTAATCAGAACAAGTTAAATCATGTCAAGTCTTATTTAAACTGAGGTAAAATGTGATGTTTGTTTTGATTGTCCAGTATCAGGAGCGTCTGATCGCACACAGCTTGTGTGGGGACGGATTCAAAGTGATTCCGACTATTCCTTTGAGATCCAGATCATCTCCAGACACTCCAGGTGGAGTTGTGAAGCGGTAGCTCTGAAGGAGGGAAGTGAAGAACAGGAAGAGCTCCATCCTGGCCAAACTCTCTCCCAAACAAGCCCTTCGGCCTAAGAGAGAGAGAAGAGAGGAGGGAGAAAGAGAGAGAGAGAAAGAGAGAGAGAGAGATTGAGATTGACTGCTTTTAATTCCAAATCAAATGTTTATTTCTCAAAATACTGGGTGTTTAGAGTTGAGCGTATACCTGCAGAAAAGGGCATGAAAGCATCTCTCTTGACAAACTGGCCCTTCTCATCTAGGAAGTGTTCTGGGTAAAAGCTCTTCGGTTTCTCCCATTCGCTTGCATCCTTCAAAACAGACGTCAGCAGAGGAACTACAGTTGTACCCTAGAAAATGGAGAAAAAACAATGTTCAAGATGCACATGGTCTCGTTTCTAGGCCTAAATATTTATTCTTCTCACTGACCTTCTTGATGAAGTATCCATTGAAGTGAACATCACAGCTGGTTATATGCGGCAGACTCAAGGGAACAATATTCGCCAGTCTCTGGGTTTCATGAATCACAGCGTCTGTATACGGTAATTTCTTTCTATCTTCCACCACTGGCTGACGTCCACCGATCACTCGGTCAATCTCCTCATGAACTCGATCTGCACACAAATGCAACGTTTGTTTGTTCCTACGGACAACATTGGATTCAGCATTGAGAAACTCTTGGCTTTACTGTTTTTTACCCTGTATATGAGGGTATTTGGCCATGAGCATCAAACCCCAGCGCAGAGTCGTTCCTGTCGTGTCAGTACCAGCGACAAACAGATCTGTCACAGTCATCATTAGATTCTCATCGTGAAAGTATGAGTCCTTCTTACAGGATTGCTGACAAGCAAAAATACATTAAAAATGCTCAATTAAACTTGTAATAATTAGAAAGCTGAAACATAAAAATAAAAAACATATATGAGCCAAAATCCAATAGGACATGCAAACTTTGGAGGAAACAAAAAACAGAAAAGTGTTTTTTTCCCCCATTTCCGAACTGTTACTTTTGGCATATGATGCAACAAGGATTGAAAAAGTCAAGAGATTTTATTAAATGGACTACCAATACAAAATAGGGGATTACACAGTAATTATTCATATATATATATATATATATATATATATATATATACACACACACACACACACACGTGTACATATATGTCACGTCCAGTTGAAGCAGATATTAAAAGAGCAAGATCTAATTGCAGCAGTCTCTATTTATTCACAACCTCAAATATAACAATGACACTCAGATAAATTAAAAAAAAAAACATAGAACAACCAACTATTATTGATGAAGACAGAACAAAGACTAACAAAAAACAGGCTCAGTACCAACGGGAAACAGGTGCAGTGCATTAATCAAACAATGAATGACCATGGTAACAAAAGCTAACAAAGGAAACAGAACGGGAAACCAATAAGAAAACAACTTAAACTCAGACAAAATGTGATAGTAACACTTTACAATAAGATCCAAATAGTTGATGTTAGTTAGTTAGCCTTAACATGAACTAACCATGAGCAATACCTTTGTTAGAGTAATTCATCTTTTTCTAATGTAAGCACAGACTAGACGACTTTCAAATCTTAACCAATTTTAAAACTGTGGGAGACCACAGACATAATGGCAGTTTCAACCGATTTTTAGCATTATAATCTTCTGAATGCACACACTCGATTATTCGTCCCGGACCGCGAGACCACACACCTGTCGATTGTAGTAACATTTTCACAGTGAGACGATATCTCATGGATCAAACGTGACTTGAGAAAAAAACAAAACAAATGGAGGACGATCGACGTCGTCTGCTGGTTCTCCTGGCGAGAGTTTTATTTTAAGGGAATTTCTCAATACTCCACTTTCGTGGCTTGTTTGTGGCTGCCAAGTTTCAGCTATAGAAGCACGCAACATCTGGTTGGTTAGGTTTGCTCGCTCTCATTGGCTATCGTGGGTATCACATCAGAGGCAGCCCCGATCACGAGTCATGAGAACATGTTTGATTTTTATGATTTGAGATTGTGCGGGCTCCGACCCGATCGGGGGCAGTAAAATAATCGTAACGACACCACATAATTGAGGATTTTTTGGACAAAAAGTCGTTTGTGAGAAACCTTGAATCGGGTCACACACCCCAGATCGTCGGGAGCGCAAATCAGCCTCAAAATCAGGCTTACAATCTTCAAGTGTGTGGCCAGCCTTAGGAAAAATACAACTGTTTATTGTTAGTTCATGTTTAGTTCATGTTAACCTGTGGCTTATTAAATAATATTCACTTTTAATTTGAATAATGTGTTTATAAATGTTGAAATTAACATCAACTATGATTAATAAATGCTTTAGAAGTATTTTTCATTGTTAGTTCATCTTAAATTAACTAATGTTTACAGAAGGAACCAGGGGCGTCGCCAGCCGATTTTGCCGGGGCTTCAGCCCCGAATGTAATGATGACTGTCACTGAGCAAATATGAAACTGGACAAACAATAGCCTATGTAAATGCCCGAAATCATAAGTTGCTTTATTTCATTGCGCTTTGGCTTTGCATGCATACAGCCTGTAAAAAATAGATCTTAAAAATAATCTAGCCTATAGAATACATTTCTTTGCTGTCGGTAGCCTATGGGCTACTCCGTTTCTTCCTCTCTGTTAAATATGCAGCAGCAGCAGGTAGGGGAGGAGTTAGCACAGTCAACCGCAAGAGCGCGAGTTAACAACTGAGACAGTCAGCGAGCAGGAAAGAAAAAATGAAAGAAAAATGAAGTAAACGAGACTTTGGCGATTTTTCGGAAAGAAGTCAGTGGGTAAGAATTCAGTTTTTTTATCCTTAAAGTCTGAAGATAGATCATCATCTGGCTGGCTTTCACTGTAGGCCTATTTGTTTAACTAGCTAGTTATTACCATAGGCTAACATTATAACGTTAGCACTTAGGCCTACTGGCATTTTCTAGTACAGAATCTCTTCCGGATAAAAACACAGGAGAAGAAGCTGAAACAAGTGATAGAAGATTGCTCACTCACTCAAATATAAAATAACGTGATCATCATCAAACATTAAACGTAAATAAAAAATCCGCTTAATATTATCAAAGGTGGACCACCTGTCCTGCATTTTGTGAAGCTGTGAAGAATGTGAAGCTTTGTTGTCCCGCGTCACGCAAGTCATAAGCAGTGTGCCTCATTTTAATTTTGTCTGCATCATTTTATTTAATCCTTTAAATTCCAATTCTAATGTTGTCTTTCTTTATGAAACTTACCAACATTCAAGTGTTGATAAAAAAAGAATGCATGAAGCTAATGAAATGTCTTTAAAATTAAAGTACAGTTAATGTTTTTTACATTTGAACATAATAGTATACTGCAAGTGCAAAAATAATTCATAAATACTATAACTATAACAAGTATAAGTTTGTTAACTTAAAGAAAACTTGCAAGTATAACTGCAGTATAAACTAGTAGTTTACTGACAGTACACTTCAGTGTGTACTTTCATAAACTAAAAAAATACTAATTGTATTAAAATAGTAAACTACTACTAGTATACTTATAAGTTCACTTGTAGTACAGATGCATTACAAATGAGAAACCTAGTTGTGTACTTAAAGTTTACTACTCTTACACTTATAATACATTTAAACGAATAATACTTCTTCATAAAATTAACTTGAAGTATACTTCTTTTTCGTAAGGGTAGCCAGAAACATTAGTTTTATCCCACTGCACTGAATACTTTCCTTGTTTATCAGGTGTTGTTTTCTTTAAGGATAACCAATAAGCATTAACATAAAATGTATGTGTGACTTGTTTTGTGTTTGTAGTTTTTAGTAAATATACACTTTGATTTGATTAAATGGTTTTGTAGAGGGTAGCAAAGATGAGCTGCAGACTGGGGAGGAGCCAGCAGCAGCAGTAGCAGCTGTGCCAGGATCAGACATGGAAACTGGTAACAATTAATCAGTCATTTTACTTTGGAGAAAGATAAAAGTGAAACATTGTTTATCCCAATGCTCCTAATGAAAAGTTTTTGACAGATGTACATTGAGAATTATATACAGTCCGATGCCATGGTGTGTCAATGAACGTAGACTAAAGTCATCCATGTATAGAGGGAATGCATTAACGTCACTCTCCCGCCGGACACGCCCCCCTCAGCCGGACTGAGTGGCAAAAGAGCTGCTGCGTGGCTGGAGTTAATAGGGGAAACTGCGAAAACGCGAATAAAACAAACTATTATCAGTTTAAACTAAAAGTTGGACTCGATATAGTGTTCCTTACAACTTATCAAAGATCCAGTGATCCATGGATATTGACATGCAGCCAGGAATCGTGTTTCCTGACATTTATATGTGCCTGATTTCGACGCCAGGGAAATAAATTAAGAAAATTTGCCTGTAAACGTTTTATATAAATACAATATAGATAGGTCTAAATCCGAGTGATCACTTACATTAATGTTATACTGTATATCATCATATCGTCCAGCCCTGCTAAAACTAGTTTTTTGTCAGTGTTTATTTAAAAACATCCAATTATGCAGAATATAGTCTGTTCTGTAGCTTTTTGCAGTCTGTAAAAATCAGACTGATCTCATAAAATTGCGTGTGTATGACACGCCAATTCGTATTTCCATTTTTGGCGTGCTATCAACACGCACAATCGCTTTTCAGCGTGTTTATGAACGCAGTTAACTTAACGTTATTACTGTATATATAAATATATGACCTACCTCCACCCCGTCCCTAAACCTACCCGTCACTGGGGTTAATAGCATTTATGAGTGTTCCCCTGCCATCCTAGGGAAAAAAAAATATCGCTCCCCAGATGTAGATCTACATTTTGCTTCGTTTCGCTCGGAAATTTAATGGCGTGTACATATACGCGGAATCACTTGGACATTAATGGCGTAGACATACACGCATACACGCGGATATCTCAAAATGCGTATAGATAACACGCCAGTTGACTTGAAAGTGGCGTGTCTGTTTACGCAAAAGTCATGATGTCATGTTTATACAGTACCTCAGATTTCTGGTCAAATCTAGTTGTACAGTCAATCGCAAAGCTCTTTCCCGTTTTAGATGTGTTTTTTTTTTTTTTTTTATTGTTACTGTAATAAAATTAAAAAAAACTCTTCGAGTGATCCCTGTATTTACACAAAATGGTCTGGGCTAAGCCCCGGATGTCCTTCAATGCTGGAAACGCCCCTGGAAGGAACCTTATTGTAAAGTGTCACCAATTATATTTAGTTCTAGAATCTTTTGTGCATATTTAATTTTAATTTAATAACTATGCCTAATAATTAATTAAATAATTGTGTTTATTAGTCAAAGCTGATGATTACTTTTTAGTTCCTGCTGTATTTCTATGGAACAACGTGATTTCTGTACCTCGTCGCTCTGTTTGCGGATGAGAAAGGAGTCGACAAACCCTCTGCGGTCGTGTGGATTCAGAGTCTCCAGCAGTCCAGTGAACAACCTCGTGATTTCTGCTCTATTTTTCAACACATTTCTTACAATAATCCTTTTGCTGTTGATGAATGGACCCAACCACGGAAATGTATTATAAAGCTGCAAGTACACACAGAGAAAAAAATGCATACATTAAAGGGTTAGTTCACCCAAAAAGGAAAGTTCTGTCGGTAATTACTCACCCTCATGTCGTTCCAAACCCGTAAGACCTTCGTTCATCTCGGAAGACAAATATTTTTGATGAAATCCGATGGCTCAGGGGAGGCTCCATTGACAGCTATTTAATGAACACTTTGAAGGTCCGGAAAGGTAGCAAAGACATCGTAAAAATAGCCCATGTGGCTACAGTGGTTCAACCTTAATTTTATGAAGAGACGAGAATACTTTTTGTGAGCAAATAAACAAAATAACGACTTCATTCAGAGAGCACCACGACGCATGCACTTGGTTATGACGCAGGAGCTGGCGTTCTGACATGTGACCAGGAAACACAGGGCTGTGTTTACAAGCAGAAGAAGACGCACGCGAGGTCACGCATACGTCATGGTGCCCTCATGAACGCACGTCGGAGACTGATACGAAAGAGAAGAAATTGTTGAATAAAGTTGTTATTTTGACGCCAAAAAGTATTCTCATCGCTTCATAAAATTAAGGTTGAACCACTGTAGTCACATGGGCTATTTTTACGATGTCTTTGCTACCTTTCTGGACCTTCAAAGTGTTAATTAAATAGCTGTCAATCGGATTTCATCAAAAATATGTTAATTTGTTAATTTGTGTTCCGAAGATGAACGAAGGTCTTACGGGTTTGAAACATAACAGAATTTTCATTTTTTCCTTTAACGATAAAAAATAAAAAAAGAAGTCACCAAAAATACAGTAAAATATATTTCCATACAATCATAGAAGCCGATCCCCAAACCCGAACATTTTCATTTGCCCTGTTGACCATTTCTGTGAATAGAGGGTCTGTGTATTCAAATCTGCTGCCGTACACAATAGATGAGATGATGTTTGACACAGCGTAGTTCACAGGCTGTGTTGTGTCGAAGGGTTTCCCTGTGAAGAGAAAACAAATGTCTCTCAACAACGGATCCTTTAAACTAAGAGAATGATTGCAGATGTCCATAAATGTGTTTCAGTGAGTACCTTCAAACTTATCAAACTCTCCTTTCAGATACTGAATTTCCTCTATGATTTTCTCTTCACTTCCTCTCTTGCCCATCCCGAAGTCCCGCAGGTTACTGAGAGCGAAGCGTCGCATCTCTCTCCAGTTCTCTCCATTGGAAAATATGATTCCTGATCAACACAGACAGAACCATCTGACCGTTAGTCTCAGCAACAACACAAGCAGAAAATGATTACTTTGTGAGTTAAACATACATTAACCTTAGATTTTTGGGACTTATATAATGTACATAAGCAAGCTTACACTGTATGTCAGGTTAATAAGCGACAAGTCAATTCACCACAGACTACACTGTAAAATCCAACAGTTGTTCTAACAAACACTTTTTAGTTAACTTTACTCAATGTCTTAATTGTAAAAAGTTCTAGTAATCTGTACTATTCACATACTATGACTTTTTTAACTCAGAAAACCCAAGTTAAGATTAATGTATTGGTTTGAGTGACACTTTGTCAAGCAAAAATAGTTTTGAGGCGGGCAATTCTTAATAGATGTTTCACTTGTTTCCTCACTTCTGCAGTTATCTCACTCATTTCCCAAAGTCATCTTGAATGTTGAAATATCAATATAGTGACAAATTTGAGAGAACATCACATAAGCTAACTCCATAAATTGATGTTGATTTTCCTAAAATGTTTTTGTTTGAACTCACCATTATGGTTATTAATTCCCTGCAACTTCTTTTATATTATTGTAATTCTCTTCCTATTGATGCAGTGATGCAACAAGAAATCACAGTTATTTGGTATTCTCCATGCAAAACAAAACAATGGAAACAATGAAATGTTATTTATTTTTATTAATTGTAACAATAACGATTTTTTAAAGCAAATAAAACAACATCGTAAAATAAATCAATTGTATATTAGACCCTTTTCACAGATGACATGTTTAATAATAATAATAATAATAATAGTAATAATAATTTGTTACATTTATATAGCGATTTTCTGGGTACTCAAATTGCATTACACATGGAAGGGGAAATGTCTTCAACCACGACCATCAGCAAATGTAAATTTGTCAGTACACACTACTATTCCTATTTCACCTGTTTTTTTTTTTTAACAATCAGTTTGCATGTTTTTTTTTAAAGTAAGTCTAACTAATTAGATTTTACAGTATATTTATAAATGTATATGTTACTTAAAAATATATAAAAAACTATTTTGTCACCAAATATTGCTGGGAATCCACATATACTCCTTGATTAAAGATATAGCACACATTTCCAAGCCAACAAAAAGGCATTTTTAGATTTTTCATGGTTAAAGTAAGTTGTTCACGCCCAAATGTTTTGTGGTTGTTTATTATGAGCTCATATTAGTGTAAAATTTAATGAAAACACATTTATTCTTCAGTAGTTAAACCCATTTACATTCGCCTGGAGAGGCCACAAGGAACTGAAAGGATTTGCAACATGTTTGTTTTTCAACATGTCTAGCATTTACAGTTTGTTCTGTACATTACGTTTCTGTTCATTCATTAGAGTTGAAAAAAAAAACAACAACAAAAAATCCTACCATGTCCGCTGTGCGTTATCCTGAAACTAGGGTCAATATATCGGTCGCCGAACTCTTCTGCATAGTTCACGAGAGCTTCTTTGACAGTTTTGTACCCAACTAAGACCACAGTTTTTCTGGGACCCAAAAACACTTGGAATATGTTCCCGTAGGTTTTGGACAGCTGGAGGACACAGAGAAAGACATTTACAAACAAATCTTAAAATGTTAGACCACTATTCAATTTAAACATATCAAGTTCCCACCTCAAAAAAGCTGTCAAAGGGTCTCTTGAGGTCAAGGGTCAGCAGGTTCCCCAGCAGCGGCAGAGGTTTGGGTCCCGGTGGCTCTTTCCCCTCTTTCTGAGATCTGGATCCAGAGGAAAGCAAATACAAAACCAGAAGCAACAGCAAGGCGCCCAGTTGTGTACCTGTGCTGATAAACTGCAGAAGTGACTCGATTACAGCCATTTTCTCTCTAAGCTTCTGAACTTATGCACTCACAGATTTATAGATGCATTTACAGAGCAGGATTCTTTATTGAGAACACAAGCTGTTGGCAGCTGCAGTCATTAAGTCTGATTAAAGGGAACTTTACATGGTATCTTATAGGCATTCAGTGGGCAGTCCTTAAAGGTGTTGACCTTACACACGGCCTTAGAAGTGCCTGCTAAAACAAAAGCACCTAAAGACAATACAGAAAATCACCCCTGGCTGTGAAACTCCAGCAGACCTATCTCAAAAGAATTCAATCAACAGGATCAACGGGTTTGACAATATTATCAAACGGTTTGAGCACCATCTGACTAAGATTATGTAAACATTGACACATAGTTTGACTCTTAGTAGGAAGATCAAAGACTGACAAAACCCCCTCACTGGAAACTCTATCAGTAAACTGAGCCATCATGTTCACCTTGAATGCCCAATACAGTGTAGTTCACCTTAGTTTTTTATGTAATGCTATGTCAGGATATAGAATCAGCAGATCTATTAGTTACTGTTAGTTCAGTCAGACAACACGTCTGTGGTTTCTTATATCAATCATCAGGGGGGCCTGCGGTCTCGCCGGCTTTACAAGTTGGCCCGTCAGATCCTCCTGTGGTCCCAGGGGAAGCTACTATCACTGAGAGCAATCTATCTTCCCGGGTATTTAAATGTGGTAGCGGACTCCCTGTCGAGGCAGGGGCCGAGGCCGGGGGAATGGAGACTCCACCCCGAGGTGGTGGAGCTCCTTTGGTTGAGTTTCGGACGCGCCGAGGTGGACCTATTCGCTTCCAAGGAGACCACGCATTGTCATCTGTGGTTCTCCATCAGGAGCTATGTCAGGATATAGAATCAGCAGATCTTAAACCGATTCTTAAATTTGTAATTCCATAGCAGACTCCCCTCATCACAACAGGACTCCCCTTTCATCTGCCATGATGAAAAAGACCGGACTCTAAAACTCACACCTCCAAAAGAAGTTCCACAATCAAGGAACTAGGTGGGCTAGGAGATAAGCCAGCAAAGACAATTGCCAGGTACCATTTGTGGAAGGGAAGAATGATGACATTAGCATGTCATTGACAGAGACTGATCCCATCACCATTTGTCCATTGTTCACCCCAGTCCCTCAGTCCTGAGACCAAGGTGTGAATGACCACTGACTCTCAGGTGTCCCTACACTGTAAAAATGACTACAACTGAATATGTTAAATCTAATCAATAAAATTGAGGCAACAGATGCCAATCAATATTATTAATTAAATTTAACAAATTAGAATTGAGTAATAATTAACCAAATGAATTACTTAAAAGTTAACCATTTAAATTGAGTAAAATTTACACATTTTTCTAAACAAAAATATCGGAATAACAGACTGACGTCAAAGATGAATTAAGAAATCTTTTTTTCCCTTTCAAGGGAACTTCGAGCTGCGTCAAACGCTGCGGGAACGCCCCTGCGTTGTGCGTCATGAAGCACGTATGGAATCAGCCCAATGGAGAGATGGAACGTCATAGGCGGGTGACGTCATCGACCAGGAAACTATAAAGCACCCCAAAAACACAAGCGCATCAGCTTCTGTGCTTTCAGTCGCGCTTTATGTGAATCTGTCCCTGTGTGAATATTGTCTGTCCTACATACTCTGCACCACACAAACAATTTATCATATATATATTGAGAGAAATGGCGAACGAACAGCAGTTTAAGAAATGTGTTCCTCCCTGCTCGCGCTATCTAACGGGCGGGGATACACATGTTCTTTGTGTTGTTTGTTTGGGAGTGCAGCATGCCCAGTCAGCTCTCGAGGGAGCTGATTGTGAGCATTGCGAGGTCCTGCCTTTGAGGACGCTCCGCTCCCGCCGGGCGCTCTTTGAGGAGGGCGGTTCGGTGCGCGCTCCCCGCGGTTCTGGTCCCGCTTCGGCCGAGGCAGAGCGGCGGCGCTTAACGTGGGGATCGCAGATGGATCTCTCAGCGGGGTTAGAGACGGGCGCTGCCTTATCTCTCCCTTCACCTGTGAGATCCAGTGCCTCAGTCCAGGGTTCGGAAGCACGCGCTGCGGTTTCTTCCGCTCGGGCTGAGGCACCAGTACTGCAATTATCCAGCTCCGAGGATCTGGATGTTGCTAGTATTGCGGGAGATGTGGAGGATTCGCCACCTCACACTCCCGAAAGTGACGAGCTTATGGAGGTTTTAACTAGAGCTGTAGAAAAAGTCAGCATTGAATGGCCAGTGACTAGACAGGAGTCTGTATTAAAATCTAAGTTGGATGAGAGATTTATGCCGTCACGAGTTCAGCCTCCACGCAGGTGCCTGCCGTTCTTCAACGATCTCCACACCGAGGTGTCGAAATCGTGGAAGAAACCGGTTTCATATAGAGTTTTTAGTCCCCAGACTTCAACATATTCCAATATTGGGGGGGCTAGAGCTCATGGTTATGGCGCTATGCCGAGGGTAGAAGAGACGCTCGCGAGCTATCTCTCTTCCGAGGCGGCGTCATCGCTTAGGGCACTTGCATTACCCACCAAGCCGTTGAGAAATACTTCGGGGTTGGTGGGTAAAGCGTATTCGGCGGCAGGTCAGGCTGCGTCATGTCTGCATACCATGTCTATTTTGCAGGCATACCCGGCTGACTTGCTAAGGGATGTGAGCGAGAGTGAGGAGGTTTCCACTGACGTGGTTCGAGAATTGCGTCAGTCTGCTGATTTATCTCTGCGTGCCACCAGGGAATCGGCCAAACTGATTGGTCGATCTATGGCAGCCCTGGTGGCCGCAGAGAGACATTTATGGTTGTGTCAAACTAATTTAAAAGAAAAAGAAAAATCATTTCTTTTAGATGCTCCTCTCTCTCCTATGGGTCTTTTTGGTGATGCGGTGAATTCTGTTATTGACAAATTCCAAGAAGAGAAAAAACAAGCAGCCGCTTTTAAGAAATATATCCCATTAAAAGTTCACGTCCCTGGGGCTGCTGGGCGGGAGCAGCCCCGGCCGTCTACGAGCTCGTCACATAGGGCGCAGCAGAAGCAGAGTGTCGCGTCTCGTGTTCCCCCTGCTGGACAGTGGGCTCAGACGCGGCACTCTCAGCCGAAACCATCTGGGAATAGAACTGATCTGAGGACAGTTATATTGGCTAAAAAAGGCTTCGGCTAAGAAGAAGTCCTGACGCCAAGGCGTTCAGGATGCTGAGGGTGGTCCCCACCGAGGCGGAAAGGTGTTCCCGTCCTGCCAACCCCGCCTTCATGCCGGGGCGTAGGCGGTCCCAGCGAGCGCTTTTCCGAGGGACGCTCGCTCCCTCTGAGGAGGGTCTCAGAGCAGTTAAACCAGTCGTTCCCTGCCGGTGCGCCGTTACAGGGCGCTGTGTTTGCTGCTCAAGTTACACCAGAGGCCAGTCTCGAGAGACTGGTACCCTTAGTAGATTTTCTGGCAGAGTGGAAAAGCCTTCCAAGAATATCTCATTGGGTCCTGCAGACAGTAGAAAAGGGTTATGCTATCCAGTTCAGGTGTCGTCCACCAAAATTCAGAGGGGTTCTGCACACTGTGGTGGGCCCCGAGCAGGCTCTGGTAATGGAACAAGAGGTGAAAACGCTCCTTCAAAAGGAGGCTATAGAACGGGTTCCTCCTTCCAGTTTGGAGTCAGGTTATTACAGCCGATATTTCATCGTTCCAAAGAAGGATGGGGGGTTGCGTCCAATTTTAGACCTGCGCCTGTTGAATCGCTCCGTAGGGAAGCTAAAATTCAAGATGCTCACTATCAAGCAGATCGTGTCTCAAATCAGATCTGAGGACTGGTTTGTCACGATAGATCTAAAGGACGCATACTTTCACATTTCCATCCTTCCACAACACAGGAAGTTCCTGAGGTTCGCCTTCGGGGGCGATGCGTACCAATACTGGGTTCTTCCGTTCGGCCTAGCCTTATCTCCCCGCACTTTCACGAAATGTATGGATGCAGCACTAGTGCCTCTGAGGCTTCAGGGCATTCGCATTCTCAATTATATCGACGATTGGTTGATTTTAGCTCATACGGAGCAGATGGCGGTTCGGCATCGAGATGTCGTCCTCGCTCATATCAGAAAGTTGGGGTTGAGGCTGAATGCAAAGAAAAGTGTACTATCTCTGTCTCAGAAGACCACTTTTCTGGGTGTCGTTTGGGATTCGGTTTCGATGCGGGCGCGACTCTCTCCGACCCGCATCGCTTCGATTCTCTCAGCTGTGAAACAAATAAAGCTAGGCCAGCTACTCACTGTGAAACAGTTTCAGAGACTGTTGGGTCTGATGGCAGCAGCGTCCAACGTTATACCTTGCGGCCTGTTGTACATGAGACCGCTAGAGTGGTGGCTCAGGACCAAGGGATTCTCCCCGAGGGGAAATCCGCTCCGCACGATCAGAGTCACGCGGCGCTGCCTTCGTGCTTTGGTCATGTGGAAAGAAACTTGGTTCCTATCCAAAGGTCCTGTGCTGGGGGCTCTTTGTCGTCGCGTAACGCTAATGACGGATGTTTCCCTCACAGGGTGGGGGGCGGTCATGAGTGGTCGTCCAGCCCAAGGTCTGTGGCAGGACCATCATCTTTCATGGCATATAAACTGTCTAGAGATGTTGGCGGTGTTTCAGGCTCTGAAGCACTTCCTACCAGACCTGAGAGGTCATCATGTGTTAGTTCAGTCAGACAACACGTCTGTGGTTTCTTATATCAATCATCAGGGGGGCCTGCGGTCTCGCCGGCTTTACAAGTTGGCCCGTCAGATCCTCCTGTGGTCCCAGGGGAAGCTACTATCACTGAGAGCAATCTATCTTCCCGGGTATTTAAATGTGGTAGCGGACTCCCTGTCGAGGCAGGGGCCGAGGCCGGGGGAATGGAGACTCCACCCCGAGGTGGTGGAGCTCCTTTGGTTGAGTTTCGGACGCGCCGAGGTGGACCTATTCGCTTCCAAGGAGACCACGCATTGTCATCTGTGGTTCTCCATCAGTCTTCCAGCCCCTCTGGGGTTGGACGCTATGGTGCAGCCGTGGCCGAGGTCACGCCTGTACGCTTTTCCCCCGATTGCTCTGCTACCAGGAGTTCTGGAGAGGGTTCGCCGGGACGGGGTCAGCCTACTATTAGTAGCCCCGTTTTGGCCGGCCCGAGTATGGTTTGCGGACCTGATTTCTCTCCTGGACGGCTCTCCTTTGGAGCTCCCGGTCAGGAGGGATCTACTCTCTCAGGCGGGCGGCACGATATGTCACCCCTGCCCAGAATTGTGGAAACTGTGGGCTTGGCCTCTGAGGGGGCCCAGCTCATAGAGTCTGGTCTCTCAACCGAGGTTGTTGAGACCATTCTTCACTCCAGAGCTCCATCCACGAGGAAGCTTTATGCCTTGAAGTGGAAACTTTTCACTTCTTGGTGTGGAGAACACCTGCAGGACCCAGTTAACTGCCCAGTGGGTGCAGTGCTGGAATTCCTGCAGGAGCGCTTCTCCACAGGGTTATCCCCCTCCACACTAAAGGTGTATGTGGCGGCACTAGCTGCTTACCTCGTCCCTTTCAGTGGAGTTTCTCTTGGGAGACACCCGCTTATAACTCATTTCCTCCATGGCACTTTGAGGCTGAGGCCAGCGGTTCGTACGAGGGTGCCGACCTGGGATCTGGCCATTGTATTGGAAGGTCTTTCCCTAGCTCCTTTTGAACCTATCGAAGAAGTTCCTGAGAAGTTTCTCACTTTTAAAACTATATTTTTACTTGCTATCTCCTCATTAAAAAGAATTGGAGATTTGCAGGCTCTGTCGGTGTCACCCTCGTGCCTGGAATTTTCGCCTGGCATGGTTAAGGCTTTTCTGCATCCTAGACCAGGGTACGTTCCCAAGGTCCCTACTAATGTTGTTAGACCTACGGTTCTGCAGGCTTTCTGTCCTCCTCGATTTATGTCATCGGACCAGGAGAAACTTAATTTACTCTGCCCTGTTAGGGCATTAGACGCTTATGTCCACAGAGCTGCCCTGTGGAGGAAATCAGAACAACTTTTTGTATGTTTCGGGCCACCCAGGAAAGGGTGTCCTGCGTCTAAGCAGAGAACAAGCAAGTGGGTGGTCGAGGCTATCTCACTTGCTTATGAGTCGGCTGGTCAGCCTTCACCTTTGGCTGTTCGAGCCCACTCTACCAGGAGTATGGCTGCTTCAAAAGCTCTTTTGTCGGGGGTTTCCCTGAGTGATGTTTGTGATGCGGCTGGATGGTCTTCACCGCATACTTTTATACTTTTAAGTTCTATGACCTAGACTTAAGCTCTACCCCTGGGGCACAGGTGCTCTCGTCCTCTGTGCGGTAGTTCTCACATGACGGTCATTTGGTCCTATGGCGACGTGGGTATTCGCGTTCCCGCAGCGTTTGACGCAGCTCGAAGTTCCCTTGAAAGGGAACGTCTCGGTTACGTATGTAACCCTAGTTCCCTGATAGGGAACGAGACGCTGCGTCGTTCTGCCATACTCCCGGCATTCCCGTTAAGCGCTCCTTCAAGCCTATCAGAAGCTGATGCGCTTGTGTTTTTGGGGTGCTTTATAGTTTCCTGGTCGATGACGTCACCCGCCTATGACGTTCCATCTCTCCATTGGGCTGATTCCATACTTGCTTCATGACGCACAACGCAGGGGCGTTCCCACAGCGTTTGACGCAGCGTCTCGTTCGCTATCAGGGAACTAGGGTTACATACGTAACCGAGACGTTTTATTGCCATCATTGAAGACACCTGATGTTAACAAGCAGAATCAATGAAGGAGAAAACCGTAAATTTTATGTCACCATTATGGAGATTAGTGTGTTTTAGTTGGGCTCTTGGCCCTTAACTCATTAACTTTAGATGTTGTTTGGCTGCTGTATGTGAATTATAACAGCCAGATGAACAAATAGAAAAGGTGATCTGATGCTGTTGGTTATGTTTTAACATAATCTTTATTTCACAATCATTTGACCTGAATCACTGAACTCATATAGAGCCCAGTTTCTGAGTAAGGTTTACTTTATTAATTATAGCAGCACTGGCCTTGTACAGCATCATATTTTTTAGCATTTTCAATGAAACCAAATGATCAAAACAATAAAAAGAAAACTTCAGAAATCGTTTTATGTAGGCACACACAGACATCAAGAATTAGCGTATGAATCTCAGCACTGGTGATAAACAGATCACCTCTGATCATAAGCTCATTATTTATTCAAGCAGCAATGCATGATGGGAGCCATGAATGAGTTTTGATTGGTGGCACCCAGAATGCACTGCAACATGCGTTGTTATTATCACCATTGTTGAGATTCACAGGCTGATTCTAGATCTCTGTGTGTCTAAAAATTAAATAAAAAATAAAAAAAAAATAGTTTTTTTTTTGTATTTGAGACATGTTTAAAAATAATTCTATGGATTACCTTGTGAAATCTAAAAATATTATACTGTCCAAGGACAGTGCTGCTATAATTAATAAAGTAAACCTAAACTGGGCTCTATATGAGTTCAGTGATTCAGGTCAAATGATTGCGAAATAATGATTATGTTAAAACATAACCAACACCATCAGATCACCTTTTCTATTTGTTCATCTGGCTGTTATAATTCACGTACAGCAGCCAAACAACATCTAAAGTTAATGATTTAAGGGCCAAGAGCCCAACTAAAACACACACTGATCTCCATAATGGTGACTTAAAATTTACAGTTTTCTCTTTCAGTGATTCTGCTTGTTAACATCAGGTGTCTTCAATGATGGCAATAAAAAAAAGATTTATTAATTCATCTTTGACGTCAGTCTGTTATTCCGATATTTTTGTTTAGAAAAATGTGTAAATTTTACTCATTTTAAATGGTTAACTTTTAAGTAATTCATTTGGTTAATTATTACTCAATTCTAATTTGTGAAATTTAATTAATAATATTGATTGTCATCTGTTGCCTCAATTTTTTTTATTAGATTTAACATATTCAGTTGTAGTCATTTTTACAGTGTAATGTCATTGTCAGTGTCCAACAGTTTTGTGCTGAGGAGTTTTCATTTTTCCTGAAGGCAAATGGGGTGCAACATATCCGCTCTGCGCCCTATCACGACTCTAGTAATGGGCAAGCTGAACGTTTTGTCCAAACACTCAAACACACTCTAAAAGCTTCATGAGGTTCAGCTCAAATCCAAAAGAGACTTGATGGATTCCTGTTAACATACAGGAACACTCCACATGCTACTACAAAGGAGTCACCTGCAATGCTTTTCCTCGAGCGCAAACTACGAACCCAGCTGGATCTTTTAAAACCTAGTCTCGCCAAAACACAGTGAGTCAGTTCCAGAGTGCTCAGTAGTTTCGACACCAAGAACACTCTAAGTTGAGATCATTTCGTGCTCCGTCCTTGTTCGTGACTACAGGAAAGAGAAAAATGGATACAGAGAGTAGTGATGTCCAGAAAGGGATCATTGTCAACATGGGTGCGGCTGGAACCTGGAAACGTCATGCAGATCATTTAAGGAAACAAGGGGCTCAATCCTTGGGAACCCAGATGGAACCAGAAGTTTCTGCTTGTTCTGATAATTACCAGGAACATCCGGTTCAGGAGAACATAGGGGAAAAGACTGATGATCTTGTGGATGTAATAACTGATCAATCAGGTTCACGAAACATTGACAAATCACCCTCAGGGACTGTCCAAACTAGAGAGACTATTAAGCGTTTTCCTACCCATCTCACTAGACCACCCGACCATTATCAAGCATCCTAATGATTTATATGTTAAAGGAAGAAAATCATGCGTAATAGTTTGAATAAGATGTGCTCGCTAAACTTTACTTAAAGTTGAATTCAAGAAAGGAAATGCCCCTTTGTTGTGAATGACCGCCTTTCATTTAAGTTAGGAGGAAATGTTAAGACAACAATTGCAGGACAACCCAGTTTTTCTAATGCCGATGTGTGATTGCGTATACCTTAAAATTGGAAAAGTAAAGTTTAAGTTGTAAGTGCCTCCATCGTGTTATTGCAATCTATTGCTCCATAGAATATAATAATATTCTGATAAACAACGAATGCAATCACAAATAATATACACAATGTGTTTTTTTTAGTGCTGGATCTATTGCTATAATATCATGGTGCAGGCATTGCAATATTTAAACATGTTTAAACACAACACATTTTTGAGCAGTGATAAACCTTGGGAGGAGATCTATGAAAAATGATACTTAATGATAGTGCTGGTGATGATGATGATGTCACAATTAATAAAATCTACTGATCACATTTTCTCTTGCCATAATAAATATAATTTATAAACACACAGTCAGAGAAAAACAGTTTAAAAATTCAAGGGTCAAAATTCTAACTAAAGCAAACACTATTCAAACAAAACAGTTTCAATAAACATTGATATTTAAACTTTTGTTACCTCTCAATAAGAACTTCTGTATACATATAACAGAAAGTCAAACTGTGTAATAAATTAAGCTGGTAATGTTGTTTGCTGGGTTGTTAATCTTCTTCTGCTGAGATCTTTAAAAAGATCTATTAGTGTTAAATGTTCTGTTGAGTTTTGTGGGTCAGTCTTGTGCTGAAGAGTAAAGCCTGGGCGTCAGTCCCAGAGAAGACCCATAAGTCGGGGCGAGAGGGCCAGATCGTCCCATTTGCCTTGGCCAGGGAACATGCCGTGCCAGTTCTGGAAACCACGCTTGGGTTTTCCAGAGGGGGGCTACTAGGAGGACTTAGGTCATCAGACGGATCAAGGAGAGCGGATTCTGAGGGATCATAGAGGCCAACGGGAATGCATACAGCAGGTGTCTAGGCCATAGGTTGGCCAGCATGTCCATGTTCTTTGAAAAGAATGATGTGCAGTGTGCCAACGCACACTGCACATCATTCTTGAGGCAAAGAGATCATTCTTGAGGCAAAGAGGAATGACTGCACATCATTCCTTGAGGCAAAGAGGTCGACCTCTGCCCTGCCAAACACACTCCGCATCAGACGAACCATCTGTGAGTTGAGAGACCACTCGCCTGGGGGAGTGTTGTCTCGAGACAACAATCCACATTTTGGATTCCCGGGACATGCGCAGCTCTCAGGGAATGTATTCAGGGCTAACCAAACTGCTCTCATTTCCAGGCAGTTGATATGTAAGCTCTTCTCCTCCCTCGTGCAGCACTCCCCAACCTTGGTTGGAGGCGTCTGTGAAAATTACTTTCCTCCTGGAGGCCACACCCATAATTACACTCGACTGGTACCAGTTCTGGGCTTTACAAGGGACCAGAGCTCTCACACAACGCTGGTTCACCATAATGTGCAGGCGGCCTGACCGCCATGCATGGGCTGGCACACGTCGCTTTAGCCAGTGCTGAAGGGGGCGCATATGCAGTAACCCTAGTCGGAGAACTGACGATGCGGCGGCCATGAGACCGAGAATCCTCTGAAACTTCCTGAGGGGCGTGTGCGATAACCTGAAGGAGGCTATCATATAGAAAGAGAGCTAACCGCATCCGCAGTGTTGAGATGGGAAGGCTCTCGCAGTGTGAACAGCCCGCGGCAGAGTGTGCAGCTTCAGCGTGGGCGGGTCCCAGGCACCTGGCGCACTTTGCGTGCCCATCATCCTTGTGTAGATGAGCTCCGCACGAGGTGCATGAAGAATGAGGCATTTGCAACAACGCCTCGAGAAATTTGCTCTTTTACAAAAAGCTGAGTGTCGCAGAGCGAGCACAGCAGCAGCACTAAAAGGATATAGCGCTGTCTCGCCGGACGGCCACAGGAGAGCAGCGCAAGAAGAGGAGCTGCTTTCGGGTAAGTTGAAAGGCGCTGTCCGCTGTTTTCAAGGCTTGCTCTAGCTGATCTGGCTTGATTCGACGGCGAAAAGCTTCAGTGAGGACTCAACGTGAATGAAGTGTCGCTGAAGTTGAGTGAATCTGATATTTTGGCTGAAATGAGCGATCTTTATAGGCTTAGGCCACACCCATTTAGGCGCGCTCTGACGTATTCGGCGCCAAGTCAGTTGATTGGGTCGCGTGTCTGAGGCGCTCGGCCATTAGATGTGCAGTTGCCGCAGCACAGCCAATGAGCGAGCTAGACGCTCTGCTGTGTTTCATTGTGCAGCTGCACTGTGTTTTAAATTATTGCTTCAATATTTCGTGGAAAAGGAGTTTCCCCACTGCGTATTAGCTACGCAATACGAAGCGTTCGTTCTCGAAAGGGAACTCGAAATACAAAGTCTAATTATTATAAAGAATTTTTTTTTTCATTATAAAAATCCTAAACAATTTTAGAATAAAATTAAAAACATTATTAGTACATCAAATAAACATTCAATTAATCATATTAGAGTTGATAATACAATACTACATGACTCTTTATCTATTGCATTTTTCTTCAGTCTGGTCTACTTTAGTATCTGCTTCTTGAATACTGATACTTTTAATGAGACTGCATCTTGTAATAGTTCATTTTCATTTTGGAAGATTGTACCAATTGATGTTCAGAATACCATTGGTGAATTAAAGGTGACTAGTGGTGCTGGACTAGCCTGACTTTGTCATACTCATATTCTATTCAGAATGTGAGTCTGAAACTGCTCCATAGGGCTTTGATTATGAGGCGTGTCTTAATCGAACCAGGAAAAAAACAAACTCTGCAATTGGATAGACCTACAACCAATCAGAGCAACGCAGTAAGTGACGCATGTTGAGCGAGTTGTCAACAGAACTGAACTGCACCCAGTCTGGAAAAAGTATTTAAAAGAAAAATTAGTGTTAACGACCTTTGCCGGTGTTGCAAAAAGAATTTAAGGATTCGCGGAGTACTGCAAAAACAAGTTTTGTGACAGAAAATGTGAATGTATATACGAACAAGTTCTCCGTTTAGGATTAGATCTCGACAATAAAGCCAACAAATCTGCTCGCATTTGTCTGAACTGTCTCAACTTTATAACACGGTTGGAGCGCGTCTTGACTGATTTCAATAAATGGAGAGACGACGAAAGACACCAGGCTGAAGAAGCGTGTTCCTTTGAGTCTTAAGAGAAAAGAGACCGGGAGCCAAAATTATGTTTTCATGATGTATTTAATGATGATTTAAATACAAAATGATAAGCATCTAATAATTTATAATTAAAAGAAATACACCGCTTATAAGGGGTACAGTGACTACCAGTATGGGTATGATGTGCCGTGTGCGAGTAGTAAAACAAAGCGTCACCACTGTTTGATGCAGCGATGGCTTTGACAAGGGACAAGACCTCAACTAAAGCAAACGCTGACCATCATAATGGTGACTTGAAATAAAAAATTCCATACAATTTCCGTCTATAAGTGCAATAATGTGAAATGGCTCGAAGTCAGTAGTTCTTGTGTTTCTTTTTTTTTTCCTGTTCTTGTTGTTTCTCTTTCCTTCAATGATTCTTCTTATTAATATTAGGTGTCACCACTAATGGCCAATCATCACTTAATTAATCACTTAATTATCTCATTAACTTCAGCACTGCTTCAGTGTTCTTTTTTAACACCCTGTAGTTGGACCTATATGTACACCAGGAGTGTTAATTTAACACTGGGGATTTTTCTGTGTTTGCATCATGCAGTATTTGTCCTGAAATATACTGAGTAAATGTGATGTTTGTTACCTCAATACATTTAAGCTCATTCCTATTGTGTTTGTGTGCATTTTAATAATAAACATTAAAAGCACACTCTTTTTACAACTAAAATAACAGTAAGGGGTAAAAAACTGAATTCCCAAATATTTACACGGAAAAAAAGAACGGAATTTGGGAAACAATAAAACGGATTTTATAGGGCCCAAGTGATCAGTGTTTCCTTTAGTTGGGCAGTTTGACTCTTGGATTTTTTAATGCAAGTTTGTGATCTTTGTAACAGTGTACCAAAAGACTAGGGAATATACTGTGCACAATGTTCCATAATAACAGAGGAGGAACATTATCAAATCAACGTTCTTAAAATGTTTTGAGGCCCGAGATGACAGTGTTTTTTATAAAACGTTCTTGTAATGTGACGTGGTAAAACTACAAGAGACGGGTCAAGAGACCAACTAAAGCAAACACTGATCAGCATTTAGGTGGCATGGCACGAAACATTCAATAAAACACTACCATCTAACCTTCTTTTAAATCTAAATAAGAACGTGTGCAGATGTATGACAGAAATAAAGTCAAACTGGTAAAAATGAGTGCCATAATGTGTAATGGCTCGAAGTCAGTTGTAGTTCTTGTGTTTCTCTTTTTTCTGTTCTTGTTCCTCTTTCCTTCAATGATTATTAACATCAGATATATTCAATAATGCTCAATCCTCACTTAATTAGTCACTTAATTATGTCATTAACTTCAACACTGCTTCAGTGTTAATTTTAACATCCTGTAGTTGGACACATATGTACACTGAGGAGTGTTAATTCAACACTGGGGATTTTGCTGGAGGAATAAAACATTAGAGCCCACACCCTCCTCCCTCTGTTATAAGTGAACCAAAAACAACTGATAACAGCACTCAGTGATATGTGTCCGGTCCCCGCTATGATAACAGTAACTTTCTGAAATGTTTACAGAACAAGCAGGAACCCAGTGTTCCTCTATCTTTCTCTATTTCTATTATAGTACATGATAAAAAGTCTAAGGTCTTCTTAAGCCGTACAGCAAACACATCTACCCAGCTAGCAGGGAACATTCTCAGAACTTTGGGTAACATTCCCTACAAGTTT
This sequence comes from Tiaroga cobitis, assembly GCA_030578255.1. Taxonomy (NCBI): domain Eukaryota; kingdom Metazoa; phylum Chordata; class Actinopteri; order Cypriniformes; family Leuciscidae; genus Tiaroga; species Tiaroga cobitis. Next base: position 1,986,053 of record JAROOI010000036.1, on the reverse strand, counting down.
GATTAATGGTTTAAAGAAAACATTTGAATGTAATGTTCAAAGGAAGTTTTAAGGATGTTTTATCATTTCAAATGATGTTCCTAAGGTTAAATGTAAAGTGAGATTTAATGTTTTGTAACTGTAACATTTTGAGGATGTTTTGGGAATGTTGTTGAGATAACAGATTATACAATGTTCCATAATAACAGAGGAGGAACATTATCAAACCAACGTTCTTAAAATGTTTTGAGGATATTATTTACATTTAGATTTTATATATTATGATATTATTTAAGATAATGAGCTAATTACGAGATTCATTGAGTGATGATTGACCATTATTGAAGACACCTGATGTTAACAAGCAGAATCACTGAAGGAGAAAAACAAAATTCTTAAGGGGGCTTTCACACTGGTAGTTTAGTTCAGAACGGGGCACGGTTCGCATGAAAAATCTCTAATGTGAACGCTGTCATGGGACCCGGGTGCGCACTGGGGTACCAAACCCGAGACTACCTGGAGAAGGTGGTCTGAATTCGGTTGCTCCCGAACCGCGCTGCGGTTTGCGTGAATGTGAAAGCAGCACGGACTCGGTGCGCACTTGTTCAGGAAATAAAGTGACCTGCGCGTTTTAGCTTATTTGGATGTATTTAGTTAAATAAAACACTTGTAAGGGATGATAGTGTTGATGATTTACCTTGGATACGAGCGAGTGTGAGCCTGCAGTGTATTTGTGCATTGCGTGTGAAATCAGGGCACCAAATTTGGAAATCCACTGTCTCCTCAAAAGAGTCCGTTTGCAAGCAGCAGAAGTCCACCTTATGTGACACACGCACAGTAAACCTGTATTGCTCACTCAACTGTGCATAATAGCAGCGAATTAATAAAAAACACAATATTGACCTGCATTCTGTTTTCTATCATGCGCTATGCACGTTTGCGATGTCGTAATATGCACGCAAACGCACCAGGGTTCAATAGAATCAAGGTGAGTGTGAAACCAGACCAACGCTGTGGGGGCGCCGGAAACAAACGCGCTCAGACCGCAGCAAACGAGCCCAGTGTAAAAGCCCTCTAAGTCACCATTATGGTGGTCAGTATTTGCTTTAGTTGGGCTCTTGAACCTTAAACTATTAATATTAGATTTTGTTTGGCAGCTATAATTGAATTATAACTGTCAGATGAACAAAGAGAAAAGTTGATCAGCTGGTGTTATGTTTTGACATAATCGTCATTTGATGTTAATTACTGAACTCATTCAGAGTCTTATTTCTGCCTTAAATTTATATTGTTGATTACAGCATTGATTACTGTGATTCAATAACATACGATCCAGAAATTTCAATATACCCCAAAGGATTTTTTAAAGACTTATTCTGATTTTTTTTTAAAAACACACAGGCATCAAGATTCAGCGTATGACAATGGTGACAAACAGGATATTCAATTAGGAAAAAAAATGACTAAGACAATTCAGATAATAATTTATTCAAACTGCAATGCATGATGGGAACCTTGCAGTATCTCTGTGTGTCAGTTCAGACCTGCTTTGCTTTGAATTGTTGGGAAAGTAGACAATACAACAATATTTAGTGCATAATATATAAACCAAAAGGGATGCTTTAATTATGTAAATTAAATAATAATGGAGCAAAGATTGTGTTAAACCAGATTTTTTTGCTTTTAAGGCTTTATTGCTTGAATAATGTTTCTGTGTTGTTTTAACAAGCTAAAGAAGGTTAATGATTCACCACAGGGTGCCACATACACGCTGATGTAACCACACCAACCCTCTATTCTCATGGATTCTTACAATTTGTGTAGGATTACCTTACATAGCCCCTCCCTTACATAACAGCTATAAATCTGTGAGTGCATCAGTTCAGAGACTTGGCTGTAATTGAGTCACTTCAGCAGTTTCTCAGCACAGGTACATTACTGGGCACTTTTCTGTTGCTTCTGGTTTTGTATTTGGTTTCCTTTGGATCCAGATCTCAGAAAGAGGGGAAAGAGCCACCGGGACCCAAACCTCTGCCGCTGCTGGGGAACCTGCTGACCTTCAAACTTAAGAGACCCTTTGACACCCTTTGTGAGGTGAGAACTTGACATAGACACATTTAAACAATAATAGTAACATTTATCATATGTCTTTCCTTGTGTCCTCCAGCTGTCCAGAACCTACAGGAATGTTTTCCAAGTGTTTTTGGGTCCTAAAAAAGTTATGGTGCTAGCTGGACACAAAATCGTCAATGAAGCTCTTTTGAACTACGCAGATGAGTTTGGGGAGCGAGATATTACACCTGCTTTCAGGATAATTACCGATGGTCATGGTAAGAATAACAGAATGCTATGTTTCCATTTAAATCAGTTCTTAATTACCATCCAAGGGCTAGATTTACTAACAGCTTGCGGCAGCGCAATCCCCTTTTTTGGCGTTTGAAAAATACTGTCAGGATTTACTGAAGACATGCAGTGAAAAATTAGCGCTGAAAGGGATTGGGCAGGGTTATTTTTGCGGCTGACCAGTGTTGGGCAAGTTACTTTTAAAAAGTAATTAGTTACGGTTACTTGTTACTTCTTCCAAAAAGTAACTAAATTAGTTACTTAGTCACAAATTATAAAAGTAAAAAGTTACTTTAGAAAGTAACTATTTCGTTACTTTCAAGTACGTTTTTAAATGCTCAAATGTGACCCCAACTCCACCCTTCTTTAACGGAACTTAAAATACATGCGTTGCGTGCATGTTCAATTATTTATGATAAATCTGAATATTATAATGAAATTGACACTTAAAACAGTACAATATTAGCAGAAACAATGTACCAAATCTAAACTATGTTAATGTTGCTGTGGGACCAAGTGAGACTAGCCTGTGAAATGGCATGTATGTAGATATTATGTTTATAGTGTATCGATACAAAAAAACACAATAGATGTTTTGGAACTTTTGATATTTATTGCCCCTCAACAGGCCACGAGCAAAATTTCACGAGTTATTTCTTTTTTGTAAGGTGCTTAACAAGTATAATTTAATACTTGTTAAGCACCTTACAAAAAAGAAATAACAAATATGTACACTCTTTGTCCAAAAAAAAAACCTTAAAAAAAAAAACTTAAAGGGATAGTTCGGCCAAAAATGATATTTAAACCATGCATTACTCACCCTCAAGCCGTGAAAGCCCCCTTAAGAATTTTGTTTTTCTCCTTCAGTGATTCTGCTTGTTAACATCAGGTGTCTTCAATAATGGTCAATCATCACTCAATGAATCTCGTAATTAGCTCATTATCTTAAATAATATCATAATATATAAAATCTAAATGTAAATAATATCCTCAAAACATTTTAAGAACGTTGGTTTGATAATGTTCCTCCTCTGTTATTATGGAACATTGTATAATCTGTTATCTCAACAACATTCCCAAAACATCCTCAAAATGTTACAGTTACAAAACATTAAATCTCACTTTACATTTAACCTTAGGAACATCATTTGAAATGATAAAACATCCTTAAAACTTCCTTTGAACATTACATTCAAATGTTTTCTTTAAACCATTAATCAAACTTGTAGGGAATGTTACCCAAAGTTCTGAGAATGTTCCCTGCTAGCTGGGTAGATGTGTTTGCTGGATAGTGTGGCTATAATCCCAAGGTAAACTTAACTTAGAAATTGGGTTCTATGTGAGTTATAGAATCAGATATCTTATATCAGGTCAAATGGTTGTGATATAATGATTATGATAAAACACAACCAATATCATCAGATCATCTTTTCTAATTGATCATCTGGCTGTTATAACTCATGTACAGCAGTCTGACATAACATAATGTTAATAATGTGAGGGTCAAGAGCCCAACTAAAACACACACTGATATCCATAGTGGTGACTTTAAATTCCGGTTTTCTCCTTCAGTGATTCTGCTTGTTAACATCAGATGTCTTTAATCATGCTCAATCATCACTCAATTATTCACTTAGTTATCTCATTAACTTTAACACTGCTTCAGTGTTCATTCAACACTCAGCTCAGAGTTTAATTCAGGGGTGCCCAATCCTGCTCCTGGCGATCGACTGTCCTGCACAGTTCATCTCCAACCCTAATCAAACACACCTGAATATAATTTTCAAGCATCTGTCAATCTTGTTTCAGACGAACACATTTTCAGTTATTTTAGAAAATGTCTTAGACCCTTCAGTGGATATAATGTGAAGCAATGGGGTCCACCTCTTTCAAGTCCCAAAATGTGAATACATCCTTCACAAAAGTAATCCATCCGGCTCCAGGGGGATAAACGAAGGCCTTCTGAGGGTAATCCGTGCGGTTTTGTCCTAAAAATATACATATTTAAAACTTTATAAATGAAAATATCTGACTTCCGGCAACGATCGACGCGCGTTCACGGGTGATGGAAGTCGGCGTACGAGGTAAGACGTAGCCTAGGAACTGTTGTGACGTAGAACGAACGCACCAGCGCAGCCAGAGAGCAGAGCAAAACAAAACACGAAAGCGCGTGAACGCACGCGCGTCGATCGTTGCCGGAAGTCAGATATTTTCATTTATAAAGTTTTAAATATGTATATTTTTACGACAAAACCGCACGGATTACCATCAGAAGGCCTTCGTTTATCCCCCTGGAGCCGGATGGATTACTTTTGTGAAGGATGTATTCACATTTTGGGACTTGAAGGAGGTGGACCCCATTGCTTCACATTATATCCACTGAAGGGTCTAAGACATTTTCTAAAATAACTGAAAATGTGTTCGTCTGAAACAAGATTGACAGATGCATCTCAAACGGCTTGAGGGTGAGTAATGCATGGTTTAAATATCATTTTTGGCCGAACTATCCCTTTAAGACAATTGGTAGATATACTGTACTTCAAGGTTTTTTTTTTGTGTAACAATATGAAATGCTTTCAATGTAACTGAAAAGTGCTATGTATATGTTCCGAATGTAATCGCATGCATCTCAGGCCCTGTTTACACGAAAACGATTCCGGGTGAAAACGTAATAATATTTTATCGGATGTGCCTTTCGTTTACACGGCGACGGCGTTTTTGGGGCTTAAAAACGCAAAAAAGTGAAACCACCCTCCAAAGTGGAAATCTTAAAAACGCTCCACCGTCGCGTTTCCGTCTAAACGGGTAAAAACGCAAATCTACTAGGGAGAGAAGTAGAAGGAAGGTTGTACGCAGGCGCACGGACTTGTTGTTGTTGTGTGGCAGTGCTTCACATTGCCACCTAGCCGCCTGGAGTGCATACTACATCGCATTTCTAACACTTTTGCGTCTCCATGTGCACGCAGATTTCCCCCCCATAACGCTCGTCTAAACGCAGAATAAAAAGTGAAAACGAAACGCCACTTTTGCGTTTTCTCTTCAGATCGTTTCCGTGTAAACATGGCCTCAGTAAAAGTATGATTCAGCTTATGTCAAAATGATTTACGACCCTATAATTAATGATGATCGATGGGTTGACCTTTTGACCTACACAGCAAAATCCCCAGTGTTAAAATAACACTCCAAAGTGTTTATATGAGTCCACACTCAGAGAGTGTTAAATGAACACTGAAGCAGTGCTAAAGTTAATGAGATATTTCAACGCATTCTCATCCTTTGGCGTCATATAGGTGACGCCTGACAAAACGTCGAAATACTACGCACTTGGCACCCTTTAGCGTGAATATAACACGCGAAGTGATGGGTAGGTTTAGGTGTGGGGTGGGGTCTGCGTCTCATATTCACGCTAAAGGATGCCAGTCAACTTTATGACGCCTTGGGTTCGCGTGTTATATTCACGCTAAAGGGTGCCATGTGCGTAGTATTTCGACGTTTTGTCATATAGCGTCACCTATATGACGCCAAAGGATGAGAACGGGCTGGATATTTAAGTGATTAATTGAGTGATAATTGAGCATTATCGAAGACACCTGATGTTAACAAGCAGAATCACTGAAGGAGAAAATCGTAATTGGTATGTTACCATTATGGAGATCAGTGTTTGCTTTAGTTGGGTTCTTGACCCTTAAGTCATAAACTTTAGATTTTTGTTTGGCTGTTGTATCTGAGTTATAACAGCCAGATGAACGAAGAGAAAAGGTGAATTGATAGTGTTGATTGTGTTTTAATATTATCATTATTTCACAATCTTTTGATCTGAATAGAGCCCACTTTCTGAGTTACACTTACTTTATTTATCATAGCAGCACTGTCCTTGAAAATCATGATATTTGCAATTTTTACAATGTAATCCAAATAATTTCTTTAAACTTAACATACAATACTGGTTTTTTTTTTATAAACATCAAGAATCAGCCTGTTTATCTCAACAATGATGACAATTATAAAGCATTTTGCAGCTTATTCTGGATGCCACCAATTAAATCTCATTCATGGCTCCCATCATGCATTGCTGCATGAATAAATAATGAGCTCATGTTCAGTGGTCATCTGTTTGTCACCATTGTTGAGATTAATATGCTAATTCTTGATGTCAGTATGTGCCTACCTGGAATATTTCTAAGAAGATTTTTATTTATTTTTTGTAATGGATTTGATCATTTGGATTTAATTGAAAATGCTAAAAAAAAAAAGCATTCTCTACAACGACAGCGCTACTATAATCCATAAGTTAAATTTAACTCTGAAAATATGCTCTCAATGATTCAGAACAAGTATTAATTATGTCAAAACACAACCAACACCGTCAGATCAGCTTTTTCTATTTGTTTATCTGGCTGTTATAACTCATGTACAGCAGCCAAACAAAAATCTAAAGTTAATGACTTAAGGGTCAAGAACCCAACTAAAGCAAACACTGATCTCCATATTGGTAACATACCAATTACGATTTTCTCCTTCAGTGATTCTGCTTGTTAACATCAGGTGTCTTCGATAATGCTCATTTATCACTCAATTAATCACTTAATTATCTCATTAACTTTAGCACGTATGAATCTCAGCAATGGTGACAAACAGATCACCTCTGAACATAAGCTCATTATCTATCCATGCAGCAATGCATGATGGGAGCCATGAATGAGTTTTGATTGGTGGCACCCAGAATGCACTGCAACATGCTTTATAATTGTCACCATTGCTGAGATTCACAGACTGATTCTTGATGTCTGTGTGTGCCTACATTATTATTATTTTTTTTTTTAGAAGTTTCTTTTTGTTCATTTTTTTATGGATTTGATCATGTGGATTTCATTGAAAAGGCTAAATATGGTATGCTCTACAAGGATAGTGTGGCTATAATCCCAAGGTAAACTTAACTTAGAAATTGGGATCTATGTGAGTTATAGAATCAGATATCTTATATCAGGTCAAATGGTTGTGATATAATGATTATGATAAAACACATCCAATATCATCAGATCATCTTTTCTAATTGATCATCTGGCTGTTATAACTCATGTACAGCAGTCTGACATAACATAATGTTAATAATGTGAGGGTCAAGAGCCCAACTAAAACACACACTGATATCCATAGTGGTGACTTTAAATTCCGGTTTTCTCCTTCAGTGATTCTGCTTGTTAACATCAGATGTCTTTAATCATGCTCAATCATCACTCAATTATTCACTTAGTTATCTCATTAACTTTAACACTGCTTCAGTGTTCATTCAACACTCAGCTCAGAGTTTAATTCAGGGGTGCCCAATCCTGCTCCTGGCGATCGACTGTCCTGCACAGTTCATCTCCAACCCTAATCAAACACACCTGAATATAATTTTCAAGTGATCCTAAAGTAGGGCTGGGCGATATATCGCAAGATATTGTTATGCGCATCTCTTCAGTAAAGCCGGTTCTTGATTAGTAGTAAATCGCCTTCACCTGCTTTCAGATGGAAGATATGATGCAGATATGAGTGTTAAATTAACACTTAAGAGTGTTAAAGTTAATGAGATAATTAAGTGATTAATTTAGTGATGATTGAGCATTATTGAAGACACCTGATGATAACAAGCAGAATCACTGAAGGAGAAAATCTAAAATTGTAAGCCACCGTTATGGCGATGAGTGTTTGCTTTAGTTGGGCTCTTGACCCTTATATTATTAACTTTATATTTAAATTGGTTGTTGCACCTAAGTTATACCTGACAGATGAACATAAAAATAAATTATAAAATGATGTTGGTCATATTATGTATGACATTCATCATTTAAAATTTATGTTTATGATTTATTTTGTTGGTTACAGCATAACTGAGATTTTGCATAAATAAACAGAATGTTAGATATAATATCATGGATTTCTTAAAAGTTGTTTAGTCAAGTCATCTTCATTTATATAGTGCTTTTAACAATGGATTGTTTCAAAGCAGCTTTACAGAGATAAACATATAATTTAAGGTAACAGATTGTTTTGGCATTATAGCGGTTCTTGAATAATGTTATTTCCAGCTAAAGTTAACTTTGATTGATTCACCTCCGTCGAAATGATCAGACTTTTAAACGCGAACCTGTGATTAACACTGACGGCATTCACATGCTCATTCAGAATTGATTCTATAGTTATGTGCTTTTAAAATATGTGCGCAGGTTTATAATTTATACAACCCAGCCTAAACAAACTACTTTTCTTGCCTATAAATTTTGATACAGAATTTTGTTTTATTTTATCACTTCGGGGTACGCGAGCCAGAATTCACAACGCTTCATCTGTAGAGTGGGAAAGGGATCCTCCATAGGGAGAGGATAGTGGACACTTCAGCACTGCATTGTCATCGGGTCCAGGCGGATCTCCTTCGTCAGATCTGGACACGGCCTGGATCCGGCAGGCTGCGGGAAAACCTCGGGATAAACAAAGACACTAATATTAGCGTAGATGCCATTCTTCTTATGATGTAGCCAGTACATCAAGATTTAAGGGAAGTGTTCCCAGTTCCGGCTGACCTAATCTATGCAGCCTAACATTGAATTTATAGAAGTCTATAGTGTGTTATGTGTATGCCAGGTCAAAGAGATGTGTTTTTAGTCTAGCTTTGAACTGACAGAGTGTGTCTGCTTCCCGGACAATGGTAGGAAGACTGTTCCAAAGTTTTGGTGCTAAATAGGAAAAGGATCTACCGCCAGCAGTCGATTTAGATATTCTAGGTATTATCAACTGGCCGGAATTTTGAGATCGCAATAGACGTGAAGGACTATAATACGTTAAGAGCTCGATCAAGTACTGCGGGGCTAAACCATTTAGTGCTTTGTAGGTAATCAACAATATTTTAAAATTTATACGATGTTTAATAGGGAGCCAATGCAGTGTTAACAGAACCGGGCTAATATGGTCATATTTCCTGGTTCTGGTAAGAACTCGAGCTGCGGCGTTTTGAACTAGCTGTAGTTTATTTATTAAGCGTGCAGGGCAACCACCCAGTAGAGCATTACAATGATCTAGCCTTGAGGTCATGAACGCATGGACTAATTGTTCCGCATTTCCCAATGAGAGCATATGGCGTATTTTAGATATATTTTTAAGATGGAAAAATGCAGTTTTACAGATACTAGACACGTGGCTTTCAAACGAAAGGTTGGTATCAAAGAGCACACCCAGGTTCCTAACCGATGACGAAGACTTGACAGAGCAGCCATCAAGTGTTACACAGTATTCTGGGTTATTACGTGTGGAAGTTTTTTGTCCAATAATTAGAATCTCTGTCTTTTCAGAATTTAGTAGTAGGAAATTACTAGTCATCCAATTTTTTATATCAGCTATGCATTCCGTTAATTTTGTGAATTGGTAAGTTTCGTTGGGTTTTGAAGAAATATACAGCTGAGTATCATCGGCATAACAGTGAAAGCTAACTCCATGTTTCCTAATGATATCTCCTAATGGTAGCATGTACAGAGTGAACAGCAGCGGTCCTAGTACTGAGCCTTGTGGTACGCCATACTGAACTTGTGATCGATAAGACATCTCTTCATTTACTGCTACAAACTGATAACGGTCAGTTAAGTATGATTTAAACCATGCTAGTGTGCAATTCCACTAATGCCCACATAGTTTTCTAGTCTATTTAAAAGAATGTTGTGGTCAATTGTGTCAAATACAGCACTAAGATCGAGTAACACTAATAGAGAGATACAACCACGATCGGATTATAAGAGCAAATCATTTGTGACTCTAATGAGAGCGGTCTCAGTACTATGGTACGGTCTAAATCCGGACTGAAAATCCTCGCAGATATCATTTCTTTCTAAAAAAGGAACACAGTTGTGAAGATACTGCTTTTTCTAATATCTTTGACAGAAAAGGCAGATTCGAGATCGGCCTGTAATTGACTAATTCTGTAGGATCAAGTTGTGTTTTTTTAACAAGCGGTTTTATCATAGCCAGTTTAAAGGTTTTTGGTACGTATCCTAGAGACAAAGATGAATTAATGATATTAATAAGAGGATATATGACCTCTGGAAACATCTCTTTCAGTAGCTTAGTCGGTATAGGATCTAACATACAAGTTGTCGATTTAGATGAATTAACGAGTTTGCAGAATTCTTCCTCTCCTATAGCAACAAATGAATCAAATTTTTCCTCAGGGAGACTACAATGCACTTCCTGATGCGATACTGTGGTAGACGGTTGCATAGTTATAATTTTGTCCCTGATATTATCAATCTTATAAGTGAAGAAGTTCATAAAGTCATCACTGCTGTGTTGCTTGGACACTTCTGAGCTTGAAGCTTTCTTTTTCGTTAGTTTAGCCACTGTTTCAAATAAATACCTTGGATTATGTTTATTTTCTTCTAATAGGTTTGAAAAATAAGCAGATCTAGCAGCTTTTAAAGCCTCTCTGTAAGCAATCGAGCTCTCTTTCCACGAAATCCGAAATACCTCTAGTTTAGTTTTAAAAGAAATATTTCTTATTGGCACACACAGACCTGAACATTCAGTCAATGCTTCTCAACAATGGTGACGAGCAGAATATTCAATTAGAAAAAGTAAATTACATAGACAATTGAGATCATAATTTATTCATACCGCAATGCATGATGGGAGCCATTAATGAGTTGTGATTGGTGGCAACATGGATTATTATTGTCACCACGGTTGAGATACAAAGGGTGATTATTGATGTCTGTGTTTCTAGGTAAAGATAAAAGTGATTTGCTCAGAATATTTTTTATTAAATATTTTAGCTTATAAGAAAAATACAGATATGCTGTAGACTCATTGAACTGTTGCTAACAAGTCAAACGAATTCATCTGAGAAGTTTCATTTAACAGATCACAGCATGATGCTATCATTACATAACCAACACCATCAGATCATAGTTTTCTTTGTTCATTTAACTGTTATAAATCAATAACAGCAGATAAATAAAATTTAAAGTGAGAATATAAGTGTCAAGAGCCCAACTAAATCAAACACTGATCGCCATAACGGTGGCTTACAATTTTAGATTTTCTCCTTCAGTGATTCTGCTTGTTATCATCAGGTGTCTTCAATAATGCTCAATCATCACTAAATTAATCACTTAATTATCTCATTAACTTTAACACTCTTAAGTGTTAATTTAACACTCATATCTGCATCATATCTTCCATCTGAAAGCAGGTGAAGGCGATTTACTACTAATCAAGAACCGGCTTTACTGAAGAGATGCGCATAACAATATCTTGCGATATATCGCCCAGCCCTACTTTAGGATCACTTGAAAATTATATTCAGGTGTGTTTGATTAGGGTTGGAGATGAACTGTGCAGGACAGTCGATCGCCAGGAGCAGGATTGGGCACCCCTGGTTGAATTGGATCGCTTAAAATTACTTAATTCCATTTGTTTAACGTAACCCAGTTATGTGCATCCTGTTGACATAAAAAAAGTTAATTTAAGCCAACATATCAGAACCTGTTGACAGAAAAAAGTTAATTTAAGCCAACATATCAAAACCTGATTACATAAAAAATTTAATTAAAGCCAACATATCATTTATTTGAGTGTGTTGAAGTTACATGAACAAATTATGTTTGTTTAACGTAACCCAGTTATGTGCATCCTGTTGACATAAAAAAGTTAATTTATGGAACCTGTTGACATAAAAAAGTTAATTTATGAAACCTGTTGACATAAAAAAAAGTTAATTAAAGCCTAATATAAACACTAAGCAGTGTTAATTTAACACTGGGGATTTTGCTGTGTAGCCCCTCCCCGTGCCCTTTGGATGACCTTGACCTTTCGATGACGTTTCCCTACATTGACCTTGCCCTAGTGGTGACCTTGTCGCCTTTGACCTGGTGTGTAATTGGATAATAGGAAAAATATGTCTCTGACTTCGTGGGTATAAGGGAATATTTGATATAATGGAAGTTGTGAAGGTTTTATGTTTGAACTTTGACACACCGCATTTCAGAGCAGATGGGGATTGCTGGGGACAGTGAAAGTGAAAAACATATATTTTTTTCTAATAAGAAATGACACACTGTTCACACTAAAGTTGAAAAACATTCTGTTCTTTAAAAGTATATAAATGAAATGCTTATAAAATTTACATTTAGTCATTTACAAAATATAATATTTCACACTATCACAGCAAAATCCCCAGTGTTAAATTAACACTCTCAGTAGGGCTGGGCGATATATCGCACGATATTGTTATGCGCATCTCGTCAGTAAAGCCGGTTGCTTGATTAGTAGAAAATCACCTTCACCTGCTTTCAGATGGAGCGGCATTTACTACAAAGAGCCGTAGATCACTAGTCGCGTTTCCATTACCCTTCAAATTGCGCAAATTGAAATTGCGAATTGAAAATACGCTCAATGGAAACACGTCCATTTCGCAAAAACTCCCGTTTATCGCAAAAAAGTTTTTACGCTCGCATGAGGAGGTTTTTCAGGCAATTCGAAAAAGGAATATTTCGCAAAACTGCAATGGAAACAGGTTTTGCGCATTTACAGTCACCTGACTTAGAAGACGCGGTGAGTTTGGGGTCCGTGTCCGCAAATAATAATAATAATTGTCATCATTATTATAACATTTATTAGGCTACGTAGAAGACGCTTTTATCCAAAAAAGGATCAAAGCAATTCGTCACATCTCATTCATAATACAGGGCTATAAGATTATCACAAATAAACAAGATTTTGACGCATATCCAAGTGTTTGTGCGGAGTGTGCAGCGCGCACTGCATGGCAGGGAGGTCGCGGGCGCGAACACTTGCATTTTCCTATCAACAGTAGAAACAACTTAAAATAGCCTACTCTATCATTTCTGGTCATACAGAAAATAATAATACATTATTCGCAACTACTTTTATTTGTGTAAACTCACAATAACAAGAAAACGTCGTGCTGTTTTGTAAACTAAAATAAAACAATCGGGCGCGCTTCATCATGGTCTCCGTGAACTGAAGCGCGAGAACTGAAACAAAATATAGCCTAAGCTAAAGCTTGAAATGCCCACTTTAAAACGAATTCGAATCGAAAGCCAATAGCCTATTCTGATTATGTAATCCGTATGAAAGGTGCATGTCTCTCTAAATGCGCACCCGCCTTACAGCGGAGATGGAGATGTTTTAGCCAACACTGATTTTTTATTAATAAACAATTAAAATGCCTTGTTATTTTTTCAGACACATTTATTAATTATGTTATAGCCTATAACTCACCTATAAATCACCTTTCTGTAGGCTGTGGTTATATGGCTCTTCTCATTCAGCACTGCGGGAAAAATATAATTTTCAGGTTCTAATTTGGCCTTAGAAAACCAGTAAAATCTACATTTTTTTTCATATTAATTTGTCAATATTTTAAATGTTTAATGAAGGGGCAAAAAGTCATAAACAAAAATAAGAAAATTCGTCGATATTTATTTTTTTGCGCAGCATTTGGTGTGTAGGTAGGCCTACACTTCAAATGAAAATTTTGGTGTTCAACTTTGCGTTTTAAAAATACAACCGTTCATTTTTCGTTTTGCAATTACGGGTTAAATAAGGAAAAACGAATGGACACAAAAGTACACTGACCGTTTGGACATAATGACAGAGTTCTTTATTAAATTCATAAAAGAAACAATAATTACAGGAATACTGGATTCTAAACCTCAAAGAAATGCCACAATCAAAACCTCGGAGCAGAAATGAGGGAGAAACACCCAGGAACTTATGTGCCGTTCGCAGTATAAGGGTCTTTCCCTGCCATTAATGCTTGGATAACACACCACGCCTCCTTCCATTAATAATAATAATAATAATGTCTAGTGCGGTGGCTGTGATAACCTACCAACATCCGTTACCATGATTTTTGGAATGATTTATCGCGAGAGGAAAAAAATGACATTTTAGTCGCATAACATCGGTTAATGGAAACGCCGTCATTTCGCAATAGTTTTTTATCGACATTTAGAAAAAATCGCAAAAGTTTTGCGCAAATCTGTAATGGAAACGCGCCTACTGACAAGCTGAGCCATATCGCATTAATATCGTGGATGTATACAGCAATGCATGATGGGAGCCATGAATGAGTTTTGATTGGTGGCACCCAGAATGCACTGCAACATGCTTTATAATTGTCACCATTGTTGAGATTCACAGGCTGATTCTTGATATCTGTGTTTAAAAAAAAAAAAAAAACGTGTTGTATGTGAACAATTTTTAAGAAATTATTTGGATTTTATTGTAAAAGTTACAAATATTTTGCTTTTCAAGGACAGTGATGCTGTAATTACTTAAGTAAATCTAATTCTGAAATTGGCCTTTCTATGAGTTCAGTGAATCAAGTCAAATGATTGTGAAATAATGATTATATTAAAAAACAACAAACCCCATCCGATCAAATTTTCTCTTTGTTAATCTGGCTGATATTACTCAAATACAGCAGCCAAACAAAATATAAAGTAAATGATTTAACGCAATTATTCACTTAATTATCTCATTAACGTTAACACTGCTTAAGTGTTACTTATAACACTCTGAGTGTGGACTCATATAAACACTGAGAGTGTTAATTTAACACTGGGGTGTTGAAAAAATTGCGTCGTGGAAATCTCTTGAAGTCTCGTTTCAGGCCTACAAGGAAGAAAAGGAATAGTCGAATAAAGCCGTTATTTTTGTTTGTTTTTTCGCACAAAAAGTATTCTCGTCGCTTGATAAACTTATAGTTGAGCCACTGGGGCACACATTGCGACATGGAATATTTAAACATTTTCTTCATTGACTTTCTGGGCCGTCAGGTTTCATTCCCTTAGGCAGCCTATGTGGTAGTGATCCAGCTCTCACATTTAATCAAAAATATCTTCATTTGTGTTCCGAAGACGAACGAAGGTCTTACGGGGTTGGTACAGCATGGGGGTGAGTAATTAATGACTTAATTTTCATTTTTGGGTGAACTAACCCTTTAATGCGATATGGCTCAGCTTGTCAGTTAACTACGGCTCTTTGTAGTAAATGCCGCTCCATCTGAAAGCAGGTGAAGGCGATTTACTACTAATCAAGGAACCGGCTTTACTGACGAGATGCGCATAACAATATCGTGCGATATATCGCCCAGCCCTACTCCTAACACATAGATGTCCATACAATACATGAATGAGTTTAAAGTTGTCCAGTGTTTCTCTCTCTCTCATGCGTCTGACAGTCTCTGAGTCAGAGGGGAGGGGGAGAGTGTGTGTGTGTGTGTGTGTGTGTTACGAACTACTCTGAGAAGAGGGTTGAGATCCAAACGCAGCTTTATTTGAGGGCAATCCAATGTACAGACAAGGGTCATACACAGACAGGCAGTCCAAAACAGATAAACAAAGAAACAAACAAAACAGGCAGGGACCAGAGGCAAGAGAGTAATCCAGGGAACAGGGCAAGATATCCAAAACCAAGAGACAAAAAACCATAAAAATGCTCAGAAATGCAGTGTAACACTTAAACAAGACTTCGCAGTGAGTGAATGAATGAACATGGTATATATAGACAGACTAACAGGATGATGAAACACAGGTGAATGCAATCAGTGAATGAGGTACAGGTGAATGTGATCAGTGATAAGTGATGGTGAGTCCAGGCAGTGAGTGAGTGATAATAGTCTTATCTGGAGTGCCCTCTGGTGGCCCTCAAGGGCACTCCAGCTGGTGACCGTTCCAGTGTGTGTGTTAAGCGATCAGAAACGAGACATTGCATGTGTTCACAATTAGTGTTAATTTTATTTCATAGTATACGCATAAAAAGTTTAAATTAGATCTCTTAAAAATTAATTATATCTATTAAAAATAAAAGTTTTAAATTAAATTAAATTAATTATTTTAAGTCTCAATAAAAACAAATGCTACATTGATGGTCTGTGGAAAAACTTGACTTGAACTTAAAATATATTTAAGTAAGACTTAAGTAATCTCTCCTCCGTGAGAGATATGAGACCGCTGCGTCTCACAGGTGTCATTCATTATCACTCGCACCGTCCTCTCACGTCCCTCGTCCTGCTCGCCACAACTAACGTCTCGGTTACATATGGTAACCCTCGTTCCCTATCGGTCAGTCACTACAACATAGGTCAGACTGACCAATAGGAATCTCGCCAGAGAGCCAATTTACTTCGAGTGAATCTAAAACAAGCCAATGCACATTGGCGTGCAATCATTTGCAACAGCTGCGCGTCCTCGTCAGCGCGGGTATATAACGAGCGGCTGTGTGATTGCACTTCAGTTTTTTGCTGAGGAGCCAAACTTGGAAGCTGCCCCCCGGGTCTCAAGGATTCAGCGGACAGGGGCCTGGCTCCGGACGCTCCGCCATGTCCGGGCCGAGGGGTGTTGGAGGACTCGACAGGTTTTTCACTCTTGAGCAATAAGGTTGCACAGTAGGGTGCAGCAAGCCGACAGAGCCGGGCCTCTCAGTGCTTCTACCCGTTTAGGGTGAGAACACGGGAGGAGACCGGCTCTACACGTAGGCTATAGTATCTAGCGAACGTGTTAGGTGTCGCCCAGCCCGCAGCTCTACAGATATCTGTTAGCGAGGCGCCACGAGCCAGCGCCCAGGAGGATGCAACGCCTCTCGTGGAGTGTGCATGCAACCTGAGCGGGCAGGGCACGTCTTGAGCTTGGTAAGCCAAGGCGATGGCATCCACTATCCAGTGGGCCATCCTCTGCTTGGAGACAGCCTTTCCCTTCTGCTGGCCTCCGTAACAGACAAAGAGCTGGTCTGAGGTCCTGATGCTTTGACTTCTGTCCACGTACATACGCAGAGCGCGAACGGGACAGAGCAAAGCCAGGGCTGGGTCTGCCTCCTCCAAGGGCAGCGCTTGCAGGTTCACTACCTGGTCTCTAAAGGGAGTGGTAGGAACCTTGGGCACATAGCCAGGCCGGGTGACAGCCATGTGGTATTAAGACCCCGGCCTGGCTATGTGCCCAAGGTTCCTACCACTCCCTTTAGAGAACTCTAGGCACAATTCGTCGACCGAAAATGCGTGCAGGTCTCCTACCCTCTTGACAGAGGCCAATGCAACCAGTAGCAAAGTCTTCATGGAAAGAAGCTTTAAGTCCACTGTTTGCAAAGGCTCAAAGGGAACGTCCTGAAATGCTCGGAGCACCAGGGAAAGATCCCAAGAGGGTATGGAGGGGGTATTTAATGGTCTCGCCCCCCTAAGAAACCTGACGACCAGGTCGTGCTTTCCAACTGTTTTGCCATCGATATGGTCGTGATAAGCTGAAATAGCAGCAGCATGGACTTTGAGGGTGGAGGGAGACAGTCTTCGCTCCAACCCTTGCTGCAAGAAGGAAAACACAGACCCTATCGAACATCTTCGGGGGTCTTCTCGGCGAGAAGAACACCACTCGACGAACAGGTTCCACTTCAGGGCGTAGACACGTCTCGTGGACGGCGCCCGTGCTGAAGTGATGGTGTTAAGTACCTCTGAGTCAGAAGATACTTCCTCAGAGGAATGGGCCAGGGAGGGACTGTCACAAGGAGCATGAGTTCTGGGAACCAGGTCCGAGTGGGCCAGTGGGGAGCCACCAGAAGGATCTGCTCCTTGTCCTCCCTGACTTTGCACAGTGTCTGTGCAAGAAGGCTCACTGGGGGAAACGCATATTTGCGAAGGCCCCGGGGCCAGCTGTGTGCCAGTGCGTCCGTGCCGAGTGTTCCCTCGGTCAGGGAGTAAAACAGCTGGCAGTGGGAGGTCTCTGAGGAGGCAAACAGGTCTACCTGAGCATCCCCAAACTCTCTCCAGATCAGCTGAACCACCTGGGGTTGGAGTCGCCATTCTCCCGGGAGCACAGCTCGTGATAGCTCGTCGGCCACACGGTTGAGCACGCCGGGGACATACATGGCTCGAAGCGACCTCAGATGCTTCTGACTCCAGAGGAGGAGATGGCAGGCAAGTTGCGACATGCGACGGGAGCGTAGACCACCTTGCCGGTTGATATACGCAACGGTCGCAGTGTTGTCCGTACGGACCAGCACATCCTTGCCCTGCAGCGGCCTTTTCAGACGGCGCAGAGCGAGGTGTACTGCTAGCAACTCGAGGCAATTGATATGCCAATGCAGATGAGGGTCCGTCCACACCCCTGATACTGCATGCCCGTTGTACGTGGCACCCCAGCCGGTGGCAGAGGCATCTGTGAATACCACAGCATGCCTGGATACCTGTTCCAAGGGGACTCCTGCCCGAAGGAACGAGGGATCTGACCACGGGCTGAAGGTCTGACGGCAGGCCGGTGTGATTGCCACCCGGTGAGTGCCGTGATGCCACGCCCATCTCGGGACTCGGCCGTGAAGCCAGTGCTGAAGCGGTCTCATATGAAGCAAGCCGAGCGGGGTTAGCGCTGCTACTGCCGCCATATGCCCCAGGAGACTCTGAAAGAATTTCAGTGGGACCGCCGTCCTGCCCTTGAACGTGTTCAAGCAGTCCAGCACCAACTGAGCGCATTGCTCTGTGAGGCGCGTTGTTTGTGCGACCGAATCCAACTCCATACCGAGAAAAGAGATCCTCTGCACGGGGGTGAGTTTGCTCTTCTCCCAGTTGACCGGAAGACCCAACTGGCTGAGGTGCCTGAGCACAAGGTCCCTGTGATCGCATAACTGATCTCGAGAGTGTGCTAGTATGAGCCAGTCGTCGAGATAGTTGAGGATGCGAACACCCTGTTCTCTCATGGGAACAAGGGCCCCCTCCGCGACTTTCGTGAAGACACGGGGGGGACAGGGACAGCCCAAAGTGTAGGACCTTGTACTGATATGCTCGACCCTCGAACGCAAAGCGCAGTAACGGCCTGTGTCGAGGGAGAATCGAGACATGAAAGTAAGGTCGATCGCTGCAAACCAATCTCGGGGACAGATGCATTCGAAGATGCGTTTGTGCATGAGCATTTTGAACGGTAGCTTGTGGAGGCTCCGATTCAAAACTCGCAGGTCCAAGATCGGTCATAACCCACCACCTTTCTTGGGTACAATGAAGTAGGGACTGTAGCGCCCTGACCTCATATCGGCTGGAGGGAACGGCTCTATCGCGTCCTTCGCCAGTAGGACTGCGATCTCCGCGCGCAAGACATGGGCATCGACTGCTCTCACTGTAGTGGAGTGGATGGCCCGAAACTTGGGCGGATGCCGGGTGAACTGAATCACATAGCCGAGCCTGATGGTCTGGGGGACTGGGGAGCGCTAACCAGGCTCTCAGAGACCGTACAAGCGGGACCAAGGGGACCGTAGGCGTACCCGGAGTGGGGCAGCGAAGTGGAACACAGGGACCTGGCTGGGGGGGCTCTCTCTGGGAGGCAGCCCCCAGCGGGGTCTGAGTGTGCTGTAAAGCGCTTACCTGGTTCCACAGGGCAGGAGGTGCGGGAGGCGGCTTGGTGGCGTTCTCGAACCGTACACTGCTGCCAGCTGGCGATAGAAGAGGAGGATGAGAGTGGTAAGGATTTTGTCCCCTCACTGCTCTCCGAGTCCTCTTCGGACCCAGAGATGATAGAAACTGCTCTTTTATTGAAAATTTGGGTACCAATTTGGGAACAAAACAAAACAAAATATTTTCCACCCGGCCCTCTTCCGGGGGAGGGAGCGATGCGGCCATCGTCTCCTGGAGAGCAGTCCCTGCCATCCCTGGGTTGCCCGTCCTAGGGCCGCTTGGTGCTGGCTTTGCCGCCCCTCTTGGCGGGGGCCTGGACGGGCGGGGCGTTCTGCCTGCGACTGGCTCCGCGGTGCCACTTAGGTGGAGGCTGCTGCTGCAGCGCGGGAGCCGGGGAGGGCGCAGGCGGACGCCCCCGGCGACGAGCAGACTGAGGAGCCGCCGGCGGTGGGGTGGAGGTAGCAGCTGACTGCCGAGGCAGGATGTATTTGATGGCCTCACTCTGCTTCTGTACAGCCGAGAACTGCTGGGCAACGTCCCAGTGAGCTCCTCATGCACCTCCGGGAAGAAAGGCACTGGGGTGGGTTGCTGAGAGCCAGCACGCGCCACCCCGAGATACCAGTCGTCCAGCCTCGAGGGTTCGGGACCCGGTGGAGGGTTCCACACGAGTCCGACCCTCTCGGCGGCCCGGGAAAGCATGGCCATCATCTCCGGGTCCGTATCGGGCACCACCGGCACCCCCGAAGGAGGCAGCGGCTCCGACACGTCGTCCGCAGAGACATCTGACCCACCCTCCGATGCCGCGATCGACATCTGTTCATCGCCGTGAGCGCCAAAGGAAACGGTTGGTACACACCTCGTGGATGGTCCAGCGTGCTCCTTTGGCAGCTCACATGGTTGCGGAGGCTGAGAGGAGTGAGGGTTCCTAGGGGGTTGGTTCCCCGAAGGAAGCGCGCTCACTGTAATCCTCAGGTTACCCGTGCCAGCGTCCGAAGCAACCCTCGCAGGAGGATTGGAACGGGGCGCCGGCACGGGGACTCCGCCCCTTTGCAGGAACGAGAGTCTCGACCTCAGCTCCGAGATAGTCATCTTCCCACAATGGGTGCATGACTCATCCACGAACGCTGCCTGTGCATGTTGTAAGCCCAGACACACAAGACAGCGTTCGTGACCATCCCGCGATTCCAGGTAACGACCGCATCCAGAAACACACAGATAGAATGTCATCTTTAAAAAGATGCAAACTATCTGTGTAAGCTCTTTTAGGAACTGCTCTCGCTGATACTGAGGCACACAGGGGGACAGATGCAGACGATCACGGCCGGGAATGTGCACCCGTACGTGCGCTAATCAGCTCTCGTGCTCAGTTTTACCAGCTGTGAAAACAGCTTTTGCGTTTCTTCGCCGGAGAGAGGAGATCTGTCCACGCTGTCGCGCCGTGACACCCGTACCAGAGAGAGAGTTTGCTAGAAGAAAGAAGTCACTCTAAGCAGAGGCATCGAAGTTTAGGCTCCGAAGCAAAAAGCTGAAGTGCAATCACAGCCGCTCGTTATATACCCGCGCTGACGAGGGCGCGCAGCTGTTGCAAATGATTGCACGCCAATGTGCATTGGCTTGTTTTAGATTCACTCGAAGTAAATTGGCTCTCTGGCGAGGTTCCTATTGGTCAGTCTGACCTACGTTGTAGTGACTGACTGATAAGGAACTAGACATTTTGTGTGAACAGAATTTTAAACTCTTTTGGCAGCTAGCCTTGTAGACGGAAGAGTGATTTCTCTGATGTTTGCGCGCTGTTCTGGATTAGTGGGAGTGGCTTGCGGAGCTGTGCAATGTGGTACATTGTGGGAGTTGTTGTCTTACATACAAATGCGCCCTAAAGTTATTTTCTGTCTTTTCTCGGTCAAGAGGGCACCAAATTCAAAATTTCTTTTACATTTCAACTACATATATAACCCACTTTCAATAAAGATTAATGTTGAAATGGGTGGAGTGACCCTTTAATAAAAACAAATATTCTACATCGATGGTCTGTGGAATAACTTGACTTGAACTTAAAGTATATTTTTTATTTATCAGGGTGCATGTAAAGAAATTGAAATTTGGACGTCTCACACGTCATCACACAAATGTGAATATACATGTTCAGTATCCTTAAGTAGTATCTGTAAGAAATCATCACATAGGCCTATCTTTAGTGAGAGAGCAACAATGAAGTCATTTAGAAGCTGTGATGCCTCAGGCCGGCCCCCATTGATAGGCTGCTTATAAGGCCCTTCCGGTCGCCAGCGTATCTTCATCTTCTGAGAAAGAAGTTACTTGACAATCTTTAATGTTAGCTTCAGGATATAGGGTCGTGTAATGAACGCCTTTCCAGACCCAAAGTTTTGTTCGTACTAAATTTATTTCAAAGCATAATCGTAAAAGTTTAAATATTATTAAAAGATTGTTTAAATTAAATCTTTAAAGTCTTGTTATCTTTTAGAAGATTACTGTAAAGATTTTGTTTAATGGTGACCTAGCATATAATTTTTATTAATATAGCCATATTATAGCCAGCATATTCTATCCCGTACACCTAAAACACGACCATCACAGAAAACTGCATTTTTACATTTTCAAAATAAATAAATAAAAATAGATAAATCATTTAATATAATTTCTAAGCTGTTTTGCACTCACAAACACATAAGTCGGTTCCATAAATGAACTAATCTCTATTTTTAAATTAAATGACTATAAATAAAGTAAACTCAATGAATAATAACATATGTTACTAAAACGTATTCATACAAATTAAACATAGTTTTATCTTAATGAAAAAAAAAAAATATATATATATATATATATATATATATATATATATATATATATATATATATATATATAAATTACATGTATAAATATAAAAACACCTTACATTTTCATAGAGCTGAAGAAGTAGTTCTTTACGCAATGATAAAAAACAATTAAAAAACCAAATAGTTTAAGTTGTCATAAACAGCCCTCCCAGATTCTTCAGTGATAAACTACAGGGTGAAAGGAAGCTTCACACCCTCACAGAGACGGAGGAGTTATAGGCCAGATGAGCCTCTGGGGTACAATGTCACTGTAAAGCTAGTCTGCTTTCTAGAGTTTTGTTCATACTAAAATCATTTAAAAGCATAATCTTAAATTAGATCTTTTAAAATTAAAAGACTGTTTAAATCTATTTTTTTAAGTTTTTATTAAAATCATATCTTCTATTTACCTTCTTAGAAGACTTCTGTATGAAATAAATGATTTTGCATAAATTTAACCTGAGGTATTATTTTTACTAAACAGCCTCTGTTCAAAAATAAAATAAAAAATGTTTTAAAGCAAAAACTGTGCTCTGGCATCTTAGATCTTATTTATACAAAAATATTTCAAACAGTATTTTTGTCCATGCCACATGAAACATGTTGACAATATTTTTTTTGTTTTGTTTTTAAGAAATCTTTTAAAATGTTTGTAGATGATCTCATTTGTTGATGCAAGTTTGTCTGTTGGCCGCATGAACAGACTTTGGGGTAGGGCTGCGATATATCGCACGATATTGTTATGCGCAATACACTCTAAAACGAGATGTGTTAAAAATGACACATGTTGTAACTCATACATAACTTGTGTTTACACTTGCCTGTTTGTTTGAGAACACAGCAAACACTGCATACCATTCACAGTGATGGTGAGTGTCGGCGCACTCTTATAAAATGATGAGTTTAAAACAACACAACCTGTATAAAGAGATTTGTTAAAAATGACACATGTTGTGTAGATTTTAACACATGTGGTGTGTGTGCTCAGGGACAACACATGTTGTGTAGATTTTAACACGTATGGTGTGTGTGCTCAGGGACAACACATGTTGTGTAGATTTTAACACATGTAGTGTGTGTGCTCAGGGACAACACATGTTGTGTCAAATTTTAACACACAACCTGTGTTGATTCTTAACACACCTCTGTGTTTATAAGGACTACACATTTTGTATTAACTTTAACACAACTAATGTGTTATTCCTCTTACACAGAAGTGTGTTGAAACCTTTTACACACTAATGTCTTATACTTACACAACTTGTGTCAGATATTACATGTGACTGTAGTCGGTGTGTGTTTGCCAGAGTTACTTCCTGTGTTTTTACAACTGAGTGTTTGGATGAACACTGAAACGTATTGTTAACTTGTGTTTATGTAGTCCAGTGACGTTTAATAAAGAGTTTGTTTGAACATTTGGATGGTTTAGACATCATGAATCTACATAGACAAGCTCTTATTGACAATTAACTGAGGTTTAGATGTTGATGTTTCACTGAATGTTTTATTTGAAGTCACCAGAATTGTGATGAATGGCTCCTTTATTTGAGCTCTTGACCCTTTACTCTTCTTTTAGTTTGTCTCTGGCTACTTTAATTGTATTTTAATGAAATACATTTGCTATGGAGAGAGATAAGTTGATCAAATGTTTCTTGATGATGTCACAATCAGCAAGAGCTGATCTGATCAAGTTTATGAGTATATGGATGGTATGTATTTAATTTATTTATGTGCTGTTAATTATAATGATATTGTGACACTGCACCATGCTATCCAGCAGTGCAGAATAAAAAAGATGTGTCCTGAAATGTTTAATCTACAGCAGAAACTAGTCAAACACAGACCTCAAGAATCTCAGATGGAAGATCTGAGATTGTCTGCTTTCAGATGGAAGATATGATGCAGATATGAGTGTTAAATTAACACTCAAGAGTGTTAAAGTTAATTAGATAATTAAGTGATTAATTTAGTGATGATTGAGCATTATTGAAGACACCTGATGTTATCAAGCAGAATCACTGAAGGAGAAAATAGCCACCGTTATGGCGATCAGTGTTTGCTTTAGTTGGACTCTGACCCTTATAGTTTCATCTTTAAATTTTATTTGATATATAACAGTCAAATGAATACAGAAAAGTGTGGTCTGATAGTGTTGGTTGTGTTTTGACAATCATGCTGTGATCTGAAAAAATAAAACTTATTGAGATAGTTTGGTTTAACTCGTTAACAACAGCTTTGTGATTCTAAAGCATATGATTATCAGTATTTTTCTTATGGACCAAAATATTTAATAAACATGGTTCTGATCAAAACACTTTTAAATTAATTTTTATTTAGAAAAACAGACATCAATAATCAGCCTGTGAATGTCAACAATGGTGACAATAATAATGCATGTTCCAGTGGCTGCCACCAATCACAACTCATTAATGGCTCCCATCATGCATTGCGGTATGAATAAATTATGATCTGAATTGTCTATGTAATTTACTTTTCCTAATTGAATATTCGGTAACACTTTATTTTAAGGTGCTTGTAATAAGCAGTAATTAACAGTTAATAAGACACTTATAAGACCTTATAAGATGCATATAAGATGCATATAAACATTAACTACTTCATATAAGGGTTAATTAAAGGTCCAGGCCCTACTCCCTCTTGGGAAGGTCAATTTTTAAGTGACTGGGAGTTTGTGTTACCATTTATGTTTTTTCGGCTGTTCTAAAAGTGCAATGTATTGATACTAGAGGTGGGCATAGATTAATTTTTTTAATCTAGATTAATCTAGATTAATATTGAAATTAATCTAGATTAATCTAGATTAAAATGGCTCATTTGAATTCTCCCGAAGGCATTCAGAATATGTGTGCTACCCAAATAATGACTAAAAGTAAGTCTTTGAGAATAGTTTGCCTCGCGTAGGGATGTGCATTTCTGCCAAAAATGCCATTCGACAATCGAGGAGCAAAAGTCGAATATCGTAAAAAAAAAACTAAAAAAAAAAACAATGACAGAAAGGGAGGCCAATTTCATCTTTAGCGATTTGTCATCAAACAAACTTTTTATTAATTGAACAAGTAACGTGTTTTCGTCCTTTTTTTAAACATAGTAGGCTAATTGGAAGAAGAAAAAAAAACAATACGCACGACAGTCCGTTTTTGCATCGCCAATGCTCGTTAGATCAAAAAATAATGTCATATGTCATAAGAATTTTATGTGAACCTGCCTTGTTACTGCAATAGCCTCATTTTTTAAACAAATTAGTTTCAATCAATGTAAACTATTCGTGTGATTATGCCACTGCGCAATACACGCGCAATACACACACAGTGTATTACCTGAATGAAATGAAATCGAATGTATCGTCCTGTGGAATCATTCATTCACAGACAGCTTACGAAGATGTTCAACTAATAAAGATCTTCATCGCTGGCAAAAACATGATGCATTTGCAGATTTGCATTCACTAGACTAGACTGTAGATCGGCCACTTCATCCAACGCTCGTGATGCCCTTTAATCTTCCTGTTTCGACTCCGAGTGTGAATTGAAAGCGCTTCAGACGATTCAGTGCGCGAGGAACTGAACAGATCAACTGATTCGCGAACCGATTTAGACAGATCATCTGACAACTTGTTTGATGAAGTCTGTGAACAGAATCGACTCAAAAGACTGATTCATTTGTAAATGAGCATCGCTCATGCCCATACAAAGGACACAGCGCGCTTGGAATAAACTCATTTAACAACGTATTGCATTAAAATAAAGTAACGAGAGGAACGTCGCCCAACGTAACAAAGTAAAAGTACACCTTGTGTCCCTGACAGGAAAATACCCTACTGCGCGATCTGTGACAGTAGGCGCGGCGTCATAGCCTACTACACATTAGAATTGCGCGAAAATATAACGATATTCGAAAAAGCTATTTATGATCCCAAAACAACTTTGATTAACGGCGATATTTTTTTTATCGCCCGATAAGAGTCTCACGTTAACGCAGCACGTTAACGCCGATAACGGCCCAGCACTAATTGATACTTGAGAAATTTATTATTTAATTTAATTTATTTATTATCATTAGTTAATGCTTATATGCATCTTATATGCATCTTATAAGGTCTTATAAGTGTCTTATTAACTGTTAATTACTGCTTATTACAAGCACCTTAAAATAAAGTGTTACCGAATATTCTGCTCATCACCATTGTTAAGATGCATTGACTCAATCTTGACGTTTCTGTGTGCCTAAAAGCAAGATTTTTTTTAAACAAATCAAACAAAGAATAAGTTCTTTATATGATATCTAAAATTCTGGATATTTATGCAGCATCACAGTTATGCTGTAACCAACAGCATAAATCACAAACATAAAGATCAAATGATGATTGTTATAACCAACATCATTAGATCACTTTTTTTCTTTGTTGATCTGGCAGTTATAAACTTGGCTATTTCTTTAACTAGCTAATTCAATGAACGCTAATGTATTAATTGGCAAAGCTTTGATATCATTAACATAGCATAGCAATTGTTGAATGGTAAAGTACATTAATACCTGTTCTTTAACTAAGCTCATGCAGGGAATAGTGAATAAATATTACCCAGAATGCTACGGTATATTATTTTTTATTAGAAAATAGTATTTTACTGTCAGAATTAAGCTTTTTCTTACAGATTTTAAAAGGTTTTTACAGTGCAATCTTTATCTTTATCTGTTGGTTAAATAAACCATCTGTAGGCAAATATTTACACAGTGCTTCCATAAGTACAATTTAAATGCTAACTTTTTCCTCAGGTTTAAGCATTAATAACAACATTTGTTTAATTTGAATATGATCAATACATTTGCATATTAAACGTATTCTTAAATGCACTTCTTACATAAGAAGAGCAAAGGCACTATACCACAAACATTGAATATTTCCAATGGAAAGCTAAATTAATAAATGCAAATAGATCATAAAAAATTACAAATGTCTAATAAAAGGTCACATTAACTTTAAGACCGCTTCACTGCGCACAGTTTGTGTGAGGCTGGGTTCAGGGTGAAGCCCACCATTGGAGTGAGATCCAGATCATCTTCAGACACTCCAGGAGGAGGAGTGAAGCGGAAATGCTGAAGGAGGGTAGTGAAGAACAGGAAGAGCTCCATCCTGGCCAAACTCTCTCCGGGACAAGCCCTGCGGCCTGAGAAAAACAATAAGCAAAGTATTAACAAAAATCATCTGTGATGGCACAATATAATTAGTCTGTATTATTAATTATAACTAATTTGAAGTCCACTGCACCTGCAGAGAAGGGCAAGAAGGCGTCCCTTTTGACAAACTGGCCCTGCTTATTTAGGAAGTGTCTTGGGTTGAAGCTGTCAGGAGTTTCCCACTCATTTTCATCCATCAATGCAGATACCAGTAGTGCGAACACACTGGTACCCTGCATAAAACAACACAAATGATCAATGATAAATGGAACAAACACATCATGAAGAACACAGCATGCTCTTGGAGCCTGACCTTCTTGATGAGGAATCCATTCAGATGAACGTCACATGTGGTCTGACGGGGAGAACCAAGGGGTATTATGTTTGCAAATCTCTGCGTTTCATGGATCACAGCATCTGTATATGGTAAGTTCTTCCTGTCTTCCATCACTGGCTGACGTCCACCAATCTCTCGGTCAATCTCGTCTTGGGCCTTGGCTTAGTTAAATTTACAAGAAAGACCGCAGTATGAAAGTAAATAGCAGCATTATTGAATTCTTGACTCTGTTTGACACTTTGCATGGTTTAAAATTAGATTTGCAAACGTGTAGAATTCAAATTGTTATAAAATAATGCAATAGTCCTGGTTTTGACTTAACTTTGATCGAGGACTCTTTGTTCACTATAAACAATGATTTTTTTCCCTTTGAAGTATTAAATAAAAGAAAGAAGTGAGGATTGTTTCAATAATATTTGTTTCCAGTGTTCAAATGTAGCATTTAAGATCTGGCATTTGCAGTCATACCTTGCATTTCAGGGTATTTGGCCATGAGCAAAAGACTCCAGCGTAGCGTTGTGGCTGTAGTGTCAGTACCAGCACCAAACAGATTGTTGATTGTACATTGTAAATTCTTTGAATGGTACAAAGAGTCTGTTTTTCCAGATTCCTGCAGAAGTCATGACAATGAAAGCCAAAAATGGCAATTGCAAATCTATTTGATTTAAAAGTATAGACAGTACCTCGTCCTTCTGCTGTCGTATCAGGAAAGAATCAGCGATTCCTCTGGGCTCCTGAGGATTCAGAGTTTTCTTCAGTCCATTTAATATTTCCTCACTTTGTTTGAATGTTTCTCTGACATTATTCACAATACGTTTCTGATTCATCACAAAAGGACGAAGCCAAGGAAACATGTTGTAGAGCTATAAACAAGCAGAATTGCAAAGAATCATAATGTGCCATTGCACACTGTACATACACCTTGACAAATACTCCAAAATCATGCATTATAAACAATACATCTTTATTTTACTTCTTGAATAATTAAAAATAACAATCCGTGTATGAATTATTGGTGGATTGAACAGGAATGTCTGGTTACCTGCACTGAAGCTGATCCAGTCATCCTCATGTTTTCGAAAGCTCGTTTGACCATGTGATGTAACTTAGTGTTGCTGTACTCAAATCTGGTGCTGTAGATAATGGCAGAGACAACGTTCGAAACAGCCATGGCCACTGGCAGAGTTGTATCAAATGGTTCTCCTGAACATGGGCGAACAAGATGTTAATACTCAAATCAGTTTCATGCATCATGATCTTGTCCTTGTGGTTAACAATCTTACCTTCAAACTTCTCAAATTCCTCTTTTAAATGTTGTGTTTCTTCAATGATAATCTCTTCACTTCTTTTCTTTCCCATTCCAAAATCTCGCAGGTTTGTGAGAGCAAAGCGTCTCATTTCTCTCCAGTTTTCACCATTGGCAAACACAATCCCTACAGAGGAATAATTTACCCATTACTCTAAAGTGGATCTCACATTTCTTACTAGAATAAAAACGTCTCGGTTACGTATTTAACCCTCGTTCCCTGAAGCAGGGAATGGACACGTCGGACTGATCTACTTCGAGTGTAACTAAACGAGCCAATGCACATTGGCGTGCGACATGTGCATCAGCTGCAAGTGCATCACATCTTCAGGTTTTCACCGAGGAGCCAAGCCGATGATCTGGCCGTCTAGTGGTGGTGTCAATCACTACTGTTCTGCATGACCCACTCAGTGAGACTATTGAATAACACTGGGAAAGTCTGCCCTTTCCACTGGAAAAGGAACGCTGCGGAAACCACATCCTACCCGCAAGGAGTTATGTAAAGATTAATAATAAAAATAATAATAATACGTTTTATTTATATAGCGCCTTTCCAGAGCTCAAGGACGCTTTACAATAGACAAGCAACGATAAAGGCAGAGGACAAAGAAAGCAGACAAAACAACAGCATGTAGATAGAGTGTAGGTACAGAAAATGAGAAGGTTAGGTAGGCAGCATCCAGCAGAAAATTACAGTACAACTTAGGAGTTATGACATTCAGCAAATAAGTGAGTTTTGAGCATGGATTTGAATTCAGAGATAGTGTTAACAGAACAGAGTGATCGGGGTAGAGAGTTCCATATTTTGGGTGCTACAACACTGAATGCTCTGCCCCCCCATCGAAACAAGGCGATGCCGAGGGACGGCGAGAAGGCTAGAGTCGGAGGATCGTAGAGAGCGAGTCGGTGCGTAGGGGTGAAGCAGATTACAGAGATAGGGGGGAGCCAAGCCATGCAGAGATTTAAAAATGAAAAGGAGAATTTTGAATTTAATACGGTAAGCCACAGGAAGCCAGTAAAGATCATGCAAAATTGGGGTGATATGTGCAGAACGCTTGGTGTGGGTGAGTAATCTGGCAGCAGAGTTTTGAATGTATTGCAATTTGGAAATGGAGCAAGCAGGAAGGCCGATAAAAAGTGCATTGCAATAATCGAGACGTGATGTGATAAATGCATGGATGACAGTTTCAGCGTCTGAGATACTGATGAAGGGACGGAGTTGAGCGATGCGGCGTAGATGAAAGAATGCTGATTTAGTGATAGAATTAATGTGAGAATGGAAAGATAGAGAGGAGTCAAAGATTACACCAAGACTTTTAACAGTACTAGATGGTTTGATGTGAGAGCCAGCGAACTCACAGGTGAAGTTAGTAGGAACTTTGTTAGTGAGTGACGGAGGTCCGGTAAAAATAATCTCAGTTTTGTCCATGTTAAGTTTTAAAAAATTTTAATGAAGCCAATCTTTTATTTCATGCACACAAGCAGAGATTTTGTCAGTTGTGATAGATAGAGTCGATGTACAGGTAGTATATAATTGAATGTCGTCAGCGTAAAAATGATAATTAAAACCATGACGGCTGAGGATCTGACCAAAAGGTATTATATAAATTATGAATAGTAATGGCCATAAAACGGATCCCTGTGGGACACCTTGCTTCAGGGGGACAGTAGGTGAGCGAAAATCCTGAACTGAAATGAAGAACTGTCTATCAGAGAGATAGGAAGAAAACCAAGACAGAGCAGCACCAGAAATACCCACATCCAAAAGGCGAGAAATGAGTAGTTGATGGGAGACAGTAGGCAGAGCTGAGGTCCAGCAGCAGATTACATGTGGAATAACCCCGTAGGGCCGTACTACATATGGAATGACTCTGGGGTGACTCCAGCCTCCTCAAAGGGGGCTCCCCAAGGGAAAGACACAGGCTTCCGTTTAGTAGCTATACCGTGTAAAAATACACATATAGGATCCCCTCTGGGTCACTACACATGGACACACGAGACAGCTTCTCCCTAAAGAACTGGCTCTCTGTAGTTATACTGCTTACAGATTAGAGCATGAATAAACAAACTGCTCGGCTCCGAAGAGAAAACCTGAAGATGCGATGCACCTGCTGCTCATTATGTACTCGTGCTGCGATGCGGAGCAGCTGATGCAAATATCACATGCCAATGTGCATTGGCTCGTTTAGTTACACTCGAAGTAGATTGGCCTCTCTGGCAAGATATCTATACGTCGGTCAGTCCAACATGGCGTCGAACATGACCGATTGAAAGGGAAACGATAATTTTTTTTAAAATTTGCAACTTTATATACAAGGCAAGTCTTACATCTACAAAACAAATGTGTTTATTAAATGACCATCTGAAGATGTGAAACCTTACCATATCCCTTGTTGAAATCATGGAAAATGGGTGTAATATCTCGGTCTCCAAACTCCTCAGAAAGGTTCACTAGTGCGTGTTTGATGGTCTTGTATCCTGACAATATTACCACTTTTTTGAGGCCCAAGTGCACTGTGTAAACTGACCCATATTGTTTTGACAGCTGCAAAAGAGAAAAAATTAAGAAAAGTCATAAATGGCTATTGAATCTATCCATCCATCCATATCTATCCACTGGGATCAGCCCTAACTGGTCTCACATTACCCATAACTATTAGCCTAGTGGGAACGGTGACCTTTGAATGAACACAGAATCTGTCTGTCTGACTGTTTATCTATCTATTGACATCAGCTCTTTTTTGTACATTCATTCCGTCTGGGATGACGACTGTCTCCCTGGTCAAACATTACCACTGACTCTTACCCTAGTGCTAGGGGTGGCACGGTTCACAAAACCCACGGTTCGGTTTGTATCACGGTTTTAGGGTCACGGTTTTCGGTTCTGTACGGTTCTTGTTGTTATTTTTTCTTTTAATCTTTAACACTCCAGAAATGTACTTCAGCATATGATGTATAGCTTAATTATCCACAATTTAGGATACAGTATTAATAAAAATGTTATATCATGCAATCATGCACAAACTGAATTTGACTCGACTTTAAGAACATTATTGGAACCATCTCACAGGAAAGCTAGGTGACATTTTGATAAGGCAAGAGAGAAGAAATTGATGACATGCTTTTCGTTTATATGGCAAAAAAAGTAGAATGTGTATCACTATCTCTACAGGAACTTATGTGCATTTTTAGCACACAAAGATTAAAAATTAACTTGCATTGATCAAACTGCCAACTTAAGTGTAGCTCTTACAAAAATAGTATCTTTTAAAAGAAAAAGAGGAACTCTTAAAACTCTCTTTTAAATAAGTAAAAATACATGAAACATAATTGCCTATAATTAGGCTATAGCAATAGCAACGGACATAATCATAAAGTGAAACATAAGTTCAACCTCAACACAAAAACAGTATCAACAATGCTTCTATTCCCTGAGAGTGAGGATACACTTTTTTTCACTTGAAATTAAAGTGCAGTATTTGGAAACATATGACTGGAGTTCTTATCTAAACTTAAAGTGCCACTGTAGCTGCTATATCTCATAACATGAAATCCAAAATGTTCCCACACACCGGACTTATACGACGCTGGCGCATCCTCCAACTCCGGTTAGCCTTCCTTATCTCTCCCACTTGCCACTTCTCCGCGTGACGTGTCCTGCAGCGCTCCATACTCCACTTTTACTGGCGTGTTCGACTTGAACCGGGGCTAGACAGAGCTATCGGTGAATGACATCAAAGTACCGCGAGAGTGATTGAAAAGCATGCGTCGAACTGTGAGACACACACACGCTCCGAACCGAGACAAGCGAACCGAACGGTTCGGATGTTTTTTCATGTACTGTGCCACCCCTACCTTTTGCAGTGGTTCTCAACTCCAGTCCTCGCGACCCACTGCTCTGCATATTGTGTATGTATCCCTTATTTAACACACATGATTCAGATCCTCAGCTCATTAGGATAGACTCTATGACAAGGGTCCTCAACTCTGGCCGGCAAGATCCACTTTCCTGCAGAGTTTACCTACAACCCTAATCAAACAAGCTAATCAATGTCTTTATGATTACTACACCTTACAGGAACACAAAATCCCCAGTGTTAAATCAACATTACTCAGAGTACATATTGTCCCAATCTAAAGAGTGTTAAAAGTGGTCAAGTTAAAGAGATAATTAACTAATTAATTAAGGGATGATTGAGCATTAGTGATGAACACCTGCTGTTAACAAGCAGAATTACTAAAAAAAGAGAAACCCAACTACAACTACAACTCCACAAACAGCATTACCAGCTTCACTTATTACTAACCAGACTGACTTTATTTCTGTCAGACTTCTACATAAGTTTTTATTGAGAATTAACAGAGGTTTAACTCTCTTTCATTTGAAGTCACCATAACAGTGATTAGTGTTTCCATTAGTTGGGCTCTTAGCTCTTTATGTACCTTTGTCTTTTTTTGGCCGTTGTGACAGTCTGTTTAGTAAAATACATTTGCAGCAGCAAATAAAGCGAAGTGAGATCCGGTTATAATGATTACCTGTTGATAGTTTAATAATCATCATGAAATAATATGATTCACTGAGGTATTTGCTATTTTTTATAAAACACTGTTCAATGTTTATGAGTCCACACTCAGGGACTGTTAAATTAACACTGAAGCAGTGTGAAAGTTAATGAGATGATTAATTAAGGGATAATTGAGCATTATCGAAGACTTCTGATGTTAACAAGCAGAATCACTGAGGGAGAAAATCGTAATCGGTATGTTACCATTATGGAGATCGGTGTTTGCTTTAGTTGGGCTCTTGACCCTTAAGTCATTAACTTCAGATTTTTGTTTGGCTGCTGTACCTAAGTTATTACAACCAGATGAACAAAGAGAAAAGGTTTTTTGATGGTGTTTGCTGTGTTTTAACCTTATCATTAACAGAGCCCAATTTCTGAGTTAAATTTACTTTATTGATTATAGCAGCACTGTCCTTGACAATCATAATATTTGTAACTTTCACAATGTAATCCAAACAATTTATTAAAACTTAATCACATACAAAACTTTTTTTTTTTTTTGGACATCAATAATCAGCCTTTGAATCTCAAGAATGGTGACAATTATCAAGCATTTTGCAGTGTATTCTGGATGCCACCAATCAAATCTCATTCATGGCTCCCATCATGCATTGCTGTATGAATCAATAATGAGCTTATGTTCAGAGGTCATCTTTTTGTCACCATTGTTGAGATTCATACGCTAATTATTGATGTCTGTGTGTGCCTACCTGAAAAAACTTTTAGGAAGGGTTTTTTTTTTTGTTGTTGTTGTTGTAATTGATTTGATCATTTGGATTTAATAGAAAATACTAGAAAATGCACACTCTACAATAACAGTGCTGCTATAATCCATAAGCTACAAAACATAACTCTGAAATTATGCTCTCAATGAGTTCAGTGATTCAGGCCAACTATTAATTACATTAAAACACAATCAACACCATCATATCACCTTTTCTCTTTCTTCATCTGACTGTTATAATTCAGGTACAACAGCCAAACAAATTCTAAAGTTAATGAATTAAGGGTCAAGAGCCCAACTAAAGCAAACACTGATCTCCATAATGGTAACATACCAATTACTATTTTCTCCTTCAGTGATTATGATGTTAACATCAGGTGTCTTCGATAATGTTCAACTATCACTTAAATATCTCATTAACTTTAGCACTGCTTCAGTGCTCATTTAACGGTGTCTGAGTGTGGACTCATATAAACACTGAGCAGTGTTAATTTAACAACAAATGTTAGATTCCAATACCTCAGTGAATCAAGCTATTTCATCAGAGCCGATCCTCCCTATACGCACACTACGCAAGTTGCGTAGGGCCCCGCAAATAACTCAAGGCCCCGCCTCCCCCTCGTGTCAAAGGGCGTCAATCAAAGTTTACAACATCGATGAGATAACTAAGCGGAACTATCCTTCTGGTCACGAAAAGAGACTGAGAAAAACACCATGTGAGTGAATTGAAAGCGCGTATCTATACCAGGAATTTAATTTCTTGTGCCACCATTTGTACGCCAAAAATAGTTTTTGCGTGCATGATACGCACTTTTTGGCGTATAATATGCACGCACTCCCTACCCAAGAAATTTACAGTGCGTAGCTTATGCACGCAAAAAAACATTTTTGGTGTATAAATAGCACGAGAGATTAAATTCGTGGTATAGATACGCACTTTCATGAGATTACATTTGATAATACAAAGGGCAACGGACAACGTTATTTGTTTATAAACTGCAGCTCGGAAAAGATAACCGCGTCGTGCGTTAACTTGAGTTCATATGCGCGTGCAGGAAATGAAACGCGCACTTTCCAGTGAAACATATGGGGACCAGTTACCAGTACAATATGGGCGTGATGGCACTCCTCATTAGGCGCTCATACTTTTAAAACAAGACAATTGATTTTCTAGTCTCCAAGTCAGTTTAGTTACAACTCTGCAATAAAGCAAGATGGAAAGCAATCTATTGACATTGACTATATTGCATTTAAAATGTTGATTGGCTGGACATACTGGTCAATATGGATGCACATCCCTCAGTAAATAATAACCATCAAGTATCAATTATTGCTTTTATCATTTAAAACACAGTGACATGCAATGGCAAGCCATTTTAGCTTTTATTAATTCACAGGATGCATTTTTGATATCAATAATTAAATTTGTACTATTTAAAATGTGAATTATTGATATTAATATAAAATATGTCTATTTCTGATATCAGGAATTACTTTTTCATTAGTACTAAACGAGGGAGGATTGTAGTGGGAGAAGTGGGGTGTCAGGTGTGACTGTGTGGCAATGGCAAATGGTTTACATGGCTCATGGGTCAGGTAGGGGCCCCTTAACAGATTTTTGCTTAGGGCCCCAGGGAGGTCAGGATCGGCTCTGTATTTCATGATGATCATATAACCATCAACAGGTAACCATTATAACCTGATCTCACTTCACTTTAGCTTTCTTTGCTGCTCCAAATGTGTTTAACTAAACACACTGTCACAACAGCCCAAAAAAAACCCCAAATACATTAAGAGTTAAGAGCCCAACTAATGGAAACACTAATCACTGTTATGGTGACTTCAAATGAAAGAGAGTTAATCCTCTGTTAATGTGCTGTTCTATATGAACATTCTGCATTTATTTGATATAAAAGTTGTAGTAAAGTGACC
This sequence comes from Tiaroga cobitis, assembly GCA_030578255.1. Classification (NCBI taxonomy): domain Eukaryota; kingdom Metazoa; phylum Chordata; class Actinopteri; order Cypriniformes; family Leuciscidae; genus Tiaroga; species Tiaroga cobitis. Next base: position 1,949,415 of record JAROOI010000036.1, on the reverse strand, counting down.
CCTTCTGTTCAAAGTTGGGTATTGCATATAATATTGTTAAAGTCCTTATATTATGACATCACAAATGTGAGCCCAGCAGCAAAGAAGAGCATGCGGTCATGGCTACTATTGCTCCTTTATTTAAGTTGTTTTGAAGGCACTTTCGGTATGTAGATGTTGCTACATTATAATTCCTATGCTTATTTAATTGTTATATCTTATATCTCAGATGTAAAATTAGTTTTCTTTGTTTCGTGAGTTGCTCAATCTGTTTCTGATATAGTGGATGCTAACTATATGCAATGTAAAAGCCTTTGTTGTGCTTATGTGAACATGTAATTGACTGTACATTTAGAATTCTGTATTTTGTATTTTTACAGTTTTACGTTATTCCTTGGGCAACAGTAAACCTTGGAAACAACCCCTGCGTCTGTTGTTTTTGGGAGGCGTTATCTGACTGCATACTCAAGCAAGGCGTTTGAGATAAAGGGCAGAACAGTAAAACGAAAGCTATCTTCGGTGACCAACTTCTAGTTTCCAACTCCACGGCGGGGAGCAAGCTAGCCCATAAGGTGAGATTCCTCCTACAATGTCTAAGGCAAGCTTCAAGTCTGGATCACGGAGGCAAGCATCTAATGTATCAGGTTCGTCACGGCGCTCACGAGGCTCATCGGCCGTAACCACAGCTGCCGCAATGGCTAGAGCAGAGGCTGAAGCGGCTAAAGCAGAAATAGCGTTTGCAAAGAAAGAAAGTGAACTTAAAATACAACAAGCACAGCTTGAGGCATCACTAGAGACTTTAAGGCTGCAAAAAAAGGCTGCAGCCATACAAGCGAAGGCAGAGGCTTTAGAAACAGCTGCAGAGCAAGAAAGTAGAGGGAATGAGAGTGTAATAGACCTACCTATAGAGGATACAGCAGAACGCACACAGGCTTATTTATCGGAACAAGCGGATAGTGCCGTAGATTCACAAATGCCAGTGCTGGATGGGCCGTTTTACGATAATGGAGGCATAAATGTTTCAGAAGTGCAACAACCACAGACTACGGAATCCTACTTGCAACAGGAGGGCCAACGTGGTTTTTATGCCATACCTCCCAACTCCCAGCCTGTCGATGCAGAGTGTGTGCAGTACCCTACCATTTCGCAATCCAAGGATGTACAGTTTACACTCCGGGCTCAGCATGAGGCGTACTTCAGGTCACCTCGAGATGTTTATCACCCACGATCTACACCATTTCCAGGCAGTGAGGAAAGGAGCGGAGTCAGAAGGGTGCCGCTCGACTATTATCAGACTCAGTCAGCTACACCTTTACAAGCTGGACAGTATCAAGGTAATCTATATGCAAATAATCAAATGTCTGATGTCGTCAAGTTTATCGCAAGACGTGAATTAGTGTCTACCGGCCTTACGCAGTTTAATGATCATCCAGAGACTTTTAGAGCATGGAGGGCATCCTTCATAAATGCCACTAAAGACCTTAACCTCTCACCTAGCGAGGAGATGGACTTGCTAGTAAAATGGCTGGGGCGTGAGTCAGCTGAGCATGCAAAACGGATAAGAGCTGTGCACATTAACCATCCGTTACAAGGGCTCCGTCTGATTTGGGACAGACTTTATGAGACATATGGCTCGCCGGAAATGGTAGAAAGTGCTCTATTCTCTAAACTGGAGAGCTTCCCCAAAATAGCCAACAGAGACAGTCACAGACTGCGCGAGCTGGGAGATTTGCTCATGGAAATCCAGGCAGCTAAGCAGGATGGCGATCTAATGGGTCTTTCCTATCTAGACACACCACGGGGAGTAAATCCGATAATTCAGAAATTGCCATTCAGCTTACAAGAGAAGTGGCTCACGGTGGGATCTAAGTACAAAGAGGACTGCAGAGTTTCCTTTCCTCCCTTTAAGTTCTTAGTAGACTTTGTGTGTCAGCAAGCTAAAATGCGCAATGATCCAAGTTTCTTTCTCACAGCTGTACAGGAAGAAACTCACAAACCAAACAGACAGTTAAACAAACCTGTTTTTCCCAGAGCTGTCATCACACACAAGACACAGGTCTCCTCCGAGAATTCATCAGCTGCCAGTGAATTAAAAAATAGAGTAAATCCAGCAAAACAGTGCTTTCTACACAATAAGCCTCACCCTCTGTCCAGATGTAGAGGATTCAGGATGAAACCTATGGAAGAGAGAAAGTCATTGCTCAAACAACAAGGCATATGCTTTAAATGTTGCAGCTCCATATTCCACATGGCAAAGAACTGTGACCAGGATGTTAAGTGTTCAGAATGTGGCAGCATTACCCACATGGCAGCGCTACATCCAGGCCCAGCACCATGGATGAAAGAACCACAATTCCTGACATCGGAGGATCACAAAGTAAGCGAGGACGTCCCTGTGGAATCTGAGGTTTCCTCAGCTTGTACAGAGGTATGTGGAGACAGTCAACTTCCACGCTCATGCTCCAAGGTATGTCTCGTGAAAATTTTTCCTGAAGGCCACCCAGAAAAGGCAGTTAAAACATATGTGATACTAGATGATCAAAGCAACAGATCGCTCGCAAGATCAGAATTCTTCGATCTGTTTGGCATTACAGAGTGTAACGTAGCCTACACTCTCAAAACATGCGCAGGCACAGTCGAAACAGAAGGCAGGCTAGCACGAGGCTTTCAAGTGGAATCCTTTGATGGAAGCTTAGTCTTACCTTTACCAGTGCTACTTGAGTGTAACGAAATCCCAGACAATCGCTCTGAAATCCCCACTCCAGAAGTAGTTAGTAACCACAGGCACCTAAAACATCTTGCAAGGTACATTCCAGAGCCCGATCATGATGTTCCCATTCTTCTCCTGTTAGGCAGAGATATGATCAGAGCCCACAAAGCTCATAAGCAAGTGAATGGGCCACCAAATGCCCCTTTTGCGCAAAAGTTGGACTTCGGGTGGGTAATTATTGGAGACATGTGCCTCGGGAAAGTTCATAAACCGACTTTCATCCAAACTTATCACACCAACATTTTGGAGAACGGTCAGTCTACATACTTTCACCCATGTCCTAACAACTACACTGTGAAGGATAGATCCCAAAGCGACTCACTTATCAAGTCCCTTATGAAGGAGCGGACTCAAAGACTAGCAGAATGGGATGTATTTCAGAGAACAAAAGATGACGAAAGAACAGCTCTGTCTATTGAGGACAGACTCTTTCTGCAAATCATGGACAGAGAAGTCTATAAAGACAAGGAAAATTCATGGGTTGCCCCACTCCCATTCAAGCAGCCAAGGCAATATCTTCCAAACAATCGTCAACAAGCTGTGGAACGCTTCAATTCACTTCAACGATCTTTCAGGAAGAAGCCCGAGATGAAAAAAGACTTTGTAGCCTTTATGGAGAGGCTATTCCAAAATGATCATGCAGAAATAGCTCCTTCAGTTGGTCCCAATGAACAGTGTTGGTATCTACCTTCTTTTGCCGTGTACCATCCAAAAAAGCCATCCCAGATCCGGGTGGTATTTGATTCGAGCGCTCAATGCAAAGGTGCATCACTGAACAAGGTTCTCTTGACAGGTCCTGACCTCAACAACAGTCTCCTCGGTGTCCTCATGCGGTTTCGCAAAGAGCCTGTCGCCTTCATGGTAGATATACAACAAATGTTCCACTGCTTTAAAGTTCGATCTGCAGATAGGAACCACCTCAGGTTCCTCTGGTTTCATGATAATAACCCAGAGAACGAGGTCACGGAATACCGTATGAAGGTACACGTATTTGGGAACAGTCCCTCTCCAGCAGTGGCCGTTTACTGTCTTCGTCGTGCAGCTCAAGAAGGACAAGAGGAATTCGGTCAAGACGCCCTACAGTTCGTGGAGCAAGACTTTTATATGGATGACGGATTGAAGTCCTTACCCTCCGCAGAGATGGCAATCGACCTGTTAAAAAGGACACATGACATGCTGGCTGGATCTAATTTGAAGTTGCATAAACTGGCGTCAAACAGCAAGGAAGTTATGGGTGCATTCCCATCTGAGGATTACGCCAACTCAATGAAAGAACTGGATTTAGGTGTTAGCTCACTTCCTATGCAACGCAGTCTTGGTTTGCTTTGGAATCTGGACACAGACTGCTTCAACTTCCACGTCCAAAAGGACAGAAGGCCTTACACTAGGCGTGGACTGCTGTCTGTTATAAACAGTTTGTATGACCCACTAGGATTTGTGGCCCCCATCATAGTTCAAGGCAAAGTACTACTGAGGGAACTAACTGAGAATGCTGCTGACTGGGATGCATCCTTACCTGTGAACAAACAAAAGGTGTGGGAGGAGTGGAGAGATTCTCTGCAAGAACTGCAACATGTACAAGTCCCAAGAAGCTATGGGCCCACATCGTTGTCAGGTGCCAAGTTCAAGGAGCTCTGCGTTTTTTCGGATGCTTCTGAGAGAGTAATCGCAGCAGTTGCTTACCTCAAAACAGTTGATTCAGATGGTAGATGTCATATGGGGTTCATCACAGGCAAAGCAAGGCTAGCGCCACTACCAGAGCACACTATACCTCGTCTGGAACTCTGTGCGGCTGTCTTGGCTGTGAACATGATGGAAACCATCATTGCTGAGATTGCTGTCAAATTCGACGAGATCACCTTCTACACAGATAGTAGAGTGGTCCTTGGCTATATCTACAACGAGAAACGTAGATTTCATGTCTATGTAAGCAATCGTGTACAGAGAATCCGGACAAGCACTAATCCAGAACAATGGCATTATGTGAGCTCAGAGCATAATCCAGCTGATGTTGCAACAAGACCAATAGCTCCAACCAAATTGCAGGACACTATCTGGTTTAGTGGACCAGCATTCTTGCATCATCCAAGAACAGAGACTTTCCCCAGAGAACCCTTCACACTTGTCGATCCTGATCGAGATTCAGAAGTTCGTCCACAAGTAACAGTCTTGCATACCACTGTCTCAAATCGCTTTGAACGCTTTTCAAACTGGAGCCGTCTGATCCGAGCTGTTGGAAAACTGATTCATGTTGCACGCTCTTATAAGCAGGGTCAAAACGACACCCCTCAGGCATGCAAAGGATGGCACTGTTGCAAACTTCCTCTTAGTGCTGACACAATAATTCAGAGCACAGAAGTTGTCATACGAGCAGTACAACAGGAAACCTTTGCTGAGGAGTTGCAGTGCCTCAAACGGAACGAACCACTTCCCAAAATTAGCACACTTCGAAAATTAGATCCCTTCATTGATCAAAGCGGACTGTTGAGGGTCGGAGGTCGTCTGGTCAAAGCAGATCTAGGTTCTGAAGAAAAGAGACCCCTCATCATACCGGGTAGGAACCATTTAGCGTTGCTTCTAACACGACACTTTCACGAGCAAACGCATCATCAGGGTCGTCACTTCACAGAGGGAGCGATAAGATCTGCCGGCTACTGGATAATAGGAGGCAAAAGACGTGTGAATGGTCTCATCCATTCCTGTGTTGTATGCCGCAGACTCCGGAGGGGCTGCGAGACTCAAAAGATGGCAGATCTGCCTGCTGACAGGCTCAGCACAGAGCCTCCCTTCACACATGTGGGGTTAGATGTGTTTGGCCCCTGGTCAGTATCTGCTCGTAGGACAAGAGGCGGCTATGCAGAAAGCAAAAGATGGGCGGTGCTGTTCACATGTCTAAGTGTCAGAGCAATTCATATAGAAGTGATCGAGTCCCTAGATACCTCCAGTTTCATTAATGCTTTAAGGAGGTTTCTGGCAATTCGAGGTCCAGTGAAACGAATTCGCTCTGATAGAGGGACCAATTTCATTGGAGCTTGTAAAGACCTGCAAATTCCTTCCAACGTTGATGAAAAAGCAGTGAAAAATTTCCTGTCAGATCACGGCTGCATATGGACGTTCAACCCTCCGCATTCGTCGCACATGGGCGGTGCATGGGAAAGGATGATTGGCATTGCTCGCAGGATTTTGGACTCTATGCTTCTTCAGATGGCATCCTCTAAACTCACGCATGAGGTACTCTCCACCTTCATGGCTGAAGTTACTGCCATTATAAACAACAGACCACTGATACCTGTGTCTACTGATCCAACAGATCCTTTCATCCTAACACCTGCCACATTACTTACCCAAAAGACTGGTACTAGTTCAGTTCCACCTGGGGACTTTGGAAAGCCTGACCTGTACAAACAACAGTGGCGTACTGTGCAAAGCCTCGCAAACACTTTCTGGGACAGATGGCGTAAACAGTACCTTTCAACCCTACAGCATCGACGGAAATGGCAACACCAACAGCCCAACGTTTCCAAAGGATGTATAGTTCTACTCAAGGACTGTCAGTCAAAACGGAACGATTGGCCCCTGGGCATCATAACGGAAACTTACCCCAGCCAAGACGGGCGAGTTCGAAAAGTACAAGTAAAAATCATTGGGAAAGATGGACCCAAACTGTTTCTGAGACCTATTAATGAGATAGTACTCCTCCTACATGAAGATTCGGAATAGACTGTTCAGGTTTAAAATCAAGTAAGAAGGTTTGGTATTCCCCGAATACCAGACGGGGAGTGTGCTGTTCTATATGAACATTCTGCATTTATTTGATATAAAAGTTGTAGTAAAGTGACCCCTTCTGTTCAAAGTTGGGTATTGCATATAATATTGTTAAAGTCCTTATATTATGACATCACAAATGTGAGCCCAGCAGCAAAGAAGAGCATGCGGTCATGGCTACTATTGCTCCTTTATTTAAGTTGTTTTGAAGGCACTTTCGGTATGTAGATGTTGCTACATTATAATTCCTATGCTTATTTAATTGTTATATCTTATATCTCAGATGTAAAATTAGTTTTCTTTGTTTCGTGAGTTGCTCAATCTGTTTCTGATATAGTGGATGCTAACTATATGCAATGTAAAAGCCTTTGTTGTGCTTATGTGAACATGTAATTGACTGTACATTTAGAATTCTGTATTTTGTATTTTTACAGTTTTACGTTATTCCTTGGGCAACAGTAAACCTTGGAAACAACCCCTGCGTCTGTTGTTTTTGGGAGGCGTTATCTGACTGCATACTCAAGCAAGGCGTTTGAGATAAAGGGCAGAACAGTTAATTCTCAATAAAACTTCTGTAGACGTGTGACAGAAATAAAGTCAGTCTGGTAAGTAATAAGTGAAGCTGGTAATGCTGTTTGTAGAGTTGTTTAATCCTCCTCTGCTGAGATCTTCAGATTCAATGTCTTCTTTTCTCTTCAGTTGATTTCATCTAAGGGGGCTTTTACACTGGGCTCGTTTGCTGTGGTCCGAGCCCGAGCGCGTTTGTTCCCGGCGCCCCCCGCAGCGTTGGTCTGGTTTCTCACTCAACTTGATTCTATCGAACCTTGGTGCATTTGCGTGCATGTTACGTCATTGCAAACGTGCACAGCGCATGATAGAAAACAGAACGCGGGGCAATATTGTGTTTTTTTATTAATTCGCTGCTATTATGCGCAGTTGAGTGAACAAGACAGGTTTACTGTGCGTGTGTCACATAAGGTGGACTTCTGCTGCTTGCAAACGGACTCTTTTGAGGAGACAGTGCATTTCCAAATTTGGTGCCCTGATTTCACGCGCAATGGACGAATACACTGCAGGCTCACTCTCGCTCGTATCCAAGGTAAATCATCAACACTATCATCCCTTACAAGTGTTTTATTTAACTGAATACATCACAATAAGCTAAAACGCATGCGCAGGTCACTTTACTTCCTGAACAAGTGCGCACCCGAGTCCGTGCTGCTTTCACATTCACGCGAACCGCGGCACGGTTTGGGAGCGACCGAACTCAGACTACCTCTTCCAGGTAGTCTCGGGTTCGGTACCCCAGTGCGCACCCGGGTCCCATGACAGCGTTCACATTAGCGATTTTCAATGCAAACCGTGCCCCGTTCCGAACTAAACTGCCAGTGTGAAAGCCCCCTAAGACTCTGGCTGAAGTCAGTTGTAGTTGTGTTTCTCTTTTCTTTAGTGATTCTGATTGTTAACAGCAGGTGTTCATCACTAATGCTCAATCATCCCTTAATTAATCAGTTAATTATCTCATTAACTTTACCACTTTTAACACTCTTTAGATTGGGACAATATGTACTCTGAGTAGTGTTGATTTAACACTGGGGATTTTGCTGTGTTCCTGTGGTGTAGTAATCATGAAGACATTGATTAGCTTGTTCAGGTGAGTTTGATTAGGGTTTTAGGTAAACTCTGCAGGAAAGTGGATCTCGTGGGCCAGAGTTGAGGACCCCTGTCATGGAGTCTATCCTAATGAGCTGAGGATCTGAATCAGGTGTGTTAAATAAGGGAGACATACACAATATGCAGAGCAGTGGGTCGTGAGGACTGGAGTTGAGAACCACTGCCCTAGTGATTGTGAAAACTAGGTGACCTACTTTTGTATTTTTTAAACACAGTAAGCTTGCCAGTAAATATCTACTTGGCACGTGTAGTAATTAAGCAATAAGGAATGAGAGGAAAGGCCCTATTGAGAATTTAGTCTGAAGGGCATTGTCCTTGAGCCATGATATAACACTGTCCCCTGGTTTCATAGACAAGGCTTAAGCCTATTCGCAGACTAAAATGCATGTTTGAGCTGTTTTAACTGAAAGCTACTTGCACTGACACATCTTAAAATGTGTCACTGTCACTGTTTTGTCTCAAGATGCACACCAGTAATGTAAGGCATGTTTATCAAATCTACTTAAATGCCCTAATTAAACTACCCAGATAGCAAGCCACCATCGAAACAATTTTAAATCAATGTTAATGTGTCAACGTTAACTGCATTGAATAACATCACGTTTGCACCTGCAATTAATGTTGACACATTAACATTGATTTAAAATTGTTTCGATGGTGGCTTGCTATCTGGGTAGTTTAATTAGGGCATTTAAGTAGATTTTATAAACATGCCTTACATTACTGGTGTGCATCTTGAGACAAGCCACCATCGAAACAATTTTAAATCAATGTTAATGTGTCAACGTTAACTGCATTGAATAACATCACGTTTGCACCATGTTGATTTTTTTTTATAAATGTCAACCAAAAATCAATGGTAATGGCATTGAATCAATGTCACCAATGTGATGTTGGTTCAACATCATGCTTGCACTTTCAGAAAATGAAACACGACTACTACAAATGACTTAAAGCCACACAGCCTGAAAATAAAAGAAGACAATAAATCACTCAAGATCTCTGCAGAAGGTCTTTTTGAGAATTAACAGAGGTTTACAAAGACATTTTTTTTTTCAGTTTTTAGCACATCGTTGTTGATTTTTACTAGTGGGTGCAGGACACTATATTGTATTTATATAAGTGAGGATAGCAAAATAAAGTAAACTGACATATTATACCCAAAAATTCTTCATACAGTGGACTACCAGTAAAATGAATAAAAACCATTCAGACATTTTGCCCCATGTTTTGCTCAAGTGTTTTTTTTTTCTTTCTTTAATTACTAATGTGACCTTTTTACACCACAGAGTCTCACAAATGAATAAGTTTTAATAGCTGGCATCTGTTCAATTTAAGTACACAATTAGATAATACCAATTTAGGTCAACCAATCACTAAGCGATGCTTGATTTTGTTAAACCTGATTTAAGCATGCTCACCTCCCACAGGCTCATGTAGGTTTTCTTGAGGTCCAGCATGTGCAGGTTCCCCAGCAGTGGCAGTGGTTTGGGTCCTGGAGGATATTTTCCCTCATCTTGAGAGCTTGAGCTGATGGAAAAGAGAAAAATAATCAAAAACAACAGCAGGGCAAGTATTGTACCTGTGCCCTGCGAGAGTAACACTTCTGTTAAAGCCATATTCAGAGAGATCTCGTTTAGGTCTGATGTTGGTTGTAGTCTTGCTCTTATGTACTCTGTAGGTACATAAGGAGGTATGGGAGAAGTATAGGAGGGGCCATAAGGAGGGCAATCTTTACTCAAAATTGCACAACCGGTGGTAAGCTGATTAAAAAAAAAATTAGCTAACCCTAAATATAATTGCAAGCAGTGCTGCATTCTTGAATTTGTATCAATTAATTCAGACACAGAAGATAATTTACCCGTCTTTCTACTGTAAGAAAAACAGCCATTGTCCTAATTTCTTTTTTCATGTAGAACAGCTTTGAAAATCAGTACTTTGTTTTACAGCATAAACAAATATAAAAAAAATAAGTATTTAAAGAAAGTATTTAAAATACACTGACCTATAACAAATATAGAATGAAATAACCTCCTAAGACCCGAGTTTTGGTCAGAGGTGGAAAGTCCAGGGGTCAGAAAGTAAAAGTCCTGCCACATTTTATTCCACCCACAGCAAAAACTCCAGTGTTAAAGTTAATGAGATAATTAAGTGAATAATTGAGTGATGATTGAGCATTATTGAAGACACCTGATGATAACAAGCAGAATCACTGAAGGAGAACGTCACATTTTTTAAGTCACCATTATGGTGATAAGTGACTGCTTTAGTTGGGCTCTTGACCCTTTATTCTTTAATTTTAGAAGTTGTTTAGCTGATGTACATGAGTTATAACAGCCAGATGAACAACAAGGAAAGCTGATATGCTGTTGTTGGTTATGTTTTGATATAATCATCATTTTCAAATTCATCATTTTTAAAATCACAGATTTTATTTATTCATTTTTATTTATTTATCAAAACAACGTGTAAGATATCATTTGGTTTATTTTGAAAAATCTGGATATAACTTTATAGAATCACTGTGATGCTGTTATGATCATTATACATTTAAGTCAGAGAGTAGGCTTTAAATGAGTTCAGTGATTCTGGTCAAATGATGATTACGTCTAAACATGATCTACAACATCTGATCTGATCTCTTTATTCATCCAGCTGTTAAAACAGCCAAACAAAATATTTAGATAAACATTTAAAGGTCACCTGCCCAACTAAAGCAAACACTGATCACCATAACGGTGACTAAAATATAGATTTTCTCCTTCAGTGATTCTGCTAGTTAACATCTGATGTCTTCAATAATATCTCAATCATCACTCAATTATTCACTTAATTATCTCATTAACTTTAACACTCTTGAGTCTGGATCCAAATAAACTCCCAGTAAAGTTCATTTAACACTGGAGTTTTTGCTGTGGGTGTAATAAAAATATGGCAGGACTTTTACTTTCTGACCCCTGGACTTTGTGATGTCCACGTATGTGGACAACCAGGTCTGAGGAGGCTACAGAAAAAAAGCTTGTTTGCTGGTCTCTCATCTCATTCAGGGCTGTTGAATGTTGTGGACACTTTTCAGGAAGATCAGCTTGCTGCCAAACCACCTGAACACCAGTTCGACCAGGCTTTGAGACCAGTTTAAACCAAGCAAAACAGCACCAACACATGTAATTCTGGTAGCAGCACTTTTAAATTTTTATGGTATGCAGATGATTTCACTTGTCACACATTTATAAAGGCTAGTGTTTATTGACCTGACAAAAAAAAAAAAACATCCATACATCGGCAGAACTGCATCTAGCAACTCGTTTACACATTTAGCAACCCTAGTCTCTTGTGAAGACTGAACATTTGGATTGTGTTTTTCCTCCAATGCTACTCAATAATACATCCTGTGGTAATAGACCCTTTCACAGACTGTAATGACACATTTCCACAATACATTTTTATACTTTTATTTTTAAACATGTAATTTTCAAACATACTATTGTGTTATATTAAAGGCATGAAATTACAATAACAAAATCTATAAACTCTGTTTCTAATGTAGGCCTACACAGCAAAAACTCCAGTGTTAAATTGTAGAACCAAGTGTAGAACCAACCTTTCTTTTGAAAGCCACGTGTCTAGTATCTGTAAAACTGCATTTTTCCATCTTAAAAATATATCTAAAATACGCCATATGCTCTCATTGGGAAATGCGGAACAATTAGTCCATGCGTTCATGACCTCAAGGCTAGATTATTGTAATGCTCTACTGGGTGGTTGCCCTGCACGCTTAATAAATAAACTACTAGTTCAAAACGCCGCAGCTCGAGTTCTTACCAGAACCAGGAAATATGACCATATTAGCCCGGTTCTGTCAACACTGCATTGGCTCCCTATTAAACATCGTATAAATTTTTAAATATTGTTGATTACCTACAAAGCACTAAATGGTTTAGCTCCGCAGTACTTGAGCGAGCTCTTAACGTATTATAGTCCTTCACGTCTATTGCGATCTCAAAATTCCGGCCAGTTGATAATACCTAGAATATCTAAATCGACTGCAGGCGGTAGATCCTTTTCCTATTTAGCACCAAAACTTTGGAACAGTCTTCCTACCATTGTCCGGGAAGCAGACACACTCTGTCAGTTCAAAGCTAGACTAAAAACACATCTCTTTGACCTAGCATACACATAACGCACTATAGACTTCTATAAATTCAATGTTAGGCTGCATAGATTAGGTCAGCCGGAACTGGGAACACTTCCCTTAAATCTTGATGTACTCGCTACATCATAAGAAGAATGGCATCTACGCTAATATTAGTGTCTTTGTTTATCCCGAGGTTTTCCCGCAGCCTGCCGGATCCAGGCCGTGTCCAGATCTGACGAAGGAGATCCGCCTGGACCCGATGACAATGCAGTGCTGAAGTATCCACTATCCTATCCCTATGGAGGATCCCTTTCCCACTCTACAGATAAAGCGTTGTGAATTTCGGCTCGCGTACCCCGAAGTGATAAAATAAAACAAAATTCTGTATCAAAATTTATAGGCAAGAAAAGTAGTTTGTTTAGGCTGGGTTGTATGAATTCTAAACCTGCGCACATATTTTAAAAAGCACATAACTATAGAATCAATTCTGAATGAGCATGTGAACGCCGTCAGCGTTAATCACAGGTTCGCGTTTAAAGTCTGATCATTTCGACGGAGGTGAATCAATCAAAGTTAACTTTAGCTGGAAATAACATTATTCAAGAACCGCTATAATGCCAAAACAATCTGTTACCTTAAATTATTTGTTTATCTCTGTAAAGCTGCTTTGAAACAATCCATTGTTAAAAGCGCTATATAAATGAAGATGACTTGACTTGACTTGACTTAAATTAACTCTCCTGGGAGTTTATATGACTCCACACTCAAGAGTGTTAAATTAACACTTAAGCGGTGTTAAAGTTAATGATTTAATTAAGTGATTAATTGAGTGATGATTGACCAACATTGAAGACACCTGATGTTAACAAGTAGAATCACTGAAGGTGAAAAATCACAATTTTAAGTCACCATTATGGAGATCAGTGTTTGCTTCAGTTGGGCAGTTAACCCTTACATTTTTTACTTTATATTTTATTTGGCTGTTGAAAGATCATTATAACTGCCAGATGAACAAAGAGAAAAGATGATCTGATGGTATTGGTTATGTTTTAACATAATCATCAGTTGACCTGAATCACTGAACTCATTTAGAGCTTAATCTCTGACTTAAATGTATATTGTTGATTACAGCATCACAATGATTCTACAGCATAAGATCCAGAATTTTCAAATTCAAATGCTTTCTTAACCTCCTAAGACCCGAGTTTTGGTCAGAGGTGGAAAGTCCAGGGGTCAGAAAGTAAAAGTCCTGCCACATTTTATTCCACCCACAGCAAAAACTCCAGTGTTAAAGTTAATGAGATAATTAAGTGAATAATTGAGTGATGATTGAGCATTATTGAAGACACCTGATGATAACAAGCAGAATCACTGAAGGAGAACGTCACATTTTTTAAGTCACCATTATGGTGATAAGTGACTGCTTTAGTTGGGCTCTTGACCCTTTATTCTTTAATTTTAGAAGTTGTTTGGCTGATGTACATGAGTTATAACAGCCAGATGAACAACAAGGAAAGCTGATATGCTGTTGTTGGTTATGTTTTGATATAATCATCATTTGTAGATTTTAACCTTTTGATTACACAGTATAACATTTTCAGAAATTTAAATAATATCCGAAAGATTTCTTAAAAGCTATTCTGTTCTAATTACTTCATGGGCACACAGACATCAAGAATCAGCCTGTGATTCTCAACAATGGTGACAATTATATAGCATGTTGCAGTGCATTCTGGGTGCCACCAATCAAAATTCATTCATGGCTCCCATCATGCATTGCGGTATGAATAAATTATGATCTGAATTGTCTTAGTAATTTCCTTTTCCTAATTGAATATTCTGTTTGTCACCATTGTTGAGATTCATACACTGAATCTTGATGTATGTGTGTGCCTAAAAGAAAGATTATTATTTATTTATCAAAATAACGTGTAAGATATCATTTGGTTTATTTTGAAAAATCTGGATATAATTTTATAGAATCACTGTGATGCTGTTATGATCATTATACATTTAAGTCAGAGAGTAGGCTTTAAATGAGTTCAGTGATTCTGGTCAAATGATGATTACGTCTAAACATGATCTACAACATCTGATCTGATCTCTTTATTCATCCAGCTGTTAAAACAGCCAAACAAAATATTTAGATAAACATTTAAAGGTCACCTGCCCAACTAAAGCAAACACTGATCACCATAACGGTGACTAAAATATAGATTTTCTCCTTCAGTGATTCTGCTAGTTAACATCTGATGTCTTCAATAATATCTCAATCATCACTCAATTATTCACTTAATTATCTCATTAACTTTAACACTCTTGAGTCTGGATCCAAATAAACTCCCAGTAAAGTTCATTTAACACTGGAGTTTTTGCTGTGGGTGTAATAAAAATATAGCAGGACTTTTACTTTCTGACCCCTGGACTTTGTGATGTCCACGTATGTGGACAACCAGGTCTGAGGAGGTTAAAAGTTGTTCTGATAAAAAAATCTTTCTTTTAGGCACTCACAGACATCAAGAATCAGTGTATGAATCTCAACAATGGTGACAAACTGAATATTCAATTAGGAAAAGGAAATTACTAAGACAATTCAGATCATAATTTATTCATACTGCAATGCATGATGGGAGCCATGAATGAGTTTTGATTGGTGGAGCCCATAATGCACTTCAACATGCTTTATTATTGTCACCATTGTTGAGTTTCACAGGCTGATTATTGATGTCAGTGTGTCTACATAAAATACTTTTTCAAACTCTTTTGATCAGAACAAATTTTAAGAAATATTTTGGATTATATTGAAAGTGCTGAAAAAAGGTTTGGTTTAGAATTATAGTGTTGCTGTAATCAACAAGGTAAACCTAACGCTCTAAATGAGTTTTGTGATTCTGGTCAAATGATGATTATATCAAACCATAACCAACACCACCTGATCATCTTTTTTCTTAGTTCACCTGGCAGTTGTAACTCAGTTACAACAGCCAAACTAAATCTAATGTGAATATTTTAAGGGTCAAGAGGCCAACTAAAACAAACAATGATCACCATAATGGTGACTTTGAAAATGATATTTTCTCCTTCAGTGATTCTGCTTATTAACATCAGGTGTCTTCAATGATGGTCAATCATCATTCAATTAATCACTTAATTAGCTCATTAACTTTAACACTCTTGAGTGTTAATTTAACACTCATATTTTAACACTTTAACACTCTTGAGTCTGGAGCCAAATAAACTCCCAGTAGAGTTAATTTAACACTGGAGTTTTTGCTGTGTATGATTAAAAAAAATATGAATGTGACAACATAGGGCTGGGCTACGGAGCCCCCCTAGTCCCACTTTGCCAAAAAAAATTATTATAACTATCTCGTGGCCTCAAGATACTATCTCGTGGCCTCAAGATACTATCTTGTGGCCTTAGGATACTATCTCGTGGCCTCAAGATAGTATCTCGTGGCCTCAAGATAGTATCTCTATCTCGTGGCCTCAAGATAGTATCTCTGTCTCGTGGCCTCAAGATAGTATCTCTATCTCGTGGCCTCAAGATAGTATCTCTATCTCGTGGCCTCAAGATAGTATCTCGTGGCCTCAAGATAGTATCTCGTGGCCTCAAGATAGTATCTCGTGGCCTCAAGATAGTATCTCGTGGCCTCAAGATAGGCCACGAGATACTTATCTTGAGGCCACGAGATAGTTATAATACATTTTTTTGACAAAGTGGGACTAGGGGGGCTCCGTACTGGGCATATATCGCACGATATTGTAATGCGCATCTCGTCAGTAAAGCCGGTTCCTTGATTAGTAGTAAATCACCTTCACCTGCTTTCAGATGGAGCGGACATATCGCCAGCGATAATTAATGCGATATGGCTCAGCTTGTCAGTTAACTACGGCTCTTTGTACACAGCAAAAACTCCAGTGTTAAATTAACACTCCTGGGAGTGTATATGAGTCCACACTCAAGAGTGTTAAAGTTAATGAGATAATTAAGTGATTAAGTTAGTGATGATTGAGCATTATTGAAGACACCTGATGTTAACAAGCAGAATAACTGAAGGAGAAAAACTCAAATTGTAAGCCACCGTTATGGCGATCATTGGTTGCTTTAGTTGGACTCTTGTACAGTGGCCAAGAGAGCTCAACATGCTGCAACTGAAGAAAACACGTGCAAATAGAAAAAAACAGGAGCAAATAGAAAAAAAACACATGCAAATAAAATAAAACGCATGCAAATAGAAAAAAACGCGTGCAAATAAAAAAAACACCCCGCTAATTAAGAAAACATCTTCATCAGTTTCACACACGTATGCTCCAAATGCTCACAACACAACCCAAATACAGAAACGTGCTGCAAAAGCTCACAACACAAATACAGAAACGCGCTGCAAAAGCTCACAACACAAATACAGAAACGCGCTGCAAATAACACAGACCACAATGGAAATGTTTCCAGGGGAACCAAATAAGTGACGAACCCGGCTGGGACGTGCTGGCATAGATATCCATAAATCTATGCGTGCTGGTGCTTACAGCTTAAAATTATACTTTATTTATTTATTTGTGCAAAACATACAGAGATTAAATTTTTTATGACATACAACTTGTATACAATGTACAAAATGTATTAACAATATGTTCAATGCCATCAGAATACAAATGAGAAAAGAACAATGAGCTGGAAACTAAAATAAATAAATAAAAAAGATAAAGAAGAAAAACATGAAGGAAAGATATTTATCTATACATCAGTTACACTGTACAAATTGTTTCATATTATTACATTTTCATAAAGAAAAGTTTCGTAAGAAATGTTAGGTAATGTAGGGTCCAAAATTTTAAAGTTGAGACACACAGATATATAAAGCATATTTTAAAAGATTTTTTGTAAACTAAAACTAAAAATGTATTTGCATCCGTTATGTTAACAGCATTATATATCTGTCGTAAGACCAGCTGATGGACACCGTGCTGCGTTGTCATGGGAACATCCCAGATGAAAATAATGAGGAATTACGTTGTCTTTCGTTGCTCCTTCATCAAGTGCGCTCCACACGGCTGCCTAACAGCACACTAGAGCCCTGCTCACTCCAAAGTCCCACTTTAAGGGCTCTGCCGTCTGCCATTCGAAGGGAGTAGGGTATAGGGAAGCTCACGAGCAATAAGCACGTCCCAGCCGGGTTCGTCACTTATATGGTTCCCCTGGAAACATTTCCGTTGTGGTCTGTGTTATTTGCAGCGCGTTTCTGTATTTGGTTGTATTGTGAACTTTTGCAGCGCGTTTCTATATTTGGAGCACACGTGTGTTGTGAAACTGATTAAGATGGGTTTTTTTTTTTATTTGCAGGTGTTTTTTTCTATTTGCACGCGTGTTTTTCTATTTGCATGTGTTTTTTTCTATTTGCACACGTTTTTTTCTATTTGCATGTGTTTGCTTCAGTTGCAGCGCGTTGAGCTGTCTCGGCCACCGTACTCTTGACCCTTATAATATTAACTTTAGATTTTGTTTGGCTGATGTATCTGATATATAACTTCCATATGAACAAAGAAAAAAGTGATCTGATGGTGTTGGTTATATTATCACAGTCATCATTTGAACTTTATGATTTCTGCTGTTGGTTACAGCATAACTGTGATTCTGAATAAATATCCAGAATTTTAGCTATAATAAAAAGGATTTCTTAAAAGTTGTTTCTAAAAAAATAAAATAAAATAAAAATGTTTCTTACAGGCACTTACAGACTTCAAGATTCAGTCTATGCATCTCAACAATGGTGACGAGCAGAATATTCAATTAGGAAAAGTAAATTACATAGAAAATTCAGATCATAATTGATTCATATCGCAATGCATGATGGGAGCCATTAATGAGTTGTGATTGGTGGCAGCTACTGCAACATGCTTTATTATTGTCACCATTGTTGAGATTCACAGGCTGATTATTGATGTCTGTGTTTCTAAATAAATTTATTTGAAAATGTTTTGATCAGAACAATGTTTATTAAATATTTTGGATTATAAGAAACATACCTATATTCATGCAGTAGAATGAAAAGGTTATTGTCAACAAGTTAAACCAAACTATCTCAATAAGATTCATTTTCAGATCACAGCATGATTATGCCAGAACATAACCAATACTATCAGATCACACTTTTTTTGTTTGTTAATTTAACTGTTATAAATAAATAACAGCAGACAAACAAATTTAATGTCACTGTATAAAAGGTTAAGAGCCCAACTAAAGCATAGCACTTATCGCCATAACGGTGGCTTACAATTTGAGATTTTCTCCTTCAGTGATTCTGATTGTTAACATCAGGTGTCTTCAATAATGCTCAAACATCACTAAATTAATCACTTAATTATCTCATTAACTTTAACACTCTTGAGTGTTCATTTAACACTGGAGTTTGTGCTGTGTAGTAAATGCCGCTCCATCTGAAAGCAGGTGATTGTGATTTACTACTAATCAAGGAACCGGCTTTACTGATGAGATGCGCATAACAATGTGATGCGACATATGGCCCAGCCCCATGACAATATAATTGTTAGATTAACCCTCTGGGGACCAAAGGTTTTTTGGGGCCCTTGGGATGTTTTGACATGCTCTGACATTTGTGCTTTTTTCAGTTATTTATAAACATGTTAATGGCAAAGGTGTAAATTCACTCTATATAGCACACACGGGGCTATCATAATATGTTAGCAACATGCATGTACATGTTTGTATTTTTGAGAGAATATTATTTATGCGTGGTTATTGAAAAAACTAAAAACAAAAGTTTCTGAAATAAGGCCACAAAACACATATTGATTATTTCTTCACAAGACTTTTGAAAATTGTATCACATAGTCTAGAATATTTGCTCCAAAACTATGTGAGAAACATCCTGACTACTCATTCAGATAAGTCAATAAAGTCTTTTAGAATGTGTATGACGTGTTTTGTTTGAGAAAGCTTTATGCGAGGCGGCTTGATCTCTCATTAGTATGTATCCATTTCACACCTGAGAAAGACAAAGACCCTCCCATAATGGCCCTATTAGGTGCTATCAGGCCATATCATTATGAAGAGCCTTGCAGAAAGAATGAGGAGATTTAAAAAAGAATGGCTTTTAGATTGTTTGGATTTATTTACAACACACACACACACACACTGCTTAGAATAAGTGAACACACCCATGCTAAAGTTGACTAAAAAGAGGAATAAAAAATCGTAATGCCTTAATTAAAAAAATGAGGAAAACTCCAACCTTTAGGGACATCTTTGTGAATGAAAAATTTATCACAAATAATTAAATGTTCTTCTTTAAAATACAGGGTGCATACTGGACACATCTATCACACACCCTTCACCATATAGACAAGGTTTTATTTCAGTTCAAAGTTAGAGTTGGAAAAATCTTGAAAAGAAAATTGTCTTTTCCATAAATGTCTTAGTTTGATCATACATATTTCAAAGTTGAGGATTCATTATTTTGATTTAGCTTGGATTGGAACAAACACTAGACTATAACATCTTAGTTGATTAGTTTATTGACAAAACATACTGTATATTTAACATATGAGCAGAAACTCCTAACAAAGCTTATTTGATGTCTATTTTAGAGTAAAAACTTTATACTCTATCCAAAACTAGTCAACAAAATGTCTTTTATTTCGTCTATAACAGTGCGTATCTGTGCGTTCATTCATTCATTCATTCATTCACACACGCACACGCACACACACACACACACACACACACACACACAGAAACATGATTCCCATTTAAACAGTATGCTATTTTTCCGTTTACAGACACTAACGTTATTCTATATCGCGATTAGAACAAAGCATAAGCATAAAACACTTACACACTTCTCAGCTGAATCTGTTGCTCCTCCTCGTGGTGAAAATAAACCAGCACTTGTTCTGAGGTAGGTAAATGTCCCAGGATTGTTCCTCATAGCCGCTCAAGATGACAGTAGATTAATCTGACTAAAAAATATAGTGTGTTTTCAGAGTTTATGGGCGTTAACGCGTCTCAATGTGGTGCTTCACGTATTTGCGTTTGAATAGCGCGTGCTCTCCGTGGGCGTGTCACATTACCGGAGATAATGAGATGCGAGAACGATAATGAGAACGGCTGACATCTCTCTCTTTTTATATAGATTACATAAACGGAGAATATTTATTTTAGTTTTGAATCGGATCATTTAAAAGTACAAACTCAAATGATTTAAAAGATATATTGCTCATGTCTGGGTGAATAGTATTTGCTGAGTTTTGTTGAAGATTAGAGACGTGCTCCAGGAAAAAAGTTCACGGTGACTGAGAGGCAGAACGCACACCCTGTTTATATTCTTTATTTTACAAAAGCACAATATTTTATTTCGATTGTATGTGGGCACATAAAAAAGTACACATTTAACAGATTATTTTCTCATATTTCTTAACTCTATATGAACAGAAATGATGGTAGTACTTTAAGTCTATTTTTCTGCTATGTGAAAAAAACGAGCAAAACGCCCCGGCGCGTTTCTGTTCCCCAGAGGGTTAAAATACCTCAATGAATCTGTATATTTCATGATGATCATAAAACCATCACCAAGTAACCATCATCACCTGATCTCATTTCACTTTAGCTGACTTTGCTGCGGCAAATGTGTTTGACAAACACTGATCACTGTTATGGTGACTTCAAATGAATCACATAGAGTTAAACCTCTGTTAATTCTCAATAAAACCTTTTGTAGACGACTGACAGAAATGAAGTCAGTGGCTGAAATTACTACATATATAATATACACAGATTTTTTGGCTACGATAAGGTAGGGCTGGGCGATATATCGCACGATATTGTTATGCGCATCTCGTCAGTAAAGCCGGTTCCTTAATTAGTAGTAAATCGCCTTCACCTGCTTTCAGATTAAAGATATGATGCAGATATGAGTGTTAAAGTTAATGAGACAATTAAGTGATTAATTTAGTGATGATTGAGCATTATTGAAGACACCTGATGTTAACAAGCAGAATCACTGAAGGAGAAAATCACAAATTGTAAGCCACCGTTATGGCGATCAGTGTTTGCTTTAGTTGGACTCTGACCCTTATACTTTTATGTTTAAAATTTGTTTGTCTGCTGTTATTGATTTATAACAGTTAAATGGACACAGAAAAGTGTGATCTGATAGTGTTGGCTATGCTTTGGCATAGTCATGCTGTGATCTGAAAATTGAATCTTACTGAGATAATTTGGTTGAACACATTAGCAACAGCATTATGATTATACATCACATGATTATCAGCATTTTTCTTAAAATTCAAAATATTTAAAAAACATTGTTCTAGGAAAAACATTTTCTGATGGATTTAGTTAGAAACACACACATCAATAATCAGCCTGTGAATCTCAACAGCGGTGACAATAATAATGCATATTGCAGTGGCTGCCACCAATCACAACTCATTAATGGCTCCCATCATGCATTGCGGTATGAATAAATTATGATCTGAATTGTCTATGTAATTTACTTTTCCTAATTGAATATTCTGCTCGTCACCATTGTTGAGATGCATTGACTCAATCTTGAGATCTGTGTGTGCCTAAAGGAAGGGTTTTTTTTAAAAACAACTTTTAAGAAATCCTTTATATCTACAATTCTGGATATTTATGCAAAATCACAATTATGTTGTAACCAACACCATGAATCACAAACATAAAGATCAAATGATGATTGTCATAATATAACCAATATAATTAGACATTTTTTTCTTTGTTGATCTGACAGTAATGACTCGAATACAACAGCCAAACAAAATCTAAAGTTATAAATTTAAGGGTCAAGAGCCCAACTAAAGCAAACAATGATCGCCATAACGGTGGCTTACAATTTTAGATTTTCTCCTTCTTTAGATGCTCAATCATCACTCAATTAATCACTTAATTATCTCATTAACTTTAACACTCTTGAGTGGACTCAAATACACTCCCAGGAGTGTTAATTTAACACTGGAGTTTTTGCTGTGTACAAAGAGCCGTAGTTCACTGACAAGCTGAGCCATATCGCATTAAATATCGCTGGCGATACGTCCGCGATATTAGTGCGATATGGCTCAGCTTGTCAGTGAACTACGGCTCTTTGTAGTAAATGCCGCTCCATCTGAAAGCAGGTGAAGGCGATTTACTTCTAATCAAGGAACCGGCTTTACTGACGAGATGCGCATAACAATATCGTGCGATATATCGCCCAGCCCTACGATAAGGTCCAGTTCTGGTTTATTTCTTTGCTCTTGGCTGACATGTGGCATTGCTATGCAGAGGTGTAAAGTCCAGGTTCAGAAAGTAAAATTCCTCCTCAGTATTTGGTTCCAATCACCTGGATTTGCTAATTCAGACAGGAGAACTAATTAGTGAAATCAGCTGACTGAGTTCATGGGTGGAATGAACATATGACAGGACTTTTACTCTTTGACCCCTGGATTACCCACCTCTCCCCATGTATCTCTACAACTGCTATAGTTTATTTTTATGATCCAAATCTGAATTGTGAAAAGGATTCGGTAACGTTGTCATATGAACAAGCATAGCTACAGTAATATAAACTATTTAAGTTTACAAAACTAAAGTAGGCCTACACATAAGACAAACGTTACTGAAAGAAAAGGTTACTTCATAAAGTAAAAGTCCTCCTCAGAATTTTGTTCTAATCACCAGGATTTGCTAATTAGCACAGTTTTTCAGCCGGGAGATAAAACTAATTAGTGAAATCAGCTGGCTGCGTTCATGGGTGTAATAAACATATGGCAGGAGTTTTACTTTCTGACCCCTGGACTATACATCTCTGCTTGCAGTTCAGTAAGTATGTTGATTCAGTAGTGTTTGAGCGAGTTCATCCAGTCAAAGATTCATCTGACTTATTCACACCGGTAACTTGAGTCTTTTTGAACAATTCATTATAAGAATCAGTTCATAAGAGTAATTTGTTGGTGAATCAGACTACATTGTTCGTTGTACGTTTGTTTTTCTCTGTAGGTCGCAACTGGGTAGAAAAACGTGTTTTTTTCTTGCAGTCATTTTACGGTACATTTTTTTTTAATCACTGACATCCATTACCAGTTTTACTTATACTAACCAGTTTGACTTTATTTCTGTCATACTGTATGTCTACATAAGTTCTTATTGACAATTAACAGAGGTTTAGATGTTGATGTTTTAATGAAAATGTCTCATTTTGAGTCATCATTAATTTATAAATTCAATCATTCAGTGTTTGCTTTATTTGGACTCTTGATCCTTGGTGTTTGTTACAATTGTAATAGTGTTTTCAGAAAACAATTGTGTATTGCTCAAGCAAGAAAAAAGTGATAAAGCAGCTGAAAATTGTAAACTCCAACGCTGCTTCAGTTTAACACTCTGTAGTGGACAGCTATGAACACTGAGCTCTGTTAATGATTTCACTGTGTACCATCCAACATTAAGCCATTTTAAACTAGAAAGTTAATGATCCTTCATATGTAAACAGAGGTGTATAGTCCAGGGGCCAAAGAGTAAAAGTCCTGCCATATGTTTATTCCACCCATGACCTCAGTCAGGCTGATTTCACTAATTAGTTCTGTCTCCTGTCTGAATTAGCAAATCCAGGTGATTGGAACAAAATACTGAGGAGGACTTTTACTTTCTGAACCTGGACTTTACTCTTTGGCTCCTGGACTATACACCTCTGTATGTAAAGGACATTTGAGGGATGTAGTGGAATGTATATTTTCTGTCAGCATTATGAGAACATTCATCAAATACTACTATGTGGTGATATCATGAACATTGTTTTGAAATTGTTTAATTCTAACCCTTGCAAAAACTTTACATTTAAGAGAAAAGTTATACAATAACTATGGGACAGGCTACAAAACTTTACCACGTTCCAAGGATGTTCTTTTAAAACAGCAAACACAACTGTATTCCTGTATAAACTGTATAAGTTAGTTGTCATTCTAAATGTTTAAAGGATGTTTCAAGAATGTTGTTCAAGAACGTTTTCTCTCAACATTATGAGGACATTTAAAAAACCTTCTACAAACAATGTATAGATAACATTTGTGTGCTAACATTTAGGGAACATTATTGAAGACCAGATAACATTAACGTTAATGTTCAGAACTTACCTTGTCAGAACGTTAGCCAAAGTTATGAGAATGTTTAATGTTAGCTAGGTAACCGCATTAGAAATGGTACGATTTCTTCTGGTGTATCGCAATACGGTAATATTTAAAACAAATACAATGAATATGTCAAAAATTTGGAAATGTGATGGTACTTTAAATGCTTTTGTGTACTTTTCGTGTTAAGATCAGGCAAGTCTATTTACCTGCAGGGAGTCGAACAGAAGCACGTGGGGTGTTGACTTGAATAATGAATATAATGACAAGTGACAGCAGATTCCAGCAGGGTCCATTTTAAATTGACTGTTAGTTAATACTAACTTTGTCCAGTGCTATTTTTGTTTTGTGTTTTAAAGTTTCCTGTAATTGTTTTACAGAGCAGTGGTGAATTAAACGTGCCAAGGTTCACATTACGCAACGCAAGCTGGTGGTATGGGCACACTTAAAATAGCAGAAAAAGTGCCAATAATAAAGACTGTTATGGTATGATGAGTCTAAATAGAAAAATATTCTCTAATTTTAATTAATTGGCTCTAACCTTCTGTTTATTGGCTATTAATCCCCAGGTTTCACAGACAAGGTTTAAACTAATCCCAGACTAATCATTTTGGCTGAGGGCAAAGTGAAGTTTCATGTATATATTTACAAGCCCTGAAAGGGTAAAGGATATTGTTTTCCTTAGGATTCTTCTTCTTTTTTCGTCAAGATTTTGGGGCCCTTAACATGATAAAATAAAACTCTTGATAATTTGTACACCGGTCTGCGGCCATTTGGGCCAGGCCAAAGCTGGTACACGGGCATGGCAGAGCGGCTCTACAATCTTGAACGGAATCTGAAATCTTGGCTACATACTAGCACGTATATTAATGAAACTTAGTACACATATAAATCCCATCAAGCTGAATGTCATTAGCTCCGCCCAACAGGAAGTCGGCTGTTTAGGTTTGTTTGGAAAACGCATGCTCTGGAATTTGATATAGGCTACTCCTAGGGAATTCATCCAATCACCACTGTTACGACCAGTGTTTATGTAGATAATTGTTTTTTCTATTGCTCTGTGTTCCTCTTCTCTCTTTTTGTTTTGTTTGTCTGATTTCTAATAGGTTGCCTAATGATGGGGTGTACAAACGCCATTGGTTGTCCAGTTGGGGCGTGGTCTTTATAAGGACGCTGCTGGCACTCGTCGAGGAGCTCATTGTTGGTTTGGTCGTACTCCGGTTGAGAGCTCCGGAATCCTACCTCCGGCCGATGATCAAATTTAGTGATGTCAAATTTGTTTAAGTGCGTCCATGGTGTAACATCTGAACCTATCTTCCGTATGTCAAACAACACATCCTTTAAAGTGTGGAGCGTAGGGGTGTCCTGCCTTGTTTAGTTTTTTTTTAAACTAGTTTGAGCTTTGTTTCTTTGGGAGTTAGGTAAGCTAAATGTATTTTCTTTTCTTATTGGTTTAGGTTACTTATTCTCCCCTCTTTTCTTTTTATATCTGTTCTGTTTGCTATTTTGGCCTTTGGGACACCCTGAAGAGATGCTCTTTATTTCACTTGTTATTTCTTAAATAAATGTATTATCTTTTCTGCTTAATTTTGCTTAAGAGTGATTCGTTGCTGGGATTCCATACCACAACCCAACATTATTTATTACGCCTCTTAAAGGTTTTCTGATTTCCCCTAGACTTGGGGCGTAATAACCACCAAACTCGGTCCGCATGAAGTCAAGACATAAAGGATGCTAAATTGTAAAAAGATTTTTTGGACGGTTTGGCTGTGGCATTGAAACAAATTTATGTTGAGTAAAGGGGAACAGGAAGTGTGTTATAACTTCTGCATACAATGTCAAATTTTGATGAAACTTCAGCTGTGGGACAACTTTCTTATTTACAGTCATTAGCTCCGACTAACAGGAAGTCAGATATTTTGGTTTAAATGTGGATTTTGTTTAATACTCAGGCTCTAAATTTGTATCTACTCCTCCTAGGTGTTACATGCATGCTCTGTGTCCTAGTTTTCCTCAATCTGTTTGATTAGTCATTTCTTTCACCTGTGTCCTGTTCATTATCTAATTAAGTTCCTTCGTTTGCTCTGTGTATTTAGACCCTGTGTTCTTTCTCAGTCTTCTTCCGTTCTCGTTAATGTTAAGTGTGGTTTTCTCCTGGTTCCTGAGTTTTGTCATTAAAGGCCATTATTATCATCCTCCTTAGTATTTGTGCTATTTCCATTACCACGTTATGTAACACTAGGGGATTCATGCGATTCACATCAAACTTTCTGAACATGGTGGCAAGACATTGGAGATTTTAAATTTTGAATGAATATTGGATATCCAAATTAATGACAAAAAGTGAAACAGGAAGAGTCTCATATCTTGACATAATCCTTTTTCATTCACCCAGTTTAAATGCATATTGCCTGTCATGCACAGTGTCCCTATAGCCTCCGGGGTGGCGGTGGCACCGGGGCTTGGGCCCGTCATCGTTGCTTGCAGCTATATTGTTTTTGTTGTTGTTGGATTGCTTTTTTTAGAATAAGATAAATATTTGTGTTAATGTGAATTTTGATTAGCGAATGAATTATGATGTAAAATATATGATTGTGTGATGTTCAATCATTAAATTACATTATATATTGCCAGTAATTATGGCATCACTCGAAATATTCACAACCTTCAGCAGGTGAAGGCGATTTACTACTAATCAAGGAACCGGCTTTACTGACGAGATGCGCATACCAATATCGTGCGATATATCGCCCAGCCCTACTTCCTTGGTTCCAAGGTAGTCACATACTCACTCACAATTCATGACTAATAAGTAAAATTGTTTGTAGGCTATGTGTTAAAAGGGCCTGAACCGAGTGCGGGCTTGTTTGCACATATTTTAAACGTTACGAAAGTTACACCGGCCATCACAACGCAGAAAATCGCACGTACTACGTCGGCGAAAGTACCGATATGAATAAATAATCGATAAGGATAATGAGTAAATAAACAATTACACTTGCAACAATTAGTACATTTGCTGAAAGCACATACTTTGCTCAAAATGAGCCTAAAATTCTGAATAATATGTATGATTAGGGACAGTATAAAATACATTTCCAAAATCACAAATGTAAAATAACATTTGAGAAAGAAAAAAAATCCATTTGTGAAAATGAAAATATTAAACAATTAGAAAATGTTTAAAATACTTGTTAAATACGGTTTTATTAATTTTGTTTTATTGTTGTAATGTAATGTTTTGTTGTACTGTTTTGATCGGTTTGCTCTTTGCAAGGAATTTTTTGGTGAATTGTATTAAAACCAGACTGGGACAGTTTTGACTGCAAACATCATAAAAAAAAAAATTAATTATAATAATTTATATAATTTGTTTTGTTATTTAACAAAAACATACAAAAATGTATTAAATCATAGATAACAAGTGATATGTCAATGATATTTTGACCACCGAACTAAGGAAAATATCCTTGGTTTCCATTTAAAAAATCTGCACACCTTAAGTTTAAGATAAATATGAAAGTGTTGATGTGAACAGCATATTTTTCTCCCTCAATTTGGACGCCTGACCTTGTATATGAGGATATTTGGCCATGAGCATCAGACCCCAGCGCAGCGTCGTTCCTGTTGTGTCAGTACCAGCAGCAAACAGGTTTGACACCGTAATGAGCAGATTCTGATCATGGAAATGTGAATCTTTTTCTCCAGATTCCTGCATGAAGCACAAACACATTCTTCATTCTTATGCTGAGACCAAAAGTTCCAATACAAAGAAACATTACACTGATGACCCAGAACATTATGACCGGTGACAGATGAAGCGAATATAGTTAATCATCTCCTAACAAGGCCATATATTAAGGTCTGGGTAGATTAAATGGTAAGCAAACAATCAGTTCTCGCAGTCAATGAGTTTTAGGAGAAATGGGCAGGAATAAAGATCTGAGCCAAAACAATTTCGCCTCTGGTCTGAATGTCATCCAAACAGTTGCAGATGCATTTTAAAGTTGTCGTGTGTCTCCACCTGCAAGATATACAACATGTTTCCAGCTCTCAGACCCTGGATGAAGACGTGGTGGCTGCGGATGGAAAATCTGGAAAGCAACAGGAGAAAAATGCAGGAGCTGGTGAACATCTTACGGAAGACTTTGAACCACAACCTTCCTGGGTCCAAAATGCACTTTGAACACTGGGCCGTATTTTTTGGGCAACTGCGAAGATAGATTTGCATAACATACTCAAATTAAATTTTGTTGGGCCTAATAAAATCACCCAATAAGACTCAAATTGTGTTTGAGACAAAGGTGATGTGAAATCAATGTTTCTGTAAAGAAACAAAAATGCACATATATTTGTATTATGAGTTTAAACAGTTTCTTGCAATAAATGGGTCACAGATAATGAAAAACAAGCACCAAGAACTTGGGACATGGAAAGCAAAGACAAGAAATAGAAAATGTTTGGATATGCTAAAAGGTTGTGTGTAGGATTTCTACTGAAATTCTATCATCATTTGGAATGACTTTTAAAAGGATCTTGTCTTTTTGGAAACTGTATGCACTATCCTGTTGTAACAAATTATGAAAAAATGACAATAGGAAATTGGATTTTTTTTTATAGGGAAACATAAGATACAGAAACTTACTTCCCAGAGGCTCACATGAGGTTGTTTGAGATCCAGTTGGAGCAGGTTCCCCAGCAGTGGCAGTGGTTTGGGTCCTGGAGGATCTTCGAGAGCTGGAGCTGATGGAGAATAGATATACAACAGAAAACAGCAGAACAGCAGCAAGTAAAGCTGGACACATGCATGAGAAGAGTTTCCACTAAAGCCATAGTCACAGAGATCTCCACCACAACCGTGTCCTTACAAACAAACAAAAAACAAATTAAAACAGGTGTGAAGAAATGTTTCAGGTCATTGTGTCTCTACAAGCTGAAAACATGAAGGGTGGAGCTGAAAACAGTTCACAGCACACCAGCTGACGTCTGTTGACTTGAGGTCACATTCCTAACAGACATCACAGCTCCTCTAAACCAAAAAACCAAATGGTCTTTGTGTCTACTTAAAACGAAATTTGAAAACAAATTCGCAGCCAGAAATGACCTGAAACTGAAAAAAAACATCTCGGTTACGGATGTAACCCTCGTTCCCTGAGTAGGAACGGAGTTACGTCGGATGACGGAGAATGGGGGTTTCGCCAGAAAGCCTATCATCTTCGAGTATTATAAAACGAGCCAATGGCAATGAAATGCCATGCGTCTGCAGAATTTGCATAGCGTATCTCCGCCCCACCGCGTGGGTATTTAAGGAGAGACACCTGCAACAGCAGATCATGTCTTCGCTGAGGAGCCGAGACTGAACTCAGGCGTCTACCCAGCGGTACAGCGGAAGTGGCAGGGAGACGTAACATCTCCGTTCCCTACTCAGGGAACGAGGGTTACATCCGTAACCGAGACGTTCCCTTTCGTAGTTACTCTGAGTTACGTCAGATGACGGAGAATAGGGGTCCCCGTGTAATCACGCCACCTTCACAGCTGTCTTCCAGTGCCCTGCGAAGTCTGACCTCCCTGTCGTGATATAGGCACGGACGAAGGAGTCCTACTTACACAGGAATACCAAGGTACACTGGGAAGCATATCTCAGGGGAAATATGACGCAGCGCGCCTACCCGTAGGGAGGACTTAAGAATACACATATGGCCCGAGGGGGGCTTCATATGGAGGAACACTGGAGTGACCAGCCCGTGGGGTGGCAACTTTCAACTCCAGGCGTGGCAAGGTGGCTTGCCGAGGGAAAGACACATGCTCAATGAGGCTTACAGTGGAAATACACATGTGGGGGTTACTCAGGGGAGGAACCATGCACACGGAGGCACCTAGCCGACGCAGAGGCAATAGACACCGGTGCCAGCGTCAACAGTGCTGGAGGAACTCAGGGCTTCAGAGAGGAAGGCTCAGCTGAGGAATATCGCACGTATCCAGTCCGTGGAGTGGAATGGCGAGCAAGCGAAGACACCTGAGTGGGTCCAGGACTAGCTGGTTGAAGCGAGTACACGAGAGGACACAGGCTCCACTCTGAGATTATAAAATCTGGCGAATGTGTTGGGTGTCGCCCAGCCTGCAGCTCTGCAGATGTCTGCCAGCGAGGCACCATGCGCTAGAGCCCAAGAGGAAGCCACACTCCGTGTGGAGTGCGCTGTCACACCAAGGGGGCACGGTCGGCCTTGCTGTTGGTAAGCCAAAGCAATGGCGTCCACTATCCAGTGAGACAACCTCTGCTTTGAGAGAGCCTTTCCCTTCAGTCTCCCACCATAACAGACAACGAGCTGGTCTGAGGTCCTCAAACACTGCGTCCTGTCTACGTAAGCACGGAGACCTCCTCCAGGGGCAGCGCTTGCAGGTTCACCACCTGGTCCCGGAAGGGAGTGGTGGGAACCTTGGGCACATATCCAGGCCGGGGTCTCAGGATCACGTGAGAGTGACCCGGCCCGAATTCCAGGCACGCTTCGTCAACGGAGAATGCGTGCTGGTCCCCTACCCTCTTGATGGAGGCCAATGCAACCAGGAGCGCTGTCTTTATTGACAGGAACTTAAGCTCAACTGATTGCAGAAGCTCAAAGGGAGCCCTCTGCAGGGCATTTAACACCACTGAGAGGTCCCAAGAGGGAACGAGAGGAGGGCTGGAGGATTCAGTCTCCGCTCAGGAACCTGATGATCAGGTTGTGCTTTCCCAGAGACTTACCTTCAAATGCATCGTGATATGCGGCGATAGCGGCCACATACACCTTCAGGGTGGAGGGAGACAGCCTTCGCTCCAACCCATCTTGCAGGAAGGAAAGCACGACACTGATCGAGCATCTCCTGGGGTCTTCTCGGTGAGAAGAGCACCAGTTGGCGAAGAGCTTCCACTTCAACGCGTAAACATGTCTCGTGGACGATGCTCTAGCGGAAGTGATGGTATCTGCCACCGCAGGTGGCAGGGTACTCAAACCTGCCTCGTCCCGTCCAGGAGCCACACGTGGAGGTTCCAAAGATCGGGACGAGGGTACCATAGGGTGCCCCGTCTCTGAGAAAGGAGGTCCTTCCTCAGAGGAATTGGCCAAGGAGGTGCTGTCGCGAGGAGTATCAGTTCGGAGAACCAGGTCCGGGTGGGCCAGTATGGCGCAACCAGAATGACCTGCTCCTTGTCCTCCTTGATCTTGTACAGGGTCCGTGCGAGAAGGCTCACTGGGGGAAATGCATATAAGCGGAGGCCCCGCGGCCAGCTGTGCGCCAGTGCATCCGTGCCGAGCGTGCCCTCGGTCAGGGAGTAATATGGGGGGCAGTGGGATGAGTCGTGGGAGGCAAACAGGTCTACCTGTGTGTCCCCGAACTGGTCCCAAATCAGCTGGACCGACTGGGGATGGAGTCGCCATTCACCGGAGATGGGCAGAAACTGTGACAGCTCGTCGGCTGCAAAGTTCCGATCTCCCGGAATGTAAATAGCACGAATGGACCTCAGGTGCTTCTGACTCCATAAGAGGAGGTGGCATGCGAGTTGCGACATACAGCGGGAGCGAAGACCACCCTGATGGTTGATGTACACTACTGTCGCGGTATTGTCTGAACGGACTAGTACGCGTTGACCCTTTAGCAACGTGTAGAAACGGTGCAGGGCAAGGCGTACTGCCAGCAACTCGAGGCATTTGACATGCTGTTGGCGCTGGGGTCCTGTCCAGGAGCCCGCGGCGGCATGTCCATTGCACATGGCGCCCCAGCCCATGGCAGAGGCATCTGTGGAGACAACAACATGCCTGGAAACTCGTTCTAGGGGAACTCCGGCCCGTAGAAAGCTGAGGTTCCGCCAGGGGGTGAAGGTCTGACGGCAGGTCGGAGTCACTGGGACTCGGAGCGTGCCATGATGCCATGCCCACCTCGGGACTCGTTCGCGAAGCCACAGCTGAAGTGGTCTCATATGAAGCAATCCGAGTGACGTTGCCGCGGCTGCAGATGCCATATGCCCCAGGAGCCTCTGAAATAATTTCAGTGGGACCGCGCTCTTGCCCTCGAGGTGTCAAGGACAAGTCAGCAGTGAGTGTGCACGCTCGCTCGTAAACTGCGCGGACATGGCGACCGAGTCAATCTCCATACCATGAAAAGAGATCCTCTGCACGGGGCAGAGTTTTCTCTTCTCCCAGTTGACCCGAAGGCCCAGACGGGCTAGGTGCCGGAGCACTAGGTCTCTGTGTTCGCAAACCTGATCTCAAGAGTGAGCTAATATTAGCCAGTCGTGGAGGTAATTCAGGATGCGAACCCCGTGTTCGCATAGGGGAACAAGGGCTGCCTCGACGACCTTCGTAAAGACGCGAGGAGACAGACCCAGCCCGAATGGGAGAACCGCGTACTGGTATTCCTGCCCCTCGAAAGCAAACCGAAGAAACGGTCTGTGTCGAGGTAAAATGGAGACATGAAAGTAGGCGTCCTTCAGGTCTATCGCTGCAAACCAATCCTGTGGCCGCACGCATTCGAAAATGCGTTTGGCCGTGAGCATCTTGAATGGCAGCCTGTGAAGGGAGCGGTTCAAGACGCGCAGATCCAGGATTGGCCGTAACCCACCGGTTTTCTTGGGGACAATGGAGTACGGGCTGTAAAACCCTGACTCCATGTCGGCTGGAGGGACAGTCTCGATTGCACCCTTCACCAGCAGGGTGGCAACCTCCGCTCTCATGATCGGGGCATTGCCACCGACCACAGTAAAGCGGACTCCCCTGAAGCGGGGAGGAGACCGTGCGAACTGAATCGCATAGCCGAGCCTGATAGTTCGGGCGACCCAGCGGGACAGGTTGGGAAGCTCTAACCAAGCTCCCAAAAACTGAACCAGCGGAATCATCCGAACCAGAGACGTCCCCCCGGAGGGGCAGCGAAGCGGAGTGACCGGCCTAGGCAAGGGTGGCATAGCAGCCCTGAGCGGGGGCGCGGTCATGCTCCGCGTCCTGACAGAGGAGACCAGGGAAGGACCAGCGTTCCACGGGGGTCTGCTCTGCCAGGGGTCTGGCGATAGAGGGGGACGAGAGTGGTGAGGTCCGGAGACGGCACACACTGTCATCCGCACCCTCAGAGACAGAGGGGGTCGAGAGCGGCGAGGCCCGGGGTCGAGAGCGGCGAGGCCCGGGGGCATCGCGCACTGTCGTCCGGCTCTGTGTGCTCAGTGATGGAATTTTTGGTTCTTTCTTTGACCACAATAGGGTGCTGCCCACCCGTGGGTGAGCAGCAGGGAGTGGAGAACAAAAGATTCTCCCCCGGACCTCCACCGGGGGAAGGAGGGGGCCTGCAATCGCCTCCTGGGGAAAAAACGGTTCCATCACTGAGCAGCTCGTCTCAGGAGCGCCGCTTGGCCTGGCGGTTAGCGGGCCGCGGGGCTGGAGAGGGCTGTGGCGGCTTCCTGCGGCTTCCTCCATGACGCGGCCCGAGTTAAGGCTGCTGCTGGGGCCGTGCGGGAGGGGCGGGAGCCGCAGGAGGGCGCCGTCGGCGGCGAGCAGGCTGAGGCGTCTGAACTGACGGCTGGGTGGAGGCAGCAGTGGGCCTTCAGGGCAGAATATGCTTGATCGCCTCAGACTGCTTCTGTGCAGTCGAGAACTGCTGGGCGAAGTCCTCAACCGCTCCGCTGAAGAGGCCGGCCTGGGATATGGGGGCGTCGAGCAGACGAGTCTGCTCAACGTCCCGTATTTCGGCCAGGTTCAGCCACAGGTGACGCTCCTGGACCACAGAGATGGCCATCACCTGACCCAGGGAGCGTGAGGCCACTTTCGTCGCCCGGAGAGCGAGGTCAGTGGCGGCACGCAGCTCATCAAAGAGCCCAGTGTCAGTCCTGCCCTCGTGCATATCTCTGAGCAGCTGGGCCTGGTAGACCTGCAAGGTGCTCATCGCATGCAGGGCTGCGGCCGCCTGTCCTGCAGCTCTGTGAGATCTCGCCACCAGGGTAGACAAGAATCTACAGGCCTGGTAGACGAGAATCTACAGGCCTTGGACGGGTGCTTAGGAGTACCATGAGAAGAAGCACTCTGAGGACACAGTTGCATTGCAACAGAGCGTTCAACCGGGGGAATCCCAGTGTACCCATGGGCGACCGCGCCATCGAGGGGAGGAAAGGTGGAGAAAGCTGTCGGACGCTCACGGGAGGTCAAAGGAGCCTTCCATGACTTTGACAGCTCCTCATGCACTTCCGGGAAGAATGGAATTGGGGTTGGCTGTGGCCGTGAAGCGGCAGCCGCACCCAAAAAAACAATCACCGAGCGCTCGGGGCAGGGCAGAGGATTCCACTCTAGCCCGATGCTCGCGGCAGCCCGGGAAAGCATGGCCGTCATCTCGAGATCTGACACGGGCAACGCTGGCACTCCCGGGGGAGGCAACGCAGCCGCATCATCACTTCCCGATGACTCATGCCCGCCCTGTGATGCCGCGATCGACACTGAATCCTCCTCTGGAGCGCCGAATAAAACACGCCGGGCATCCGTAGACGGACCCGCCTGAATCACTGCAGCACTCGTGAGTTGCAACACTGTAAAGGGGGGCGTGGTCCGAGGATGCATTGTCGGATTGCTCCACACCGTCACCCTCAAGTCACCCTGTCCACCAGCCGAAGTACCACCTCTCGTGGAGGGGGTAGATCGGGGTGTAGATGAGGGGACTCTCTCGAATGAGATCATTGAGTCTCGACCTCAGTGTTGCGATGGTCATGTTCCCACAGAAGGAACATGAGACCTCCACAAGCGCTGCTTTAGCGTGCTCTAAGCCCAGACACGCAAAGCAGCAATTGTGCCCATCAAAGGAAGATAAATATCAACCGCACCCAGAAGAACACGGGCGAGACATCTTTAAAAAGACGTGCCACGTGCAGCTCTTTTAGAGAGGAAAAACTCTGCGATGCTGAGGCGACCAGGGAGAAAACACACAGACCGGCAGACCACTGCTCAGATCGTAGGCAATGTGCACTCGCTGGGTACCGCCGTCACACCAACACCGGAGAGCTCGCTTGTCTCGAAGAGAAGATGCCACTGAAACTCAGGATTTTGGCTTGTGAAGTGAAGAGATGCTCTTGGCTCCGAAGCGAAAACATGATCTGCTGTTGCAGGTGTCTCTCCTTAAATACCCACGCGGTGGGGCGGAGATAAGCTATGCAAATTTCGCAGACCCATGGCATTTCATTGCCATTGGCTCGTTTTATAATACTCGAAGATGATAGGCTTTCTGGCGAAACCCCCATTCTCCGTCATCCGACGTAGTCAAGTCAAGTCAAGTCATCTTCATTTATATAGCGCTTTTAACAATGGATTGTTTCAAAGCAGCTTTACAGAGATAAACATATAATTTAAGCTAAAAGAGAATGTTTTGGCTTTATAGCGGTTCTTGAATAATGTTATTTCCAGCTAAAGTTAATTTTGATTGATTCACCTCCGTCGAAATGATCAGACTTTAAACGTGAACCTGTGATTAACGCTGACGGCGTCCACATGCTCATTCAGAATTGGTTCTATAGTTATGTGCTTTTGAAAATATGTGCGCAGGTTTGTAATTCCATACAACCCATGCCTAAACAAACTACTTGTCTTGCCTATACATTTTGATACAGAGTTTTGTTTTATTTTATCACTTCGGGGTACGCAAACCGAAATTCACAACGCTTTATCTGTAGAGTAGAATACATAGGGAGAGGATAGTTGACACTTCAGCACTGCATTGTCATCGGGTCCAGGCGGATCTCCTTCGTCAGATCTGGATACGGCATAGATCCGGCAGGCTGCGGGAAAACCTTGGGATAAACAAAGACACTAATATTAGCGTAGATGCCATTCTTCTTATGATGTAACGAGTACATCAAGATTTAAGGGAAGTGTTCCCAGTTCCGGCTGACCTAATCTATGCAGCCTAACATTGAATTATAGAAGTCTATAATGTATTATGTGTATGCTAGGTCTAAGAGATGTGTTTTTAGTCTAGCGTTGAACTGACAGAGTGTGTCACTTCCCGGACAATGGTAGGAAGACTGTTCCAAAGTTTTGGTGCTAAATAGGAAAAGGATCTACCGCCGGCAGTCGATTTAGATATTCAAGGTATTATTAACTGGCCGGAATTTTGAGATCGCAATAGATGTGAAGGACTATAATGCGTTAAGAGCTCGCTCAAGTACTGCGGAGCTAAACCATTTAGTGCTTTGTAGGTAATCAACAATATTTTAAAATGTATACAATGTTCAATAGGGAGCCAATGCAGTGTTGACAGAACCGGTCTAATATGGTCATATTTCCTGGTTCTTTTAAGAACTCGAGCTGCTGCGTTTTGAACTAGCTGTAGTTTATTTATTAAGCGTGCAGGGCACCCACCCAGTAGAGCAGTACAATAATCTAGCCTTGAGGTCATGAACGCATGAACTAATTGTTCCGCATTTCCCAATGAGAGCATATGGCGTATTTTAGATATATTTTTAAGATGGAAAAATGCAGTTTTACAGATACTAGACACGTGGCTTTCAAAAGAAAGGTTGGTATCAAAGAGCACACCCAGGTTCCTAACCGACGACAAAGACTTGACAGAGCAGCCATCAAGTGTTAGACAGTATTCTAGGTTATTACGTGTGGAAGTTTTTTGTCCAATAATTAGAATGTCTGTCTTTTCAGAATTTAGTAGTAGGAAATTACTAGTCATCCAATTTTTTATATCAGCTATGCATTCCATTAATTTTGTGAATTGGTAAGTTTCGTTGGGTTTTGAAGAAATATACAGCTGAGTATCATCGGCATAACAGTGAAAGCTAACTCCATGTTTCCTAATGATATCTCCTAATGGTAGCATGTACAGAATGAACAGCAATGGTCCTAGTACTGAGCCTTGTGGTACGCCTGAACTTGTGATCGATGAGACATCTCTTCATTTACTGGTACAAACTGATAACGGTCAGTTAAGTATGATTTAAACCATGCTAGTGCAATTCCAATAATGCCAACATAGTTTTCTAGTCTATTTAAAAGAATGTTGTGGTCAATGGTATCAAATGCAACACTAAGATCGAGTAACACTAATAGAGAGATACAACCACGATCGGATGATAAGAGCAAATCATTTATGACTCTAATGAAAGCGGTCTCAGTGCTATGGTACGGTCTAAATCCAGACTGAAAATCCTCGCAGATATCATTTCTTTCTAGAAAGGAACATAGTTGTGAAGATACTGCTTTTTCTAATATCTTTGACAGAAAAGGCAGATTCGAGATCGGCCTGTAATTGACTAATTCTGTAGGATCAAGTTGTGTTTTTTTAACAAGCGGTTTTATCATAGCCAGTTTAAAGGTTTTTGGTACGTATCGTAGAGACAAAGATGAATTAATGATATTAAGAAGAGGTATTATGACCTCTGGAAACATCTCTTTCAGTAGCTTAGTCGGTATAGGATCTAACATACAAGTTGTCGATTTAGATGAATTAACGAGTTTGCAGAATTCTTCATCTCCTACACTGTAAAACCCAACAAGTTAAGCTAACTCATTTCATTTGAGGAAACCAATTGCCTCAATTCATTTAAGTTTATAAAAATCAATAGTTATGAGTACTCTGAACTTATTTTAATCGAGTTCACTAAAACAATAATATTTCTTAAAATATTTCTTAAAACACAATTAAACTTTACACTGCATTTAATACTGTATATAGCTGAAACTTCACTTTATTGAGTAAAAACAGTTAAATGACAAACTTTAAATGAACTCAGAGCACTTCCAGTTACTGCTAGCTCACAATATCACACACAAAGTCAAATCCAATGAGTTAAGCTAACTCATTTCATTTGAGGTAACCGATTGCCTCAATTCATTTAAGTTTATAAAAAGAATAGTTATGAGTACTCTGAACTTATTTCAGTTGAGTTCAATAAAAGTAGATATTGCAGACAAGAAATTAAGTGATTAATTAAGTGATTAATTGAGTGAGTGTTGAGCATTAGTGATGAACACCTGCTGTTAACAAGCAGAATCACTGAAGGAAAGAAACACAAGAACTACAACTGACTTCCAACCACAACATTAGACGAAATCAACTGAAGATAACATATGTTTAAATCTCTGAAGATCTCAGCAGAGAAGGATTGAACAACTCCACAAACAGCATTACCAGCTTCACTTATTACTAACCAGTTTGACTTTTATCATGCGTCTACAGAAGTTGTTATTGTGAATGAACAGAGGTTTAGATGAAGATGATTTATTGAGTTTCATTTAAAGACACCATGATAGTGGTCAGTGTTTGCTTTAGTTGGGCTCTTGACCCTTGACTTTATAACACCAGTTTTTTCCTCTGGAGTGTTTATATAACACATGAAAATTTTAGCATGTGCTTGTGTTCTGATGATGATTTATGGAATGATGAATCATTATTTGGTGTCTTTATTCTCTGATCTTTTCTTGAGAACAATCTCTGATTAAACAGGTGATATATAACTTGTATTATTCATTATAAAAGAAATGTGATTCTGCTGTAAGGCCCATTGTTGTTACAATTAGATTTTAAAAACCTGTATGGTATCATGCTGACTTACACAGATATCAAGAATCAGTATATGAATCTCAACAATGGTGACCATTAAAAAAACGATTCATGCTGCAATGCATGCTGGGAGCCATGGATAAGATTTGTATTATGGTAGTACCCAGCATGCATTGCAGTATTAATCGTTTTTTAATGGTCACCATTGTTGATATTCATATGCTGATTCTTGATATCTGTGTTAGTTTTGGTAATGAATTACATTTTCTGTAAAATCCTTCATACTATCTGATAGTCATAACATTGCTAGTTCTTATGTTGTAGAATCTTAGTTTCGAATACAACTAATAATATAATCAGAGATTAGACTCTGAATGAGATCAGTGACTCAAGTCATTAAGTGATGATTATCATCATCAAACCTTGACCATCATCACCAGACCATACTTTTCCTTGAATTTTGTGCATTAACAAATGTATCATAAACACTCAATTACAGCAGCCAAAGGAAAAATTGTACTCAATCGTCAAGGGTCAAGTGCCCAACTAAAGCAAACGCTGATCTCCATCATGGTGACCTTAAACCTTGTATTTCTTGTATGTATCTTTCCTTCAGTGATTCTGCTTTTTAACAGCAGGTGTTCATCACTAATGATCAATCATCACTTAATTGATGATTAATTAACTTAACTATTCAATTATCATTCTAGGATCTAGAAATATTCTATAACTCATTCAGTTTGAGTTTTGTTTCAGTCATTCAAGCCACCTCAAGTTTTGCTATTATTTGAGTGCAGTGAACTCAATTTAATTGAGTAAGTATTACTGTTAGATTTTACAGTGTAGAGCAACAAATGAATCAAATTTTTCCTTAGGGAGACTACAATGCACTCCCTGATGCGATACTAGACGGTTGCATAGTTATAATTTTGTCCCTGATATTATCAATCTTATAAGTGAAGAAGTTCATAAAGTCATCACTGCTGTGTTGCTTGGACACTTCTGAGCTTGAAGCTTTCTTTTTCGTTAGTTTAGCCACTGTTTCAAATAAATACCTTGGATTATGTTTATTTTCTTCTAATAGGTTTGAAAAATAAGCAGATCTAGCAGCTTTTAAAGCCTCTCTGTAAGCAATCGAGCTCTCTTTCCACGACATCCGAAATACCTCTAGTTTAGTTTTCTTCCAGTTGCGCTCCATTTTTCTGGCTGCTCTCTTAAGGGCCTGAGTGTGCTCGCTGTACCACGGCGTTGGACTATTTTCTTTAATCTTCCTTAAGCGCAACGGAGCAACTGCGTCTAAAGTGCTGGAGAAGAGAGAGTTAAACGTTTCAGTTGCAATATCAAGTTCTTCTAAGCTATGTGGGATGCTGAGATGATGAAACTGATTAGGAAGATTATTGATAAAGCAATCTTTAGTGGCAGAAGTTATAGGTCTAACGTATTTATAACACGGAGTCGGCTTTGCAGCCTTGGCTAAATGTAATTTACATGAGACTAGATAATGATCTGAGATGTCATCGCTCTGCTGCAGAATTTCAACGGCATCAACATCTATTCCATGTGATAATATTAGATCTAGAGTATGATTACGACAATGAGTAGGTCCTGGGTCCGTGTAACGCTTCACAATTCAATTTTCAGACCATACAATGCAAATGCAAAAATAAAACATTGAAACCTGACGTTAATTTTTCTTGTTTTTTCCAGTTACATTATCAATGGATAGTTGCCTTTTTCTCCCTTTTTTCAATTTTACTTGTGCTAAATTGTGACTTTAGAAACAAACATTTGAATTAATGAAATCGAACTGATTTTGTTTTTCTAATTTTCGTCTTGTAATTTGCGCCGTGGGCGGTACCATTAGCACGGGGGTGTGGCCGTGGACTAACTTTACTATCATTTCATTGATGCAACTGCTTTATTAACACTGCATGCACGTTGAGGAGAAGTTTAAAAGACGGAACACAGGACGACATTTTTCACCCGAGGTGACAGTTTTTATTGATAAACTGCACTGTTAACCCTTGCTGTAAAAAAGGTCCAAATTCTGGCAATATACCATTTTCCATTAAAACAGTATTGCTTAAATTATTTGCAAATACGTTAAATAGATTACTTAACTACAATTAGACCTATACGTTTTACCATTCTTAATCCTTTAAATCGATTTTAAAAACGTAACTCGATTATCATTATTTTTTAAATCCCCCACCTGTATATTAAACACGGAAAGCTAGCAACACCACTGGTAGCAAAGCTAACACCTATGGTAGAAAAGCTATTAAATCATACAAAAACACTAAGACAGTCTATACAAGAAAAGAAAAATTAGCCACTCAAAGTTAACAAAAAAATAATAATAATAATAATTAGTGCAGTAAGCCCATTTGCAAATCAGAACTTGTTTATTTTTAATGAATAGAAATACTGAAAACCATTATCAAGTATATCGGAAATGACAATGTCAATAAAGTAAAATTAAAGTCATGTGAAATAATACTTCCTACAGTAAACTATGCCCAAAAAAGGTTGAAAGTAAAAGCATTATCTTAAAGTAAAATAGTGTAATAAAAAAACTCTTTGTGATGATCAGATGTATAAGTAAGCTAGCCTAGATACAACCCAGCGGGGCAGCGGGCGAATAGCCAGGGCCAGGCCACCGTTTCTCCCACTACTCTCAATTGGCAGACCTGAATTCTACATTTAGCACTGTTAGACCTTACCAGATTTTTTTTACAGTAAATTACTGGCAACACTGTTTTAATGGAAAATGGTATGATATTGTCAGAATTTGGACCTTTTTTAAGGGTTAACAGTGCAGTTATTATCAATCAAAACTGTCACCTCGGGTGAAAAATGTCGTCCTGTGTTCCGTCTTTTAAACTTCTCCTCAACGTGCATGCAGTGTAAATAAAGCAGTTGCATCAATGAAATGATAGTAGCTAAAGTTAGTCCACGGCCACACCCCCGTGCTAATGGTACCGCCCACGGCGCAAATTACAAGACGAAAATTAGAAAACCAGAAAATCAGTTCGATTTCATTAATTCAAATGTTTGTTTTTGAAGTCACAATTTAGCACAAGGAAAATTGGGAAAAAAAAAGCGAGAGAAAAAGGCAACTATCCATTGATAATGTAACTGGAAAAACAAGAAAAATGAATGTCTGGTTTCAGTTTTTCATTTTTGCATTTGCATTGTATGGTCTGAAAATTGAATTGTGAAGCGTTACACGGACCGTCCTGACACGTGTTGTCTAACTACAATTTCTTTGTTCAGTTTACAATGTCTTTAAATGCCAATCCCAATGCATCTTTTTCATTATCTACATGTATATTAAAATCATCAACAATTAGTACTTTATCTGCAGCCAATACTAATTCTGATAGAAAGTCCGCAAATTCTTTGATAAAATCTTTATGGTGCCCTGGTGGCCTGTATACAGTAGCCAGCATAATTCTCAAATGGGATTTATCGTTTACACTATATATTTTTACATTAAGCACCAATACTTCAAAAGAAGTATATTTAAAACTAGATTTCTTAGTGGTTTTGAAAATATTACTATAAATTACAGCAACACCTCCCCCTTTGCCTTTCAGACGAGGTTCATGTTTATAACTGTAATCTTGTGGGGTTGACTCATAACTCGTAGTGACTATGAAAGGGAACCCTCCTTTTTTCAAAAAGTTTTTTTTTTTCTACATTCAGAGAGATTTATGTTATTTACACTCTTAGAAGAAAAGGTTCTATGTGTTCTGTCAGAGAATATTTTAGGGGCTCCCATCATGGGATCATTTTATGGATAAAGTTTTGATTAATTCTTAATTTTAATTACATTTTATAAATTAAACAGCTTGTATATTGTGGCGGACTCCAATCGTTCCGACATCAGTCGCCCCTTGCAACACACACAGAGCAGCTGACCAGCAATCGACCAACTCATCACTGGGGCCATATAAACACCAGTGAAGAAAGACCAGTGGAGTTTTTGATCTCCCAGACATTCACTAACGTCTGTTTACCCTTTTCTCTTTCAGAGAGGAATTATTGAGAAGGAACCTGGAAACCTTGATAGAGATCTCTGCTGGTCAAGCTATCTCCCTGCTGTCTGGCTGAAGTTTGCAGTCTTCACTCCACTTTCTCCAGCACTCTCACAACAGAAGCACAAGAGCACCAACAGTCCTTCAATCCTCACTATTGCACAAGATATAAAACGCACCCTCCGGGTTTAACAACTTACGTGTTTGCTCTCCTTTTTCCCCAGGCCCCACTATATAACAATAAACATCAAAGTATTATGCAATCATTTAAGAAATGTATCCTTATATAGAACCTTTTTTGCATAAAAGGTTCTTTAAAATGAAATAAAGCGTGATGTCGGCACACTGATTTTACAGCTCCAAACTATTTTTATTAAAAGCGCAACGTTTCGACCATCAGGTCTTCATCATGCACAATCAAAAGACTTGCGCCTGATGAAGAGCTAATGGTCAAAATGTTGCACTTCCAATAAAACAAGTTTGGAGGTGTAAATTAAGTGTGCGTACATCACGCTTCTTTTTCCATTATTGTTATTTTCATGTTCCTACACCTGAGCCTATTCCCCAGATAGCAAGCAACCATTGACACCATTTCAAATCAATGTTAAAGGGTTAGTTCACCCAAAGACTTCAAGAGATTTCCACGACGCATGCGTGAGAATTGCGATCTCCTTCAACTACTTCAGTTTAGTTCTCGCGCGTGCGCGTCGTGGAAATCTCTTGAAGTCTCGTTTCAGGCCTACAAGGAAGAAAAGGAATAGTCGAATAAAGTCGTTATTTTTGTTTGTTTTTTCGCACAAAAAGTATTCTCGTCGCTTGATAAACTTATAGTTGAGCCACTGTTGTGACATGGAATATTTAAACATTTTCTTAATTGACTTTCTGGGCCGTCCGGTGTCATTCCCTTAGGCAGCCTATGGAGGAGTGATCAACCTCTCAGATTTAATCAAAAATATCTTCATTTGTGTTCCGAAGATGAACGAAGGTCTTACGGGGTTGGTACAGCATGGGGGTGAGTAATTAATGACTTAATTTTAATTTTTGGGTGAATTAACCCTTTAATGTCAAGGTTAATCGCATTGAATCAATGGAATGCCAAAGCTGACTTAATTAAAAATAAATAAATAAATACATAAATAAATATACGAAGAAATGTAAAAAAGTTTATTTCCTTATTTATGTATAATTGTATTTTTTCACACATTTATTTTTTTATTTATTTATAAATTTATTCATTTATTTATTTCCACTTTTATTTATTTCCACATTCATTTATGTATATATGTTTGTATGTCTACATTTGTTTATTTTCACATTTATTTATTTATACATTTATTTATTTTAACATTTATTTATTTATACATTTCTTTGTCCGTATGCTTATGAGGGGGGAGTGTTTTACCTCAGACATCAGCAATCGAGCTCAGAGTGGCAGTGCTGAAGCTTTGAGGCCACAGTGACACCTTGTGGTGTGACCAAACGAAACGCAAGAGGTGTGCGGACAATATCACATTTTAAGTCATGTATATCACCCTAACTGTATGTAGGGTAGGTTATATAGGGTTAATACACATTGCACACATGAACAGAAACTGCACTTCAACGGGTCTGATTGCAGACACTTGGACATGGAAGCGCATGAAAGTATCCACTATTAATAACAATGTAAACGCGCTGGATATGGCTGATACGAGCTTGCGTTTATTGTCGATGAGACTCGCACAGCGAAGAACGCGGAGAGAAACCAGCGCACATTTCACTGACTCCTACGCAAGCATTACACTTCTTTGTATATTATATACATTTCTTTGTATATTTATTTATGTGTTTATTTATGTATTTTTACTTTTTTTACATTTCTTCGTATATTTATT
Organism: Tiaroga cobitis; assembly: GCA_030578255.1. Classification (NCBI taxonomy): domain Eukaryota; kingdom Metazoa; phylum Chordata; class Actinopteri; order Cypriniformes; family Leuciscidae; genus Tiaroga; species Tiaroga cobitis. The sequence goes on along the minus strand of JAROOI010000036.1, from coordinate 1,904,523 downwards.
TATGTGTTTATTTATTTTTAATTAAGTCAGCTTTGGCATTCCATATGAATCAACATCACTTTTTGCACACGCAATTAGTGTTGAATTACTATTTTTTAATCATTACCATTGATTTTTGACAACATTAATTGCGGGTGCAAAAGTGATGTTGATTCAATGCGGTTAACGTTGACACAACCATTGACTTATCATTGTTCAAATGGTTGCTTGCTATCTGTGTGTGTGTGTGTGTGTGTGTAATGAAAGTCTTTATGATCTTATTGTAAACATTTTTTGAACTTAGTTTTTGATCCTTCATAAATCTGATATGTGTGCTGAGCTGTGAAAAAAAAGACAATTTCATTCTTTTAAAAGCTCATGTTAAAACTCTTATGTAATGAAATATTTGCTACTGACATTTTTATTTAATCACACAAAAGATATTTTTGAATAGCCAACAAGTTAAAAAAAGATACTCTTTGATGACAAATGGTGCAGTTACAGGCAGCTGTTTAAATACAGAGAGGACTTAAAAGTCACACAGTAACGACATATCTTGTCTTCAGTATTGTGACTTACATACGGCGGTTGTTCAACGCTTTGTGAATGCGGAAAATGTGTGATTCCTGAGATTTCTGATGTTTGAACATAAAGAATAAACACACAAATATAATGCAAGTGCTGTTTCTGATTGAAAACTATTAACTTTACTGTAAAAAACAATGAACAGATTTCACAAGCGTTTCACTGCGCACAGTTTGTGTGAGGCTGGGTTCAGGGTGAAGCCCACCGCTGGTGTGAGATCCAGATCATCTTCAGACACTCCAGGAGGAGGAGTGAAGCGGAAATGCTGAAGGAGGGTAGTGAAGAACAGGAAGAGCTCCATCCTGGCCAAACTCTCTCCGGGACAAGCCCTGCGGCCTGATATATATATATATATGAGTGAGAGAGAGAGAGAGAGAGAGAGAGAGAGAGAGAGAGAGAGAGAGAGAGAGAGAGAGAGAGAGAGAGAGAGAGAGAGAGAGAGAGAGAGAGAGAGAGAGAGAAAACAATTTCATCAGGGGAAAGAAAGAGAAAATTAACTTTCACTTGAAACCATTTAAAAAAGTATCATGAATAAAGAAGACAATCAAGCCCTACGTGTAGGAAAGTATACCTGCAGAGAAGGGCAGGAAGGCGTCTCTCTTGACAAATCGACCACGCTCGTCCAGGAAGTGTTCAGGGTTAAAGGTGTGGGGTGTTTCCCATTCATCTTCATCCCACAATACAGACATTAGAAGAGGAAATATGCATGTGCCCTGCTCAAGGAAAAATATCACATCTTTATTTTTTTATATGATATGGTGTTTACAATGTAGATTACTGCAAGGAATGTGACGATGTGTAGCATATGGTACAAAAACAAAACAGATAGTCTACTTTCTGTATTTTGTATTAATTTATAGTATGCTGACCTTCTTGATGAAGTATCCATTGAAGTGAATGTCGCAGCTGGTCATATGAGGGATACTCATTGGTACAATGTTGGCTAGTCTCTGGGTTTCATGGATCACAGCATCTGTATACAGTAAGTTCTTCCTGTCCTCTGTAACCGGTTGCCGTCCACCAATCATCTGATCAATCTCCTCTTGAACGCGATCTGCAAACGTCCAAAGTATATTTAACAAGTAAAACACTACCCAGTTAAAACAGAAACGTCATGCCTGATCTTTTTTTTTTTTTTTTTTTTTATATATTGTGACTGTTTGATAAAGGCAATATTCTGGTTCAGTAGAAGTTCTGGTCAGTCTTCAACATTTGTGGCATAATGTGGATTATCATTAAAATTTATTTTCACTCCTTTCTTCTTTTTTAATAAAAAGTAAATATGAGTTTAAAAACGCGTAGCGCAAGACAGTAATGTTTTCAGTGGCAAGTTTTATATTTGTTTCCAGAATATTCTTCTGGAAGGTAGGATAACAAAAATGTTTAGATAACATTGTTAGAACATTATCTCCTAACATTCTTCTAAAGTTTTTAGCTAGAAGTTTCCCAGTGGGCACTGGACATGGACTCCAACGTCAGTCAGATGTCAAGTTTTGGTTGAAAATGAAAATCGGGTCGAGGTCTAAACCGAACGTTTGTTTCACTCAAGCTCCAATGTTGGCAGACGTCAAATTTTGGTTGGAATAAACACCACACTGAAACACAGGCTACAATTGACTTCCAGCCACAGCCTTAGATGCAATCAACTGAAGATAAAAAGAAGACATATAAATCTCTGAAGATCTCAGCAGAGATCCACAAACAGCATTACCAGCTTCATTTATTACTAACCAGACTGCTTTATTTCTGTCAGACGTCTACAGGAGTTATTAATGAGAATTAACACACGTTTAGATGTCAATGTTTTATTGAAAATAATAGTTTGGTTTGATATCACCATTATGGTGATCAATGTTTGCTTTAGTTGGCACTTTTGTTCGCATCTTGTGGCCATACTATTGAAACAATAAGCGTTTTAACATTTATAGAATGGCCTCACTAATTTCCACTGGAAGTAAGTGCCTCACTGTTTTCCACTGGTAATCAACATAATGCCTCAAATGCTGTTAAGCTGATTGTAAACCCAGAATATACAGAATAATGTTTTGAGCAAACATTTCAGCCAATTGCATTATACCCTGTATATGTGGATATTTGGCCATAAGCAGCAAGCTCCAGCGCACTGTTGTACTAGTAGTGTCCGTACCAGCGATGAACAGGTTGCCGACTGTGTAAATTATGTTCTGGTTGTGGAAGAGTGAGTTCTTCTCTCCAGATTCCTGATCAAATGGTACGTTAGAGATTTAAAGAAGTAAAAAACAAGATGATCATTCAAATTTTAAGCTGCGTTATATTGACCATACTTCTGCAGTCTGCTTGCGGATGAGGAACGAATCGACAACGCCTCTGAGGTCCTGTGGGTTCAGTGATTGACGTAAACTGCTCACCAGCTCTGATATCTCTTTGATATCAAGCTCAAGGTTTTTCATGAGGTGTCTCCAATTCTTGAGCCATGGACCCAAGAAAGGGAACATGTTGTAGAGCTGGAGAACCAAAATCAGGAGATGTTTATTTCACCATAATTCAATAGTGTATACCATTATAAACTAATTCATTCTCACAGGTTATATTCAAATCATATGTAAACCTGCACGGACGCCGTTCCACCCAGTCTGACGCTCTCATTGGCTCGATCCACCATTCTCCGTAGGTGAGGGTCTGTATACTCGAATCTACGGCCATACACAATGGCAGAAATGACACTTGAGGCAGCGTAGTTCATCAACTGTGTGGTTTCAAAAGGTTTTCCTATAAAAGAACAGGCCGAGGTGTTCAACTTTTGGTCCATTTGATGACCATGGCTATATTTCTGTAGTACTAGTGATTTTCTTGATGACTTTTGAAACTTTGCATTACAGGCAATATGTCTCTTTAGAAGCATTGATTATTTGATTACTTTACCTTCAAACTTCTCAAACTCATCTCGTAAATGGCATGTTTCCTCTATGATTTTCTCCTCAATTTGTCTCTTCCCCATCCCGAAGTCTCGTAAATTGGTGAGAGCAAACCGTCTCATCTCTTTCCAGCTCTCTCCATTGGCAAATATAATTCCTACAAAGATGTTTAAATTCTGAAATTAATCTAACAGTAATCATATACTTGTAGCCCAAACAGTCGAGTGACACCAAGGTCATCGGTTCGATTCCCAGGAAATGCATGAACTGATAGGAATCAAGACATTGAAAGCAGTGCAAGTCATTTTGGATGAAAGTGTCTGCCAAATGCATAAATGTAAATAATATACAGTGACAATATACAGTCTTTATACTTAAGCCACAATTAAAAATGTGTAATTGTGTTTGCATTACGTAACAAAATGGCATTTAAATAAAGAAGAATTTATACATACATATATATATATATATATATATATATATATATATATATATATATATACTGTATATATATATGTATATACACACACAGGTATATAGTACTTTTCAGCGGGGAAAAAAAATCACAAAAAGGAAGATCGTTGTTAGGTTTCAAAATATACATTCAAAATATAAATACATTGTTGAAAATATTGACAAGTTTTGGACACTTTCACTTTCCGAAGAGACTTCATACATCCGTGAAAAGAGACCAGTTGGTTAAAACATTTTTTAAAAAGTTCCTTCCTAGAAACACTCAAGCGTTATTTGAGCACATATGCCTCTTGATTTTTTTTTATCTAATGCAGTAAATTTCAGATTTTATGTGACTTAAATGTCCAAAATCTTAATGTAAATCATTTGTAAGTTAATACGTATAAAGAAACCTTTAAGTATATTGTCAGGAGACTGGGCTGCTCTTACCATGACCTTTAGTGAAATCATGGAACAGTGGCGTGATTTCTCGGTCCCCAAATTCGTCTGCATAATTAACAAGTGCTTCCTTCACTGTCTTGTAGCCGGCTAGCACAACCACTTTCTTTGGACCAAAGTAGACCGTGAAAACTGGACCAAACTGCTTTGCCATCTGTTGAAGATTAAAAGAGATGTTACCCCTTACGAAAAGAAAATATATTTCCCCTATATATGAATGATCAATATATTAAATGGTTTAAAAGTATATGTGAAAATATACAGAATAATATATTGTGTTAATAGATTACAATATATTGAATAAAATATAAGGAATTGCCACTTTTCATATATTGAAAAATATGTGACAATATATTTACTAATATCATCATGTATGTAATTTTATACACTTCAGGATAAATAGATGTGTATGTGGTCAGATATGGTACTGCATGTAATATAATCAAGCGTAGTCAGTTCTGGCAGGTCACGTTGATCAAGCTCGCATCAGCTGACTCTCAGCTGATCCACGTCTACCTTTAGGAATACGATGCCTATCACTGTATACATATATAAGCTCCTTCAGTATTATCAGCAGCTATCGCGTTTTTTAGGAGCTAATTACCCTCCTCCATCCCCAACTCCTCCTCTCGCCCAGTCAGGATTTGGCATTCTGATTTGGCATTCAGAATAAATTCTCGAATTATGTTGTACTTTAAAATCTTGAATTAATTATCTGCATTCATGTTGGTTCTGTTCCGTTTACCCTAAGGGGGGTTATCGCTGCTCTCCCTGCACCTATCCATGCTAGGCTGCATGGATGCGCAGGGAGTTCTCGCACATAACGGAACCATACCGCCAATCCAAACTGAATGCTAATTGTCAATTGTATTTGACGATAGTGGTCCTGACAGAATTGCAGATATATTTACTCATGCATCATGAACACACATATAGAAAAAAATATAATGTAATATTTTTCTTATATTTTTTATTGATTTCATTATAAATGTTTTATATTTTCAGGACAGATCACAATAATAAAAGCACACCTGCATATACTAAAGTGTTTAGCCAATAGCCTATCACTGTGCTGAGGAGCGCACAGCCTTTACTTGTATAATATAATAATTATTGTCATAATAGTGTTTTGCCCAATCGTCAACCGAACCACAGGCTCTACTCTTCAGCACAATGATGACCCCAAAAACTCACACATATCAGAAAACCTTTTAAATAAAAAAATAATAGCACATTAAACACCAACATATCTCCCCCGTATATTAAAGCTGCAGTCCGTAACTTTTTTGGGTTAAAAATTATCCAAAATAAATTTTTGAGCAAGTACATAACTAGCCAGTGTTCAAAACCTTGAAACCGGGCCCATGCGAAAACAAGGATAAATATCGTAAGGGCTTTTGAAAGGTGGCGTGAAATCCGTGTTTTGAAGGGGTTCAAAACGAACGCAGAGACGGCTTTTTTTCTACTGGACAGGTAAGACATTTCAATGGTTCAATTATGTAAGAGTAGCACACTTGTTCGCTTAATTCATACAGTTACGGAGTACTGAACTACAGGTAGCCCTACACTCTAAAAAGAGATGTGTCAAAAAACAACACATGTGATGTGTAGATAGCATTTTGACACATGTTGTGTAGATTTTAGCACACAATGTGTGTTAAAATGTAACTCTGGATAGAATAGCACTGGGTGGAGAAGAGTTTGTGTTTATGAAAAATTATAGGTATATTTTATATGGTATCCCATAAAATGATCTAAAATAAATAAAGCAATACATTCAAATAAATAAATGCAATCTTAATTCATGAAAACTTAAAGATCAACAGGTGATTTTTGGCAGCCAATCACATCATGCCTCTTTTCAATGTCTTTTTCAATGCTGCTTTCACTTGTTATTAATAACCAGATTAACTTCAATGTCTTTTTCAATGCTGCTTTCACTTGTTATTAATAACCAGATTAACTTTATTTCTGTCAGACTCTACAGAAGCTCTTATTGAGAATTAACAGGTTTTGTGTTGACGATTCATTGAATGTTTCATTTAAAGTCACCAGAATCGTGATTAGTGTCAGCTTTATCTGGGCTCTTGACCCTTGACTCTTTAATATTAGTTTTCTCTGATTACTGTAAATGTGTTTTTATTTCGCACATTCGAAACAGCAGAGAAAATTTGGGTAAAATATGCTCAGATGATAATGTTATCATCACGGACATGTAAGATTGCTGAGCTCAGCAAGAGTTTATTATTTAAAAAATAAGTGTACTATATAAAAGATGATTTTTAACAAAGGTGAGCTTATTGCAAATAACTTAATTATTTTTTAAAAACATAGTTGGTACAGAGTCTTGCAGTATAAGGTAACAAACAGACTTCAAGAATCAGCGTATGAATCTCAACAATGGTGACAAATGAAAAGCTTATTACCGCAATGCATGCTGGGTGCCACCATAGTACAAATCTCATCCATGACTCCCAGCATGCATTGCGGCATTAAGTATTTCGTTTATCACCATTGTTGAGATTCATACGCTGATTCTTGAGGTCTGTGTTTGACTAGTTTCTGCTGTAGATTAAACATTTCAGGACACATCTTTTTTATTCTGCACTGCTGGATAGCATGGTGTAGTGTCACAAGATCATTATAATTAACTAGGGCTGCACGATTAATTGCACGATATTGGTATGAGCATCTCGTCAGTAAAGCCGGTTCCTTGATTAGTAGTAAATCACCTTCACCTGCTTTCAGATGGACGATATGATGCAGATATGAGTGTTAAATTTAATGAGATAAATAAGTGATTAATTTAGTGATCATTGAGCATTATTGAAGACATCTGATGATAACAAGCAGAATCACTGAAGGAGAACATCTAAAATTGTAAGCCACCGTTATGGCGATTAGTGTTTGCTTTAGTTGGCCTCTTGATCCTTATATTATAAGTTTGAATTTTGTTTGTCTGCTGTTATTGATTTATTACAGTCAAATGAACAAAGACAAGTGTGATCTGATAGTGTTGGTTATGTTTTGATATAATCATGCGGTGATCTGAAAAATGAAACTCATTCAGATGATCTGGTTTGACTTGATAGCAACAGTTTAGTGGTTCAACAGAATATGATAATTGTATTTTTCTTATAATCCAAAACATTTAATAAAAATAGTTCTGATCAAATCACTTTCAAATGCATTCATTTAGAAGAACAGACATCAATAATCAGCCTGTGAATCTCAACCGTGGTGACAATAAAAATCCTTGTTGCCACCAATCACAACTCATTAATGGCTCTCATCATGCATTGCAGTATGAATAAATTATGATCTGAATTGTCTATCTAATTTACTTTTCCTAATTGAATATTCTGCATTGCGACATGAAACTTTTGATTGTCACCATTTTTGAGATTCATTTGATGATTGTGATTGTCTGTGTGTGTCTGAGTCAAGCAGGAGTTAAACAAATTTTAATGCACTATTATGATAACAATATTCTTCAGAAGACATGATTACAGAAAAATTGATTTCGTGTTGTAGATTCACATATATATGTTAAATATGAAATACGCATGATTTCAAAGAATATATACAGGAAAAATCTGAAAATCAAACATGTCCAGGGTGATCATGACATCATCACAAAAGCCAAAAACACCAAATCAACTTTATAAACTGCTTTATAAACTCACTGTTACTGCAGCCAGAGAGAGATGAAAAGTAAGAAGTCCAGGGACAATATACCAACTAAAGCAAATACTGATCTCCATTATGGTGACAACAAACTTTATTATTAACTAAATCTCTGTTCATTCTCAACAAGAACTTTTGTACATGTATAAAATAATGGTAAACTGGTTTGTAAACCGGTTTCACACTCAGTGTTGCTGGAAGTCAGTTGTAGTTTTTGTGTTTCTCTTTTTTTCTGTTTTTGTTTGTCTCTCTCCTTCAGTGATTCTGCTTATCAGGTGTTCATCAGTGTCTCAATTCACTCACTTCTTTTCATTCAACCATATGAGAGAATTAATGTAGGTAATAGTGAATGAGGGTATAGGGTGTGATTGGGAAAACAGCCTCTGAGTGCCGACTTTGAATGCTGTTAATACACACAGTATATTCCTGTAGGCTAGTTTTGTTTTCTATGGTATATTACTACGGTATAATACTGTTTTATTGGAACATGCTATGATATTGTCAGAATTTGGCCTTTTTTTACATTAAGGGTTTACAGTGTACGGACTGCAGCTTTAATATTGAGCAAAACACGTTAAATAACACTTAATTTTAACATTTGCTCTCCCTTAACAATCAGAAGCAAAGCATGCTAGGAACTAGAAATCTGCTGTAACTCATTCTGTGAACGTGTGTAATATGTGTGAACATATGTTCACATTTATATGGGAACATTTATGTGCAATATATGTACACAATAAAGGATACAACTTTGTGAATAGTTCATGTAATGTTATTTTTGTCTTAATTTATAAATATGTTATATGTATTAATATATAGCCATATATGGTCAATGCATAATAGTATGTAGCATATTGTAATATTGTAGTATAATATAATAGCATATTGCAGTTCATTGAAAAATATAAGCACTAGTTTCCAATAAATGGAAATGTATTATGTAATATGTCGCATTATATTTTGCAGTATATTCCCATATATTTTTGTTCTGTAAGGGGACGGGCATTTAAAGGAGAAATAAATCTGTTCCAAACATTATTTGACTTTATTCTGTGGAACAAGAGAAGATATGTTTTGTCCATACAGTGGGAGTTAATAGCGTCCACTGTTGTTTGGCTCATCAAAATATGTTATTTTGTGTTCCACAGAAAAAAAGAAAAGTCATAAGTGTTTGGAGCAACAAGAAGATAAGTAAATGAAGACAGCTAGAATTGTCATTTCTGTGAGAATTTTTATTTTTTTTTACTATTGTTTACATTGTAATTTAATTTATGTTTCCATGAATGTTTGTAAATTGTTTTTCTTTTTTGCCTTTTCTTTTGAAGTTGACCGAAATAAACTTTAACTAACTAACTAAATAAACTATTGAATTTTCTCTCTGTGGAAAAAAACTGAATTGTTCTCTGTAAAAACTCACCAGGCCAGTTTATCAACACTTCGAGGCTCTCTGCTGATTGAACACTGGAAACGAAGCTGAAGCGGTTGGCCAATAGGGCTGATACCATTCATACTTACCTCACATAGGCTCAGGTGTGGTTTGTTGATATCCAACATTAGCAGATTTCCCAAAAGTGGCAACGGTTTTGGCCCTGGAGGTTCATTTTCATCTCTCTGAGACCTGAAGAATAGGAGATAAACAACCAAGAGCAGAAGCAAGCAACATATTAATGTTCCTGTAATGGAAACCTGAAGAATTGCTTCCATGAAAGCCATGTTGACAGAGCAATACCCATAAGACCTTGGGGTTTGAACAGTTCAACGTAGATAAAGTGGGAGTGGCTACTTCTGGTCTTGAAGGTGGAGACTTAAAGGGTTAGTTCACCCAAAAATGAAAATTAAGTCATTAATTACTCACCCCCATGCTGTACCAACCCCGTAAGACCTTCGTTCGTCTTCGGAACACAAATGAAGATATTTTTGATTAAATGTGAGAGCTGGATCACTCCTCCATAGGCTGCCTAAGGGAATGAATCCTGACGGCCCAGAAAGTCAATGAAGAAAATGTTTAAATATTCCATGTCACAACAGTGGCTCAACTATAAGTTTATCAAGCGACGAGAATACTTTTTGTGCGGCAGAGCCGGCCCGAGCCTTTTGGGGGCCCTAAGCAGAATTTGATTTGGGGGCCCCTCCCACTACGCGGAGTCACCTGTGCTTGACGATTATTGACACAAATATCACGCAACAATGATACATTATAAATTAATACAGTGAGGTTATGTATAAATACAAAATAAATACTTAATAAAAAATAGATAGCCTACTTAAATATTTTTTTTAACTTTTACTTTACTCTTTTACTCACTCTTTGAAACTTATTAAAACAAACTGTCTCAAAACATATCAAATAAATTATTTGCTAAAATAATGACAACTGAGAAATCAAAAACATAATAAGAGCAAGGGTTCAACAATGACAATTATTCTTGAAAACTGTAAAAATATTATTATTTCTCAACTGTCTTAATACAGTGTAACTGTCCACAAAGTATTTTTTTATTAGTATTATTGTAACAGACTTTGTTAGATTGTACATGACAGAATCCAACAAAGTCTATTACTATAATACAGGTAATGATGTACTGGCACTCGTTGTATATGTGTGTATGCAATGCGTTTTTCCCCTCTGGGCTTGCCGTAGATAGGAATGGTTCAATTGCTGCACAAAACATACCGTAAGTAATCATGCAAACATACTTTTATCTTGCTCTTTTTTTCTCCTCCTCTGTCATTTTTTTCGTTCTATTTTCGGCACCAGAGGGATACGTTCTTTTTTGTGACATGGCTTAACATTACCGCGAGTCCGCGACTATGCGCAGTTGCGCACGAATTATCTATGCACGCGCGAGGTGTCTAGATTATGCGCATGACTTGAACGCTGGCAGACACAGCAGCAGTTGTAGGGAGGTATATTGATCATGAAATCAGAATTTTCTTTTATTGTCTTTAATTATTCATTCATTCATATTAATTCATTCATTTATCTCACTTGTTTAAGTTATCTAAAAAAATATTTTTCGGTTTTTCGACTCGATTGGGGGGGCCCCCTGGTGGCCAAGGGGCCCCAAGCAGCCGCTTAGTTCACTTATGCCTCGGGCCGGCCCTGTTGTGCGGAAATAAAACAAAAATAACGACTTTATTCGACTATTCCTTTTCTTCCTTGTAGGCCTGAAACGAGACTTCAAGAGATTTCCACAACGCATGCGCGAGAATTGCGATCTCCTTCAACTACTTCAGTTAAGTTCTCGCGCGTGCGCATCGTGGAAATCTCTTGAAGTCTCGTTTCAGGCCTACAAGGAAGAAAAGGAATAGTCGAATAAAGTCGTTATTTTTGTTTGTTTTTTTCGCACAAAAAGTATTCTCGTCGCTTGATAAACTTATAGTTGAGCCACTGTTGTGACATGGAATATTTAAACATTTTCTTCATTGACTTTCTGGGCCGTCAGGATTCATTCCCTTAGGGAGCCTATGGAGGAGTGATCCAGCTGTCACATTTAATCATAAATATCTTCATTTGTGTTCCGAAGACGAACGAAGGTCTTACGGGGTTGGTACAGCATGGGGGTGAGTAATTAATGACTTAATTTTCATTTTTGGGTGAACTAATACGGCCCTGACTGCATTACTCAAGTTTACTAATGATGTGTTTTCAGCTTTAGATAATGGCAAGCTCACAGGTGCTATTTTTCTTGATTTAAGATAAAGTTTTGTGGTTTAAATCATATCTGCATAACAGAAAACAACGTGTTGTCCTAAATGGGAGTAAATCTGATCTTCTGATTCAACTAACAGGTGTGCATCAAGGTTCAATTCTGGGACCACTTCTTTTTTGTATTTATGTAAATAATCTACCATTACTTCATAGAAAATGTCAGGTTCAAATAACAAATACGTGCTTAATAAAACCAAGTCATATACTATGATTTTTGGTTCTAGACAGAAACTTAATCCAAAACCTGTTCTTGTGTTGTATCATGTAAAGACGGCACTCCTTTGCATAGAGTTGATACTATTAAATATCTTAAATATAGTTAATTACATATTAAATAATTAAATATGGTTTATGGCTTGATTCTAAACTTTCTTTTAAACCACACATTAATCATGTTTTACGTAAAGTCAATGTTGGAATGAGTATCTTGCATCGATCTCGAAATTGTTTCTCTGATAGTGTTCGTAAGAAACTTGTTTCTCAATTGATATTTCCGTTATTTGATTATTGTGATGTAGTTTATCAAACGGAACATCTGATCTTGCCTCGCTTAATACAGCATATAATAGAATTTGCAGATTTGTTTTAGGATGCTCTTTTTACACACTTCACTGTACAATGTATAATTCACTCCAGTGGTCATCTTTGTGTGTGAGAAGGCATATTTATTGGCTTCAATTTATAATTAACTGTATTTATTTTAAATATCCTAGTTATCTACAACAATACTTTGCACCCTTTTCTTCAAACCACCAAGTTAGGCACTCTGTCCAGACTTATTTTCTTGATCCTCGTGCAAAAAAAAAAAAAAACAACACTTGGCAAAAGAGCATTTATGTTTAAAGCCCCAAAAGACTGGAATAATTTACCTGCATACATTAGATCCATTACATCATTTCGGTTGTTTAAACAATCTTTATCATCTGATTTTAAGGTGGACTGCACATGTTATCATTAGACTCTCACTTATGAAGGTAAAATGATGTCATAATGAATTGCATGCGCAGGGTAAGATTTGTGAAAGTGTGCATAAGATTGCAAGCGTAAATTAAATTTGCATGCGCAAGAGAAGATTTGTAAAGGTGTAAATTGTGTTTCAAGCGTAAGAAGAAAAAAAACTGCAACATTTTGCTGATTTTCGTAAGTGTAATTAATGTATTGTGAAACTGCAGCTTCACGTTAACGCAAAATAAACATGATCTGTACTCTTCTGACTTCCATTTTTCCGCGCTTACACTTTTGGCACGGTTTTTGCGCACAAATGCGGCCAAAAGCATTGCAAGCCTGTGAACAGCTATTTGCAACCGAAAACAACAGAGTCAGGGACTGCAAAGCAGATTGATCGCGTAAAATCAAACTTTGTGTAAATAAATCAACTGTTGCAAATGTCTAAATGACTTATTGTGTACATGCGGCAAAAAAGTTCCCGAAATAACCCGATTTGTACAGTTGCGTCTTTCTTTTACCCGCGCTTCCAATTTTGTCACGATTCTCTCACTGAATGAGTTTTGCAAGCGCGAAGAGGAGGGCGGGTCCACCTTCATCATGCAGCCAATCAGATGAGCTTCTCGCTGACACTCGATTTACTCTTATCTGATTGGTTCAATAAACACGTCAGTCTTCAGAACGCATATTTATCTTCATTTGGCTCATTCTCGTTACTTTTAATGCAAACATACATGTTAAATAAATACATAAATCATGATTGTTTAATAACCTGTGCACCATTAGGTGGATTATTTGAGTAAATACTGAATTCCGAGCGGTGTTATTGGATTTAAATTTTATATATTATAAGCCTATCTGTTACACCACTGAGCTGATGTTAAACTTTACAACAAACAAACAAACAAACAAAAAGAAAACATTGAATACCCATTTTTTAATACCGAATAATACCATTCTGATGCAGTGTTTTTCACATCATGTCTCTGTTCATGGTATTTAACATATATTTTTAAATATTGTCTTTGTCACAATTCTGATTACTTTCGTGTGACTGATCAAGCTATTATGTTGCTAGTATAATGAAATGCTTTCTCTGTGTCCAGATTTGACTGTAGCTAATGAAAAACTGATTAATTTCTGATAAATCTGAAACTGATAAATTCAACTTTAACAAAAAGTAGTCTTTAATAATTATATATATATATATATATATATATATATATATATATATATATATATATATATATATATATATATATATATATACCCAAATGCAAAGCAACTAATTATGTCTGAATAAAAACCCAGCAGCCAGGGAATACCATAGACAGTAAAAGAAATGGACACAGCGACCCCATTGATTTCAACGGAGAAGACTTGAAGCCCGATTATTGCACTTCCTGTCTGATGTCTGAGCGAGTGCGCAGGCTCAAACTGAGCGTGACGACAGTCTGATTGTTGAAAATCTTCTAGTAGCTGTGCCAAGACAAATCTGAATCACCTAATTCCTCAAAAACGTTGTTGAAATATTTTGTCCCGTTGCTTTTATGGACTCTCTATTTTATGGGCTTCTACCTTGACTTTGTGCCTTCATGTCCCCCCTATTGCCTCATAGACAGTAAAAGATTGCTGCGAGCTTCTCCTCCTGTCTATACGGTAATGTCTCTATTGTGCGACAGAAAGTCCTGTGGTTATGACGCAATCTTTAGCCTATTTTTACAAAAACGGCTTCTACGGGGTCGTAACGTAAGATACAAAGTAATGGAGCATTTTATACATTGTCGTGTTTCTTTAGAAATAAATAATCGACAAATTAAGCCTTTGGACGCCTCAGATGGAAAGTTATTCGCTGTAAAAGTGACCCCAAAATGAATGGGAGTCAATGGGATGCTAACAGCAGGTGAAGTTCTGCTACAATGGCGGCTCCCGCGAGGCTTCAACTTCCGGCTGATGGATTACCGGTTTGGGGAATACACAGCATATGTGTTTATATATAGGGCTATACAGCAATCTAGTGGTTACACGATAGCATTGCAGGTGATAAATGGTGCATAATTTAGAGATGACCTTAAAATACATGTTAAAGGGAAAATATATTATTATAACTAATTTTAGTAAAATAATAATAATAATTCTGGAATCGCCCACGATTAATTGACAGGTGAAATGATGCATGCAGTACAAAAAGGCCTACATTCAGCAACATCAACATTACAAACAAATCTGGCCTGCTGAGGAGGATGATGATGAGCAGGATCACAGTCTATGAGCAGGATACATAACACACCAGCTCTAAATTCAGGATTTACTCAAATAATCCACCTAATGGTGCACAGGTTATTAAACAATCTTGATTTATGTATTTATTTAACATGTATGTTTGCATTAAAAGTAACGAGAATGAGCCAAATGAAGATAAATATGCGTTCTGAAGACTGACGTGTTTATTGAACCAATCAGATAAGAGTAAAACGAGTGTCAGCGAGAAGCTCATCTGATTGGCTGCATGATGAAGGTGGACCCGCCCTCCTCTTCGCGCTTGCAAAACTCATTCAGTGAGAGAATCGTGACAAAATTGGAAGCGCGGGTAAAAGAAAGACGCAACTGTACAAATCGGGTTATTTCGGGAACTTTTTTGCCGCATGTACACAATAAGTCATTTAGACATTTGCAACAGTTGATTTATTTACACAAAGTTTGATTTTACGCGATCAATCTGTTTTGCAGTCCCTGACTCTGTTGTTTTCGGTTGCAAATAGCTGTTCACAGGCTTGCAATGCTTTTGGCCGCATTTGTGCGCAAAAACCGTGCCAAAAGTGTAAGCGCGGAAAAATGGAAGTCAGAAGAGTACAGATCATGTTTATTTTGCGTTAACGTGAAGCTGCAGTTTCACAATACATTAATTACACTTACGAAAATCAGCAAAATGTTGCAGTTTTTTTCTTCTTACGCTTGAAACACAATTTACACCTTTACAAATCTTCTCTTGCGCATGCAAATTTAATTTACGCTTGCAATCTTATGCACACTTTCACAAATCTTACCCTGCGCATGCAATTCATTATGACATCATTTTACCTTCATACTCACTGTTGTTGTTGTTATGTTTACTGTTGTTTATGATTATATTTATTTATATTTGTGATTGATGTTGATTTAAAATTGTATTTTCTGATCAGTATTTATTTTATGTAGATTATTGTTTATTCTGGTATCTTGGTGGTGTAATATTTATTTATTTGTTTATTTATTTATTTCTTCAGTAATTTTTTGTATTTATTTATTTATTGATAAATAAAAATATAAGGTTACTTTTGATGAGATTATGCATGTCAAGGTGTTAATCCTTCTAAAAATAATTAAATCTGGGAAACCATTAAAAAACAATAACCAATACAAAATGCACCTGCTGCTCAAGATCTTTTATGCAATAAAAAACGTCAGAAGTGGAGTTAATTGCATACATTTTGTGAATTTAATCCGAACAAGTTAACTCATGTCAGGTCTTATTTAAACTGAGGTCAAATGTGATGTTTCTGTTTTGATTGTCCAGTGTCAGGAGCGTCTGATCGCACACAGCTTGTGAGGGGACGGATTCAATGTGATTCCGACTATTCCTTTGAGATCCAGATCATCTCCAGACACTCCAGGTGGAGTTGTGAAGCGGTAGCTCTGAAGGAGGGAAGTGAAGAACAGGAAGAGCTCCATCCTGGCCAAACTCTCTCCCAAGCAAGCCCTTCGGCCTGAGAGAGAGAGAGAGAGAGAGAGAGAGAGAGAGAGAGAGAGAGAGAGAGAGAGAGAGAGAGAGAGAGAGAGACTGTTTTTAATTCCAAATCAAATGTTTATTTCTTCAAAACACTGGGTGTTTAGAGTTGAGCGTATACCTGCAGAAAAGGGCATGAAAGCATCTCTCTTGACAAACTGGCCTTTCTCATCTAGGAAGTGTTCTGGGTAAAAGCTCTTCGGTTTCTCCCATTCGCTTGGATCCTTCAAAACAGACGTCAGCACAGGAACTACAGTGGTACCCTAGAAAATGGAGAAAAAAACAATGTTCAAGATGCACATGGTCTCGTTTCTAGGCCTACATATTTAGGCCCAATCCCAATTATACCACTTACCCCATCATCTACCCCAACCCCTAACACTTCGCCTTCCCCAGGGTTCTCAAGTTTTATCAAAAGCTTGAAGTGAGATCACATGCGGTTAGGGGAGGAGCCTTAATGGAGCCCCGCCCCCCGCCCATCCCCGCCCATCCCCGCCCCCCAATTTAACCCATTGTTCATAATTAACCAGCACAAATTGAAATTATAACAATTGGTAAATCTGATAAATGACAGAGCAATTCATCACATCAAATATACTCTTTAATGTTATATTTCAAAATTACAAATATACAAAAATTACAAAAATATAACAAATTGCTCCAAACAGTTTGGAAAAACAAATCTGTTTGCAATTTGAATTGTGTGGTGGGACATTGTGAACAAATGGACATATTAGAGTATGTGTGTGTGTGTGTGTGTGTGTGTGTACACAAGAGTACACAATCCAGCTTATGAAATGTGTTTTGTGTTGTAAGTGTTTGTTGCACATTTTGATGCCTTGCAACCTTTTTAGTGGCCTTACCCTTTGGTGCCCAGAATGATCAAATATATTTTTAATTTTTCCCTGACATCTTTAAAAAATACAAATGCAATGGCAATGATTAATGTATGTTTTGACAGGATATAAAATATTACCCAGAGCACTTTGCTTTAATACATGTAGCCTTAATGTAACTAGAAAGACTATTAATACAGTATAATATATAATTTAAAATAAAATGAAGAAATGCATCTTCATTCCTTCCCTTACCCACTAACATTTCCCTTAGTTTCAGATAACGTAAGCTAGCCAAACTGAGCCAAAGCTTCTGGCCTGGTTGCAAAGTAGTTGTAGAGTTTTTGACTGCATCAATAATAATGTATAGGATGGGCTATATATTAAATCTTCTAGCCTAAAAATGTTACACGAGCTTTCTTCCAATTTACCTTCTCCATCACGACGTGTGTTCGCGCGATGTTGTTGGTTACCTAGTAACGAACGTACGGAGGCCGAGAATTTTCCGTCAACTTCCGCGGTTTGCGCATATATGATGCCTAGCTAGTAACGAACGCAATCTGGCCGACATACGTGCTGGCGGCAGGAAACTTCACTTTGTGTGCCTGCGCCTCGAATACAACGTTATATATAAAGCTCGCAGGACAACTTGGTTGGCATTCCTTTTCAGCGTGAGAAATACACGGTGTGGCGTGTGAGCGTGTGAACTAGTTGAATTGCGTGTGTCTCACGGCCAATGCGTGAGACTTGAGAACCCTGGCCTTCCCCTTGAAACAGAGTGTCGGAGGCTTCCGGTCTGAGCATGTAACGAGTAGACGTGTGAGAATTGGCTCCCGAATTACTTTTAATTTTCTACCTCATTTTTTCGACATAAAGTCTGGCGCACCTTGAGTTGATTACGTGTACGTTAAGGCATAACTTTGCACAACTAAATGAGACCAAAGAGACGTGACTGAGGGCAAAAAACGACCGAGATGGACGAAAATGCCGCAAGTGAAGACAACATGGCTACACAAGCTAGCCCAAGCTCGGAGTTACCTGCTGATCTTCAGGGGCGGATCTACAGGGGGGCAAGAGCCCCCTAGAGCCTCACTCTAGAGCCTTGCCCCCCCAGCTGCCCCCCTAACTTTGATGATCCAAAAAATGTACTTGTAAAAACAACCCGCCAATATGTCCACAAGCTTCTCAAAACAGTAAAATAAACAATACGTTTACCAAAAGTGAACAATTTAATTTTTTATTTTAAATGAATTATTAGCCCCTCCCCCTGGCTCACAGCCTCACACACACACACAGCGAGTCTGCTGTGGTGCGGTGCGGTGGCCCTGCAACCCTTTGATTATCTAATTTAGATTTTAGTAAAGACAAGAACAGCTTAATAAAAAATATAAAATATTGTTTGTATCCATAACGTTTACTGATCGTCGCCGTTACGCCGACGTTACGTTACAACACGCAATACAGTGCCAGTTAGGAGATTGATCATTTGATTAGCTTTTCCCTTTTCGGTTGCGCACCTAAATGGCCAAATGAATACAGAAATATCAAAATGCCAAGTCGAGTATTTACGTAAACACAGTAGATGTAAGTAGCCAACTCTGTAGCCTAAGTACACTCTCTCTCTCTCTCTCTCTCTCTCTCTCATACACTCACACATACGCAGACAGAGAGGAACTACGGTATGCTCATCAGTTGATAACTCAACCTCACTGTAAAAGCCCTTCACAATTAATATTGAAACTTTGTTTGCTAAATATTTGTTTGTTTTTAGTTGTCTATTGACCTAATAATTACCCTAATGCTGTTGAAATGTAATTGAAAAAAGCACGTCTTTAATAATAATATTATATATTTTACTGTGGCTCTTTTGGAAAAATGCATTAACAATAAAAAAAAAAAATGGCTCTTTGGTCAAAAAAGGTTCCCGACCCCTGAGCTAAGCAGTCCTATAAATCCAATTCCTCTCAGATATCACTCAATGAAACCAGGTTACAACTGGGGAAATAACAAATGCAATAGGATTAAGTAGTCTAAACAAGGTGTGTGCATGTGATAAATCTTTCTGATTTTATATTAGTTATAAGCTACTTATTAGCTACATGGCCCTACAGTAATGCAATACAAGGATAACCAGAGGTTTTCACATATTGACTTTTGCAGGCAAGAGTAGTTGAAGAAAGTAACTGGAGCCTAACCATGAAAAGGAAGGCTAAAAGTGGGGATATTGCCAGTTTTTTTGCAAAAAAAATAAATAAAATAAAAAGTAGTACACAGGAGGAAGAGCGTGAGGGAAATGAAGGAGAAGCCAGTAAACTGGACAGACCAGGAGGGTCATTTGTGGACTGTAATTATTCGTTTTTAATTATAATAAGAACTTGAGTATTGTCCACTGTTTTATACCTGTAGTCCACTGCACCTTGAACACAATTATTGTACTTTTTAAAATAAATTTTCATTTATCTTTTTATACTTTTACTTTTTAAAAGATGCACAATTTTGTTTTGTTTGAACACAGCACTGGGCTTATTCCTGTTGTGAATTAAAGACCTTTGTAGTGTGTAAGGGCATGATTAACACCAGCATCATTAAATTTGCTGATGATACTACAGTCATTGGACTGATATGGGTGATGAGTCAGCATACAGAAGGGAGGTGGCTGGCCTTGTGAAGTGGTGTCAGGAACACTATCTCTCCCTAAATGTTAGTAAAACAAAGGAGATGATTGTTGACCCACGGAGGAGGAGGAAGCAGCATCCATCACTGTATATCAGAGAGACTGCGGTGGAGAAAGTGAGCACATTTAAATTTCTTGGTGTTCACATATCTCAGGACCTCTCCTGGACTCACAACATCACACATCTGGTGAGGAAATCCCGACAGCGGGTGTATTTCCTGAGAAAGCTGAGGAAATTTGGTATGTCAGGCAAAATCCTCAGCAGCTTCTACAGATGTATAATCGAGAGTATCCTCACCAGTTCCATCACAGTCTGGTTCGGCAATTGTACAGCACGGGACCGCAGGGTTGTTGTTGTCGAGGCTGGCGGCGGGAGCTGCTTGGCGCGCCGCTTTCGTGACGTGTCACGTGACACCAAAGGTTTGGGAACCTCACACAAGTTACGTTGCTACGGCATTCGTATTGTAACCTTATCAAATAACCTAATAAAATATGAAAATAGATATTCCCAAATATGTTATATAGCCTTGAAATTGCAAGCAACATACATGGATTTAAAAAAAATAAAAATAATGAATGACCCGCCCCGCAAATAAAGTGACCATTACTTTACCCGCCCCAACCCAACCCGCGGGTTACCCACGGGGTCCCCGGGTTACGAGTCGACCCGCGCATCACTAGTAGCCGGTGTATGCAGTGACACTTCTCATTCCCCTTCGTTTGAAGTGTGGTCCCGAAAAATCTTCGTTTGAATGACTATGGCCCTTTCCCCTAGCCCTCCCCCAGCAACCAAAAGAGAATCGAGACAGTCCTACCCCACGTGCACACGCAAAACAGAGGGGAAGGGGAAAGTGAAGGAGTAAGGGGTAGAATTGGGATTGGCCCTTATTCATCTGACTGACCTTCTTGATGAAGTATCCATTGAAGTGGACATCACAGGTGGTCATATGCAGACTCAATGGAATAATATCAGCCAGTCTCTGGGTTTCATGAATCACAGCGTCTGTATACGGTAATTTCTTTCTATCTTCCACCACTGGCTGACGTCCACCGATCACTCGGTCAATCTCCTCATGAACTCGATCTGCACACAAATGCAACGTATGTTTTTTTTTTCTTCCAATGGACACCATTGAACTCAGTATTAAGAAAAAACTCTTGGCATTACTGTGTTTTTTACCCTGTATAAGAGGGTATTTGGCCATGAGCATCAAACCCCAGCGCAGAGTCGTTCCTGTCGTGTCAGTACCAGCGATGAACAGATCTGTCACAGTCCCCATTAGATTCTCATCGTGAAAGTATGAGTTCTTCATACAGGATTGCTGACAAGCAAAAATACATTCAAAATGCTCAATTAAACTTGTAATAATTAGAAAACTGAAACATAAAAAAAAAAACATTTAAGACCCCAAATCCAATAGGACATGCAAACTTTGGAGGAAACAAAAAACAGAAAAGTGTTTTTTTTTTTTTTTTTTTCATTTCTGAAATGTTACTTTTGGCATATGATGGATCAAGGATTGAAAAAGTCAAGAGATTTTATTAATTGGACTACCAATCTCTGTAAAAATAATAATGATGCTACCATGTTTTTAATACTCAAAATCTTAGGTTAAAATTGTCATTTTGATCGCCCTCTACAAAATAGGGGATTACACAGTAATTATATATATATATATATATATATATATATATATATATACACATACACACACACACACGTGTACATATAGCAAGATCTGATTGCAGCAGTCTCTATTTATTCACAAACTGAAATATAAATATATATATATAAATATAGCTGCGAGCAGTGATGAAGGGCCAAAGCCGGCGGCACCGCCACCCCCGGTGCCTTTAGTTACCTAAAGGCACCGGGGGTGGCGGTGCCGCCGGCTTTGGCCCTTCTTAGCTGCTCACAGCTATATTTATATATATATATATAAAAAGAAGCCAGTGGCACCGCCACCCTGGTACCTTTAGGGTTATTGTGCACGACCTGCAAAAACGTAACCCTGCTTTGACTGTCGAAAAGAAGTGTGCTGTAGAGCTTTGCATCAGTGTGGGCTCTGCAAAAGTGCGCATCGAGGGCACATATCAAAATGTATGCATGAGCAACCTTCTGAAACCTAAAATGAACAATGAGACACCCTACAGACGGTCTCATGGATTTAACGGACACATGAAATAAGCACACAAGACTGAAAATCTGCAGAACGGCTCTGGTAGTTCCGCTTCAGCACTGATGATGTTGTAGGAATAGTGCGCTCTGGTTGGTCTGGATTTTTCGGGATTTTTAATTTATACAGAAATAACTTAATTATAATTTAGATGAGAATAAAGTTAGTGTTGATTAAAATGAAGGAAAACAAATATATTGATCTGAAATATAGCACATAAATTTTAAAATTAATTTAGGTTAAATTACCAAACATACAATCTTAATTTAATTTAAAGCAAACAATACATTTAAATACATTTAAATTATGACTAGTCAGAATGGCGTTGTAGATATCTCAAACTGGAGTTAGGGATAGTCATAATTTAATTGTAGATATCTATTATCAAGTTATAGATATCTTGAAATTCATTTTGATTAGAGATATCTAAAATTTTATATCTGTAACTTTCATTTTATTAGGGTAAGCTATGCGCACTGTGATTGGCTCATCGCGTTTGGGGGCGAGGCTTAGCCATAGGCCAATTACGTTACAGATATCTTAAATGATAATACAAACTATCCAAAATATAATTACGACATGTCAGAAAGACGTTGTTGATATCAACAATGTTAATTCCGGATAGTCAAACTTTTAAATGTTAAAAGGGCTTGCCATACAGAGCTCAGAGAGAGGCTCACCATATTCAAACCAAAATATCTCACTTCCTGTTGGTCGTAGCTAAATACGGTAAATTAGAAAGTTGTCCGGCTCGAAGAGTACAATATACATATCGAGTTTTGTTACTGTAGATAAAACTAACCCCCCCACTTTTGTCAAAAGCATTTAGAAAGTGACACACTTCCTGCTGCCAGTTGGTGGCGCTATAACTTTGACTCACAATAGTTACATCCATCTAATTGGCCTCTTACCACGAACACACTGCTGAAGTTTCATCAAGATCAGTTAATGTATGCAGAAGTTATAACACTTCGTGTTTCTCTTTTCTCGCCAAAAATTCGTTTCCTCGCCACGGCCAAACCGCTCGAGATATCAAAAATCCGTCCGCAATTTAGCATCTTCAATGTGTTGACCTCAAGCTGACCGAGTTTGGCGGTAAACAGATGCAATCTCTAGGAGAAGTACTTCAAATTCCAGAGCAAGCGATCTCCAAACAACCCATAATAGCCGACTTCCTGTTGGGCTGGCGTAAAACTTGACCAAGGGAAAGTTGTTCGGCCCGATGAGATCTATATGTGTACTGAGTTTCATATTAATTCATGCAAGCGTGTTTGATCTATGGACCAAGTTTTGGGGACCCCGTTCAAGGGGGCGCTGTTGAGCCCCCCTGCCACGCCCGGCTACCAGCTTCAGCCCGGCCCTGATGGCCGTGGGCTCTGACCTGTGTGCAAAGTTTCAAGAGTTTTCAAGCACGTTAAGGGCCCCAAAAGCCCCTGAAACCTTGAACACCATTAAAATAATAGTCAAATTCCCCAAACCCCCCACACACAGAGACAGAGGGAGAGGGAGGGAGAAAATTCTCCTGAAAATCACATTCAAACCAAAATATCTGACTTTGTATTGTTCGGAGCTAATGACTGTCAATTAGAAAGTTGTCCGGCTCGAAGAGACCAATATACATACCGATTTTTGTTACTGTAGGTAAAACTAATACCCATTTTTTTATTTTTTTTAATAACCCATTTTTGACTAAAGGTGGCGCTACTGAGCCCCTCACCACGTCCGTTTCTGAAACTTTGCACATGTCTACTAGCTAATAAATGAGATGTGTCTGTCGAGTTTCATGCAATTTCAAGCATGCTAAGAGTCTCAAAAGCATCAAAAAAGAATATTAAAGTTGGATGCGTTGCCATGGCAACATTATCTTAGATATTAAACAATCCTTTCACAGGTCTACATCTGCCGTGTGTTTACATTATACAGATGAAGTTTGAAGCAAATCGGGTAAAAAAAAGAGGGTGATTTCAAAGCATTTTGAAAGTGACACACTTCCTGCTGCCAGTTGGTGGCACTATAACTTTGGCTCACAATAGTCACATCCATGTGATCGGCCTCTTACAGCGAACACACTGCTGAAGTTTCATCAAGATCAGTTAATGTATGTAGAAGTTATAACACACTTCCTGTTTCCATTATTCGCCATAAATTCGTTTCCTCGCCACGGCCAAACCGTTCGAGATATCAAAAATCCCCTGGCAATTTTTCATCCTCAATGTCTTGACTTCATGCACACCGAGTTTGGAGACGAACGGCGTAATTCCCTAGGAGAAGTGTTTCAAGTGTTGAGCATGCGTTTCCAAACAACCCTAAATAGCCGACTTTCTGTTGGGCTGGCGTAAAACTAAGAGCACGAAAGTTGTTCGGCCTGATGACATCAATATGTGTACCAAGTTTCAGATTATTACATGCAAGCGTGTTTGATATATGGACAAGTGTTCAAACCCCGTTCCAGGTGGCGCTGTCGAGCCCCCCTGCCACGCCCGGGTACCAGCTTCAGCCCGGCCCTGATGGCCTCGGGTTCTGACCCGTGTGCAAAGTTTCAAGAGTTTTTGAGCACGTTAAGGCCCCCAAAAGTGCCCAAAAGGTAGTAAAATAATAATAATTATAGCTGCGAGCAGCGATTACGGGCCCAAGCCGGTGGCACCGCAACCCCGGTGCCTTTGGTTACCTAAAGGCACCGGGGGTGGCGGTGCCGCCGGCTTTGGCCCTTCATCGCTGCTCGCAGCTATATTTATATATATATATATATATATATATATATATATATTGATATATATATTGATATATATATATATATATATATATATATATATATATATAAAAAGCCGATAGCACCGCCACCCTGGTGCCTTTAGGGTTATTGTGCACGACGTGACACAAAATATCTGCTCGCTATCTGCCGAGCGGCTCTGGTTGTTCCGCTTCAGCACTGATGATGTTGTAGAAATAGTGCGCTCTGGTTGGTCTGGATTATTCGGGATTTTTTATTTTATACAGAAATAAGTTATTTAAATTCAGATGAGAATAAAGTTAGTGTTGATTAAAATGCAGGAAAACAAATATATTGATCTGAAATATAGCACATTAATTTTAAATTTATTTAGGTTCAATTACCAAACATAGAATCTTAATTTAATTTAAAGCAAACAATACATTTAAAATATATGGGTTGTATGCACATTTTTTTTTAATAAAAAAAAGATATATATCCAAAAAGACAAGGCCTTAAAGGGTTAAACTCTTGTCACTGTAACAGACACAATCTCTCTCTCTCTCTCTCTCTCTCACACACACACACACACACACGTCAAGTCACTTACATTTTAGATGCAATATTGAATAAGCAGAAAAATCAGATTTTCTGCTCTGAAAATATAAATAAGCATAAAAATTGAATAAGCACTTTGAATATTCTAAACAGAATAAGCACTAGTCGCTAATAAATAAGTACTAGCACTTAATGGAATAGATACTAGTATCTAAAAAATAAGTACTAGTAGCATGAAAATAGAGACTAGTAGGTTAAAATGATTAAATGTTAAAACGGCTTGCCATATTGGCTCAGAGAGAGAGAGAGAAAGAAAATGACCATATTCAAACCAAAATATCTGACTTCCTCTTGGTCTGAGCTAATGACAGTTAATTAGAAAGTTGTCCGGCTTGATATGAACCATATGCGTACCGAGTTGTATGATTGTAGGTAAAACTATAAAACTAACACCCCCACGTTTGTCAAAAGGTGGCGCTACTGAGTCCCTGCACCACGCCCGTTTCTGAAACTTTGCACGTCTACTGGCTAATAAATGTGATCTGTCTGTCGAGTTTCATGCAATTTCAAGCATGTTAAGAGTCTCAAAAGCATCAACAAAGAATAATAAAGTTTGATGCGTTGCCACAGCAACAGTATCTAAGATATCAATAATTCTTTCACAGGTCTACATCTGCCGTGTGTTTACATTATACACATAAAGTTTGAAGCAAATCGGGTAAAAATAAGAGGGTGATTTCAAAGCATTTAGAAAGTGACACACTTCCTGCTGCCTGTTGATGGCGCTATAACTTTGACTCACAATAGACACATCCATGTGATCGTCCTCTTACAGCGAACACACTGCTGAAGTTTCATCAAGATCAGTTAATGTATGCAGAAGTTATAACACACTTCCTGTTTTACGTTTCTCGCCATAATTTCGTTTCCTCGCCACGGCCAAACCGTTCGAGATATCAAAAATCCCCTGGCAATTTTTCATCCTCAGTGTCTTGACTTCACGCTGACCGAGTTTCGTGCCGTGTGTTTGAATTCTCTAGGAGGAGTATTTCAAATTCCATTGCATGCGTTTTCCAAACAACCCTAAATAGACGACTTCCTGTTGGGCTGGGGTAAAAAGTAAGAGCACGAAGGATATATGAACCGGTGAGATCTATATGTGTACCGAGTTTCATATTATTACATGCAAGCGTGTTTGATTTATGGACCAAGTGTTCAAACCCCGTTCCAGGGGGCGCTGTCGAGCCCCCCTGCCACGCCCGGGTACCAGCTTCAGCCCGGCTCTGATGGCCGCGGGTTCTGACCCGTGTGCAAAGTTTCAAGAGTTTTCGAGCACGTTAAGTGCCCCAAAAGTGCCCAAAAGGTAGTAAAATAATAATAATTCGGAAGAATAATAATAATCCTTAGGAAAACAATAGGGCCTTCGCCTTTTCAAGGCTTGGGCCCTAATAAATAATAATCCTAAGGAAAACAATAGGGCCTTCGCCTTTTCAAGGCTTGGGCCCTAACAATGACACTCAGATAAAAAAAAACATAGAACAACCAACTATTATTGATGAAGACAGAACAAAGACTAACAAAAAACAGGCTCAGTACCAACGGGAAACAGGTGCAGTGCATTAATCAAACAATGAATGACCATGGTAACAAAAGCTAACAAAGGAAACAGAACAGGAAACCAATAAGAATACAACTGAAGCTCAGACAAAATGTGATAGTAACACTTTACAATAAGGTCCAAATAGTTAATGCTAGTTAGTTAGCCTTAACGTGAACTAACCATGAGCAATACCTTTGTTAGAGAAATTAATATTTTTTAATGTAAGCACAGACTAGACGACTTTCAAATCTTAACCAATTTTAAAACTGTGGGAGACCACAGACATAATGGCAGTTTCAACCGATTTTTAGCATTATAATCTTCCGAATGCACACACTCGAATATTCGTACCGGACCGCGAGACCACACAACTATTGACTGTAGTAACATTATCATAGTGAGACGATATCTCATGGATTAAACGTGAATTGAGAAGAAAAAAAAAACTAATGGAGGACAATCTACTTCGTCTGCTGGTTCTCCTGGCGAGAGTTTTGTTTTAAGGGAATTTCTCAATACTCCACTTTCGTGGCTTGTTTGTACCAGCACGCAACATCTGGTTGGTTAGGTTTGCTCGCTCTCATTGGCTATAGTGGGTATCACATCAGAGGTAGCGCTGATCAAGAGTCATGAGAACATGTTTGATATTTATGATTTGAGATTGTGCGGGCCCCGACACGATCAGGAGCAGTAAAATAACTAGACTAGGGTTGCAAAATTCTGGGAATTTTCAAAGATGGAAACTTTCCATGGGAATTAACAGGAATTTAAGAGAATTAATAGGAATTTATGGGAATAAATGGGAATAAAGTGGGAATTTTCAAAGTTGAGGGTTGGCTCTTCATAGGGAACTTGAATATAGTTGAGGAAAGTATATTTTAACATAATCTTGACTAAAAAAAAACAGATGCCATTCAAATGCACTTGAATATCCATGCCATTCCTCAATCACATGCACATAGAACACTGCTTACTGCATGGCTATTGAGACCACACCCCCTACTGGCACTGTGCATGGCTCCATCACATGTACAGAAGCCCAAAGCACAAGACTATTGAAGGCACACATTTGAGCCTGTGGACTAAACAAAGTGAAGTAAGTTTTGATGATATTATGGGGAAATATATGTATTAAATGTTTAAATTACAAATATCACATACAAATTCATCTAGTAGCAATGCTGATAAGTTAGATGCTAAATAAGCTAGCATAACTTTTTTTACCACATAAGGCAGATGATAGCTACCTCATGTGGCTGTTTTTCTTTGCCTCCTGCAATATGTTTTCAAGATCATAAGTTATCTTGATCTGTAACGTGACGTGAGATGGGCGCCGTGTTTGGGCCGCAGTTCAGAGATTCCTGTCTGTTGGATTTAAGTTATTGTTACAGCGCGTGAATTCATGAGTTTATCCCGAAATACATGAAAGTAAGTGGCCGGTGAACTGAAAATAGAGTTGACTTTATGGTTATTTACACTGTCTCTGATATGAATAAAAATCGTCGTCAAATATCATTTGAATAGGTTGTTATTGCTGCTTCCATAGACACCATTGTGTATTTTACAAACTATAAATCCATTTTGAGAGGGACTTTGTGGGGATTTTTGGATGAGGGTGCATTTTTGATTGAGTGGGGTTGGGGGATGAGTAATATTTAACCCAATATTCATGTTTTTGTTCTTCCATGAAACAAGTGATTGTTCAGTAAAATAATTAAAACTTATGTTCTACTTACAAATAAATCTGTTGAAATACCTGTTGAAAACATTTTGCATGGATGTCTTATGACTTCTGTTTATATTTATGCTTGGATATGATACAATGATCGATTACATTACAATGAATTCCCAAGTTAGTTCCCCTAAATTCCCATTAATTCCCATAACTCCCATTATTTCCAGGGAAAGTTTCTAATATGGAATATTTCCAAAATTGCCTGGCTTAACTTCCCATGGAAATTTACCGGACATTTTCCACCCCTTTGCAACCCTAGTAAGGACACCACATAATTGAGGATTCTTTGGACAAAAAGTCGGTTTTGAGAAACCTTGAATCGGGCCACACACCCCAGATCGTCGGGAGCGCAAATCAGGCCTAAAATCAGGCTCAAAATCTTCAAGTGTGTGGCCAGCCTTAGGAAAAAATACAACTGTATTGTTAGTTCATGTTTAGTCCATGTTAACCTGTGGCTTATTAAATAATATTCACTTTTAATTCACTTTTGAATAATGTGTTTATAAATGTTGAAATTAACATCAACTATCTATGATTAATAAATGCTCTAGAAGTATTTTTCATTGTTAGTTCATCTTAAATTAACTAATGTTTACAAAAGGAACCTTATTGTAAAGTGTAACCAATTATTTTTAGTTTTAGCATCTTTTGTGCATATTTAATTTTCATTAATAATTGATTAATGCCCAATAATTCATTAAATAATTGTGTTTATTGGTCAAAGCTGATGAATACTTTTTTATTTTCTCCTGTATTTCTATGGAACAAGGTGATTTCAGTACCTCGTCGCTCTGTTTGCGGATGAGAAAGGAGTCGACAAACCCTCTGCGGTCGTGTGGATTCAGAGTCTCCAGCAGTCCAGTGAACAACCTCGTCATTTCTGCTCTATGTTTCAACACATTTCTTACAATAATCCTTTTGCTGTTGAGGAACGGACCCAACCACGGAAATATATTATAAAGCTGCAAGTACACACAGAGAAAAAAAAATGCATGTATTAAAGGGTTAGTTCATCCAAAAGGAAAATTCTGCCAGTAATTACTCACCCTCATGTCGTTCCAAACCCGCAAGACCTTCGTTCATCTCGGAACACAAATATTTTTGATGAAATCCGATGGCTATGGGGGGGGGGGGGGGGGGCGCATGCGTTTGGTTATGAAGCAGGAGCTGGCGTTCTGACATGTGACCAGGAAACACAGGGCTGTGTTTACAAGCTGAAAAATCCAGCCTAGGCTGGTTGGCTGGTCTTAGCTGGTTTAAGCTGGAAGTAGCTGGTTTTAGTTGGTCTCCCAGCCTGGCTTAGCTGGTCAAGCTGGTCTCCCAGCCTGGTCAAGTTGGTGGTCAGCTGGTTTCAGCTGGCCTCCCAGCCTGGCCTAGCTGATGAACATCTTACCTATTTACAAATTAATCAGATTCCATAATTCATTTACAGATAAGGTTTTAGCATCAAAGTTTTTATTAGGTGTTCAAACACTTTGGTCTATCAAGCACTTTAGGAAACACACTGTTTAGTTGTTCAGTGTTATGATAACAGGTTAAACGTCATAATTAGCCAGCAAAGACGCAAATGAAAACAGAATTTGATATTTGTGATATTTAAACTGTCTATTATTAATGAATATATTAAATATATTGTTCCTGTTTTATTATACATTTTAACCAGTGCTAATTTAAATAAAATTTATGAATTTAAATGGATGAATAAACAAAAATGTTGCCCAATTGTTATTTTCTTTATTTGTCTTTATTTATTATATTTGCAATGAACGGTTAGTTACCTTTACATCATTAAAAATGGGTGTCTCAGCTGTGCCAAGCTACAGTCTCAACTGTACCACATATGGGTACACAGTTGAGACAAAGTTGAGACAAAAAGCACCTTATTTTTATGAGCTAATTGTGGAAAATATAAACTACTTATGGGTATTATTGATTGAAGATATCTTAGTCTAAAAGCTAATGAAATGTCATGTGGCATGTCATGTGGAAATTCAGTTCTTTTTAGTATCTATTTTTGTGCGAAAAATCAAAACGCAAAAAGTGTCTCAACTGTACTCAGTCCAGAGCCATAGAGAGAAAGAGTTGCGACACTCCCATAGACCGACATAGGAACTTATGAATGCGGAAGTGTCGTGGAGCAGCCAATAGTTCCAAACACTGATAGTTCCAGCATTGAACCCCATTCATTTTCAGTGCTTCTGAAGTACGCTCGCTGGTAAATTAATGAAATTACTGTATTTTTTTTACTTTTACACACATTAGCCGACCTCTCGTGAATCTAGTCAGTAGTTATATTTTATGTAGGCAGTTTTAGTAAATGTTTATTGGAAGATAATAGGTTGTTGCAGCGATAGCTTATGTGACCAACACTTCACTAACGTTAGCTATCTTACGGTAACCTGATGTATATAATTAATATATAATATTTTTAATAATACTTATATATATATATATATATATATAGCCTATATATAAAAGCCAACTCATTTATCCGAAAGTGGTTGGGGTTGCCACGGTGCCTATCTGAAACTGGTCTATTTGGAAAAAACATGCTGCAGCTTCCACTGCAGTCCATACAGTTGGGCTACATGCAAGAAAAGACCAGGTTGGTTCTCGAACTGAGGGAGTCCACAGACGAGTCAGTAAAGAACGCAAATGCCAAGGTTCCTACTGGCCGCAAGTGGAATGCCCAAACCGAGGTTGAACAAGCTGTCGGTCGGCTACAACACCGGGAGATCATGGGCAGAGTTCAGGTAGGAAGAGCAGGTCTAGGATGGGGAGAGACGCCACGCTTTTGGTCCAAGGCCAATCGCAAGCAAAGGAAGGAGATGGTGGTAGCAGAGCTGGTGAGGATGGAGGAAGATCGCTACAAAATCAAGGCCGTGGCACAGGGTCGACAAGGAAGCTGGACAACCTGGGAGGGAATCATGAACCGGAACATCAGTTGGTCAGACGTGTGGAAGATCCCACAGGCAAGACTTAGTTTCCTTATTCGTTCAACCTACGACACGCTTCCCTGCCCTCGGAACCTCCACCAGTGGTTTGGAAATGAAGAATCCTGCGTACTCTGCAATGCTCTCAACGCAAGTCTCCAGCACATCTTGGCAGGCTGTAAGATCGCTCTCTCACAGGGACGCTACAGATGGCGCCACGATCAGGTCCTGAGAAAGCTAGCCGAAGTACTTGAGGAGTGTCGACAGGGTAGCAATCAACCACCATCAGCAGAGGACCCCACCATCTTTGTGTCGGAAGGAGGGGTAAGGAGAAGTACCAGATCAAGAGAAACAGCAAGGCCCTTCTCCCCCAACCAGGAGTGGGACATGAGGGTTGACCTGGATAGGCAGCTCCGGTTCCCCACTGAGATAACCACCACATCTCTCCGGCCAGACATAGTGGTGTGGTCAACCAAGGCGAGATCGACGCACCTCATCGAGCTCACTGTACCACTGGAGGAGGGGATCGAGGCCACCTTCGAATGAAAGAAGGCCAAGTACTCGCTGCCGAGTGCCGGGAGGCTGGCTGGAAGACGACCATCCACCCAGTGGAGGTCGGATGCCGAGGTTTCCTTGGGGTGTCAACCATACGCCTCTTGAGGGAAGTAGGAGTGACCGGAGGGAGGCTAAGGAGGGCAACAAAGGATCTGGCAGAGGAGGCAGAGAAAAGTAGCTTTTGGCTCTGGCTGAGGAGGAAAGATAGGTGTTGGGGGAAGAACATCTAACCCCAGACTACAGCAACAGGGAGAACAGCTATCAGCTGCAGGGGGTGACAGGGAGACGTCCCTGTCACTGCTCCGCCACCAGGAGAGGTTCCAGAATTAAAGGAGCGAAACGTCGGTTTTGAGTGCTGTTAATTCACAGTATATTCCTGTAGGCTACTTTCTCGAAAACAACAAATATCACCCTGAATGCATTTTTTCTACGGTATATTGCTGTTTTAATGAAAAACAGCATGTTACTGTAAAATTTGGCTGTTTTTTTTACAGCAATTTTTTACAGTGTATGTGTGCACGTGCCTGGATGTAGGATAGATTTTGAACTGTACTATGTTTGTATTGCAGGTTTTCTGGGATCCCCAGCGGAAGGCATCAAGGCATCAGATGTTGGCCTGGACAGATGTACCTGTACACCACACCGACCTCTGCTTTTGCATGGATGGCTGATTACTATCATGTTCTGTGAGGGTATTATTATAGCAAAACTGAGCACTTGTGGCAGTGGAATCTGTAGGTGTAAAGTCGCACATCAGTAAATTTAAAGTCACAGAGAGAACGTTTTTTTTTATTTATTCATTTTTTATAGAAGTTTCAAACTTTTTTCTCTCTCACAAACACAGAAGTTAGAGCTTTTCAAATTCTTCATTGGAGGTGCACAAATACTATTTTACAACTCACAAAGTAAGAAATTCATATGCTCACATTTAAGCCACGGTCACACAATGGGTTTTAGCATATGACTTTACAACAAAAATATAATTCTTTTAAATCAGCCAAGAGGTCACACTAGGGCTGGGCGATAAAACCCCAAAAATTATAATTATCGCAATATAATTTTTACTTGATAAAACGATATCAAGAGTTCGATAAATGTTCGATAATGTTTATGCGGAACGAAACTCATTTGAACCGCGCGCGCCACACCGAAGATTTATCTGCTCGGCTCAACGTCTCGTCAACGTCTCGTCAACGTCTCGTCAACGTCCCGTCTCGGTCACGAGATCAAGTGAGAAGCGCGTGAATTCAGCGAAGAACACAAATGTCTCAGTTAGGGATGTCAATTTTCACAAATTCCCATGATCGATCGTTGTTTAAATTAACTATCAATTAATCGATTAATCGTTAGCCTTAATACTGCAATATGCGTCTGCTGCAGAGGCATATAGCCAACAGCATGACAGGGTCTGCAAATGCTGCTCAAAACGCTATGTTCCTCACCAAATTAATGAGAATGGTTTATAATCTAAATAAAGGGCTAGTAAGGATTGTAAAATGTTTCGATGTGATTGATAATTAAATTAAATGAATTATTTAATAATCAAACGACTAATACAATGTGTCACCAACGCTGCCTCAGATGCGTGCTTGTCAGAATGTGTGATTGTTGTGGACGTGCTCTTCCTGGAACAACGCACTGAAAACGGCAACTAAACCCAATGAATTCACAACAATTTAATAAAATAGTGTTCTCATGTTATGTGATATAACGGTCCCAAATTAATAATCGTCATTATTAGTTGTAGATTTCTGCTTGAGAGGCGCACGCTTAATGAATAACCGTTGAGCACTTTGCTAGTGCGTTATTTAACTCAAAGAAACGCATCCTATATGAGATTAATCAGATATAAACAAAATAAACATAATATTACAAATTATATCGGCACAAAATGACGTGAATGGACAAGTGAACTTGAACTAAGTTACGTGCCATACAGAATGACTCATGTTGTGGACGCGCTCTTCCTGGAACAACGCGACACGGCAACTAAACCCAAATTATTCACAATGTTTTATTACAATATTGTTCTCTTTATAATGTTATGTAATATGACAGTCCCATTATTAGTCGTGCATTGCCGTTTGAGCTGCGCGTGCTAAAGATCGCGCTGCTAACCAAATGCATCCAATATGATATAAATCAGATATAGATAGGTGCACACAAAATAAACTATTACAACTTAACTTTGCACAAAACAAAAGGCTGTGAATGCACACGCAAACTTAGTCATGATGGTGTAAAATAGTCCCAAACATAACTCCGGCGCGCTCGCTTACATGTTTCGCGGTTGAGCAGCACGCACGCGCATGAACCTGCTTAATCGATGATCGATAAAGTTTATCGATTAAATGTGTTATCGACAATTAATCGATCGTCGATTAATCGTTAACATCCCTAGTCTCAGTGAATTAAACCAGTTTAAAGGCAGATGAAACGGTGCTGACGAACAGGAGAAACACTGTGCGCAGTGGCTTTTCCGTCTACAAATGCCCATCATTTACCACGGATTTACTGTAACGTTAGCCTACTAATATTAACTGCACCATGAAATGTGGGATATACATATTTGAATTGTATTATATGATTAATGTAGACAATGTATTTATTAAAGGACTAATGGAACATAATTACAGTATTTAATAATGTATTTAGGCTACTGTTTTTCATACAAATATCAAAAACCATAAAGTTACATTTTGCCATAATAGTGAGGTGATATAGGCTATGCCGCCTCGGTTTTATCTGTGGTTCTCAAGATCTATGCATGTTACTGGATGATCAATGGTTCATTTGAATAAAACTCAAAGTCAGAATATTACATTTTACCAAATAAAATTGAGGTTGTTTTTTTTTTTAACAGATGTTACTGTTTTTGTTAATGAACATAAATTTAACTTGTTAAATCTGCATCCTAACTCAAGCTAATACTTGACACGGTGTGGGTTCGTGTCTTGTTCCTGTCTGTCTTGTGTTCCCCCCATTATTGTGTATTTGGTTCAGTCCTGTTCCAGTTTTCCCGCTCCTCGTTTGTGTTCATGTTTACCACCTGTGTTCTTAGTTAATTTGCCCAGCTGTGCCTTGTTTCACTCACCCGTTCCTCTGCATTTATGCCCTGTATTTTATGGTGCGTTCACGTGCTATGGAAAATATGATATTTTCCACTTGTGAACTGGTATTTACCAGTGTGTTGCGTTCAAGTGCTTTTGTTGTCGTAATGTGGTAAAAAGATGGAGATCCAGACCTGTTATTTAGCTAAAACTATTTTAGATAGCTTAAGTCATCTGCTACAGCAAGAAAATGATTTATCAAAACTCAAACGGTAAAATAATATGCTGTATATTTTCTAGATTATGAATAGTACATATTTTTACCATTCACGACTCTCGCGTTCCTCTCCGACATTTTGAAAAGGTCAAAGGTTATCTCATCTCGGCAACTCGTGCATCAAAATATTCTACGAGTTGCCCAGTGGAAAATACCACATGAGGGGGTGTTTATGTGCATTTTCCACGTCGGCTTTTGGTATTTACCATAAATACCATAGCACGTGAACGCACCATTAGTTCAGTCCTTGTGAGTTCTTAATGTTGTAATGTTTGCTGTTAGCTGTCTCTGTCTCTGTTAGTTTTCCCTGGATTACCTTTTTGTATTTTTATCATTAAAAGTGCTTGCTATTGGATTCACACTTCGCCCTTTCCTGAAAGTTACAGAAGAACTCACCAAATCGTGAATCCAGTAGTACGGATCTTCACAGCATGAGCCGGGAGTTCCCTGGACAGATCGCGGCCTTGGCCCTGGATAGCTGCGATCTGTTCCAGTACACCTCGGGGTTTGTTCCTCTCGCTGCCTCCTGCTCTCTGGGTGATGAGGTGATTAAGATGTGTTACCGGCTGGGGGCTTAGGAGGTTGACCCGAGGGAGCTCCCCGATCTCTCCGGTGTGGACTGGAGAGAGGCACTCTCCAGATGTCTGGAGAGCTTCCTCCCGTGGCACGCCAGGTCATCATCTGATCTTTACGTCCCGTCCAGCCCAGAGCCTTCTCCGCTGGTCACATCCAGCACTGAGCCTTCGCCGCTGGTGCTGACCAGTTCAGAGGCAGCGCACCACGTCAGCCCTGCCGAGCCTGAGCTCCACGTCTGCCGATCCAGAGACTATTCACGTCACGTCTGCCGATCCAGAGACTGTTCACGTCACTTCTGCCCAGTCAGAGACTGTTCACGTCCCTTCTGCCGATCCAGAGACTGTTCACGTCACTTCTGCCCAGTCAGAGACTGTTCACGTCACTTCTGCCGATCCAGAGACTGTTCATGTCACTTCTGCCGATCCAGAGACTGTTCACGTCACTTTTGCCGATCCAGAGAATGTTAACGTCACTTCTGCCCAGTCAGAGACTGTTCACGTCACGTCTGCCGATCCAGAGACTGTTCACGTCACTTCTGCCCGGTCAGAGACGGTTCACGTCACTTCTGCCGATCCAGAGACTGTTCACATTACTTCTGCCGATCCAGAGACTGCCCTCCGTCCTTCCCCCAAGACCGCCTCCACTTCACCACCCTCCTGAACTTTTTTGCTTTGTTTTATTGTTTTGTTTTTGTTCTGACAATAAAGAGTAGTTTAAGACCACAATTAACGCTCTGGTTTCTACACTTAGGAGGTTTTCTTTCACTTAGGAGCAAAAATCTGCCTTTAAACTTGAAAGAAAAAAAAATTGGACATTTAACGGTCACACCTTCATGTATTGATCTTCTACTGGTCACACGTTATTATGTAGAGCAAATTCGCAGGTCAGAGTTCACCAGACTCAAACTGGAATGCAGTAAAATGCAAAACTTTTTGCGAGAGCTAGCATTTTCAATCTCCCACATTCATATGTAAATGAATGGAAGTCAATGGAATGAAGTGTGACCACATAAGAATAGCCAAACAGTATAGCTGATTCACAAAATTATACACAAAGAAATGTGCATGATTGGCCAAAATTGTACTGGTGGTCTCAACAAAAATATGACCCTGTGAGTTTGGTAATTTGTAGAATAGGATTTGTGCACCTGCAATCAATGAAGAATTTAAAAAGGTGTAACTGATGTGTTGTTTGAGTGAGAGAGAGAAAGGAAAAAAACGACATGTTTGCAACTCCTAAAACATTTTCTCGAAGACTTGACATCTACTCTGTTTTGCTTCAATAATACTCGATATAAAACAGTGTATGCCTAATTTGAGTCGATATTCTGATCATGTTTTTTCAAGCACATTTTATCAATGCCAAACCACATCAATCTTATTAACTATAATTTATTTTGTATAAAATTAATATACAGTACTGGTCAAAAGTTTTGGAAACATTACTTTTTTTATTATTTTTTTTAAAGAAGTCTCTTCTGCTCATCAAGCTAGCATTTATTTGACAAAAAAACACTAATAATGTGAAATATTATTATAAATGTTAAACAGCTGTTTTCTATGTGAATATATAGTAAAGTGTAATTAATTCCTGTTTATAATATATCATGTGACACTGAAGACTGGATTAATGATGCTGAAAATTCAGCTTTGCATCACAGGATTAAATTATATTTGAAGAGTTCAGATGCAAAAGCCTCTAAGTGCCATTTGAAATTTTCTTCTAGAATGATAAATCTTCATTGCCATTTAAGTGAAAATTACTGAACTTAAATATACAAGCTTGATAAAAAATATCATTCTAGAAGAAAATTTCAAATGACACTTAGATGCTTTTGCATCTGAACTCTTCATTTTAAAGTATATTAAAATAGAAAACCATTATTTTAAATTGTAATTATATTTCACAATATTACTGTTTTTTCTGTATTTTTGATCAAATAAATACAGCATTGATGAGCAGAAGAGATTTCTTTCAAAAACATTAATACTAGTAAAGCGATACCATCAGATCACCTTTTTTCTTTGTTCATCTGGCTGTTATAACTCATGTACAACAGCATAACAAAATCTAAAGTTAATGATTTAAGGGTCAAGACACCAACTAAAACAAACACTATTCACCATAATGGTGACTTAATTACAGTTTTTTTCTCATTCTGTGATTCTGCTTGTTACCATCAGGTGTCTTTCAATAATACTCAATCATCACTCAATTAATCACAAAATTATTGCATTAACTTAAACACTGCTTCAGTGTTCATTTAAAACTCTGCTCAGAGTTTATAAAATTCACACTGATTTTGCTGTGCCTTTACAGTTACGTCAGTATTTAGTTTAAGTTCTTAGGACAGTTTTTAGCATTTTAATCATTTCAATTAATAATTTTGTACATAACTGTTACCATATGAGTGGTTTGTTTTAAGGGGCTGCAATATCAAATAAAATAACAATTTGTTTGAATGGTTGCCTGTGCTCCTGAAGATTATTTAAAGTGTATTTGCAATTGTTTACTTTGTTTGTCACAACAACCAGTGGCAGGAAAAATAGAGAAGACAGAGTCAGCCAGCCTGACCAGTTAATACCAACACTGACCAGCTAAGATCAACACTGAGCAGCTAAGACCAACACTGACCAGCTAAGACCAACACTGACCAGCTAAGACCAACACTGACCAGCTAAGATCAACACTGACCAGCTAAGACCAACACTGACCAGCTAAGATCAGCCTGACCAGCTAAGACCAACACTGACCAGGTAAGACCAGGCTGACCAGCCAAGACCAGCCTGACCAGCTAAAAAAGTGTTCAAAACCCATCTAAAACCAGCCTGATTAGCAAACTATGAACAGGCTGGGAGACCAGCCAAAACCAGCTTGACCATCTTAGGCTGGTTTTAGCTGGATTTTTCAGCAGGGGAGGAAGACGCACGCGAGGTCACACATACGTCGTGGTGCCCTCATGAACACGCGTCAGAGACTAATCCGAAAGAGAAGAAATTGTTGAATAAAGTCATTATTCTGGCGCCAAAAAGTATTCTCATCGCTTCATAAAATTAAGGTTGAACCACTCTAGTCACATGGGCTATTTTAATGATGTCTTTCCTACCTTTCTGGACCTTCAAAGTGTTAATTAAATAGCTGTCAATAGAGCCCCCCCTGAGCCATCGGATTTCATCAAAAATATCTTAATTTGTGTTCCGAAGATGAACGAAGGTCTTGCGGGTTTGAAACAACATGAGGGTGAGTAATTACTGATAGAATTAAAATTTTTCCCTTTAATGATTAAAAATTAAAAATGAAGTCACCAAAAATACAGTAAAACATACTTCCATACCATCATAGAAACCGATCCCAAAACCCGAACATTTTCATTTGCCCTGTTGACCATTTCTGTGAATTGAGGGTCTGTGTATTCAAATCTGCTGCCGTACACAATAGATGAGATGATGTTTGACACAGCGTAGTTCACAGGCTGTGTTGTGTCGAAGGGTTTCCCTGTGAAGAGAAAACAAATGTCTCTCAACGGATCCTTTAAACTAAGAGAATGATTGCAGATGTCTATAAATGTGTTTCAGCGTGTACCTTCAAACTTATCAAACTCTCCTTTCAGATATTGACTTTCCTCTATGATTTTCTCTTCACTTCCTCTCTTGCCCATCCCGAAGTCCCGCAGGTTACTGAGAGCGAAGCGTCGCATCTCTCTCCAGTTCTCTCCATTGGAAAAAATTATTCCTTATCAACACAGACAAAACCAGTCTCAGCAAGAGAGCTGAGAGAGTGCAACAACACAAGCAGAAAATGATTACTTTGTGAGTTAAACATACATTAACCTTAGATCTTTGGGACTTATATAATGCATATAAGCAAGCTTACACTGTATGTCAAGTTAATAAGCGACTAGTTAATAAGGTAATAAGTTAATAAGTAATTTCACCACTGACTACACTGTAAAATCCAACAGTTGTTCAAACAAACACTTTTTAGTTAACTTTACTTAATGTCTTACCTTAATTGTAAAAATATAGTAATATGTACTATTCACATACTGACTTT
This sequence comes from Tiaroga cobitis, assembly GCA_030578255.1. NCBI lineage: Eukaryota > Metazoa > Chordata > Actinopteri > Cypriniformes > Leuciscidae > Tiaroga > Tiaroga cobitis. The sequence continues at coordinate 1,864,309 of JAROOI010000036.1, read as the reverse complement.
CTAACTCAGAAAACCCAAGTTAAGATTAATTGATTGCTTTGAGTGCCTTTTTGTCAAGCAAAAATAGTTTTGAGGCGGGCAATTCTTAATATATTTTTCACTTATTTTCTCACTTCTGCAGTTATCTCATTCATTTCCCAGTCATCTTGAATGTTGAATTGTCAATACAAGTGAGAAATTTGAGAGCACACCATTATGGTTATTAATTCCCTTCAACTTCATTTATATTATTGTAATTCTCTTCCTATTGATGCAGTGATGCAACAAGAAATCACAGCTATTTAGTGATTGCCTTTAAAAGTTGACCAAACGTCTAAACCATTTAAGTCCCTGTAAAGTCAAAATTAAGTATGTGTTCTGAGTTTGTCACACCACAGAAAATTAAAATGTGTTATTAGGCACCCAGCCAAATTTGAATGATAAAAAAAGCCGGCAAGTACATAAATTAAGCTATCAAAATCTTGAAAAAGTGAGCATTATTCTCTGCTCTCAAACGCTGGGGGCGTGTTTGCTGGCTGCGCTGAAACCACGCCCACTCGCGGGAAAGCTGCCGACAGTGATATTAGCTGATACTGCTTTCGGGACCGGGAGATGAAGGCCAAGGCAGGAGATAGTTGGTTCGGCCCCATTCACCAGTAACAGCGGATTATCAGTGAATCCCAGTTGTCTCAGACGACAGTTTATAAAACTATCCCGTGTAAAATGATCACTACAGAGGCGGGTGTTGGCGGTGATCCTCAGCTCTCCATCAAGGTTGGCTCTTCACAAAATTAATCCACCTCTTCTTGATGTGATCGTTTTTCGGGAAAATTAAATAAGGACACCAATCTCTTTTGTACATGATCGCATCCAGGTAGTAGCCTACGCATTTCCGTGTCGAAGGCATAGCTAGCTAGCAAACTGTAGGCTGTAGTAACTAATAGTACTGACAGTAACTTGCGATTGAGCGCGCAAACTGAATAGGGGAGTGGGCAGTGCGTCATCAAGTAGGGGCGTGTCCATGAGCTCAGGGGCTCCAGTGCGTCATCGAGCCCCGTTTTAGCCCCGCCCAAAAAATCCGAAAAATAGCAATGGTGAAAAACTGTTTAACTGTCTAACTCCACAATTCAGTACTTGACAGTTCACGGTCTTTGTAATATGTTTTAGCAATACATTTCTAACATTTATAATGGGTTTAGAATTTTTTTCTAGAATTGCCTTTACAGGGACTTTAACTTTTTTTTTCCTGTTGAATAATGATCTTTTACAATTTTATTGCTAACACTTGTGAAACTTTTTATTGGGTTGATACAATCCCTCTATATTTGTGAAAATATCTTGCAATTGACAATTCTTGAGTCACACAAAGACTTCAACATTCTGCATGCATAACAAAACAATGGAAACAATGAAATGTTATTTATTTGTATTAATTGTAACAATAATGATTTTTTTTGTAGTATAATAATTTGTTACATTTATATAGCGATTTTCTGGGTACTCAAATTGCTTTGCACATGGAAGGGGGAATCTCCTCAACCACGACCATCAGCAAATGTAAACGTGTCAGTGCACACTACTATTCCTATTTCACCAGTTTTTTAAGGCAATCAGTTTGTATGCTCTTTTAAGTCTAACTAATTAGATTTTACAGTATATTTATAAATGTAGCTTTATGTTACTTAAAAATATATAAGACATAGCACACATTTCAAAGCCAACAAAAAGGCATTTTTAGATTTTTCATGGTTAACCCTTCAAGGTCTAAGGGGTTTTAAGTCAGTAGTTAAATCCAGTTGCATTAGCCTTGAGAGGCCACGAGGAACTGAAAGGATTTGCAACATGTTTGTTTTTCAACATTTACAGTTTGTTCTGTACATTACGTTTCTGTTGAGTTGAAAAAAACAACAACAAAGAATCCTACCATGTTCGCCGTGCATTATCCTGAAACCAGGGTCAATATATCGGTCGCCGAACTCTTCTGCATAGTTCACGAGAGCTTCTTTGACAGTTTTGTACCCAACTAAGACCACAGTTTCTCTGGGACCCAAAAACACTTGGAATATGTTTCCGTAGGTTTTGGACAGCTGGAGGACACAGAGAAAGACATTTACAAACAAATCTTAAAATGTTAGATCACTATTCATTTTAAACATATCAAGTTCCCACCTCAAAAAAGCTGTCAAAGGGTCTCTTGAGGTCAAGGGTCAGCAGGTTCCCCAGCAGCGGCAGAGGTTTGGGTCCCGGTGGCTCTTTCCCCTCTTTCTGAGATCTGGATCCAGAGGAAAGCAAATACAAAACCAGAAGCAACAGCAACGCGCCCAGTAGTGTACCTGTGCTGAGAAACTGCTGAAGTGACTCAATTACAGCCATTTTCTCTCTAAGCTTCTGAACTTATGCACTCGCAGATTTATAGATGTATTTACAGAGCAGGATTCTTTATTGAGAACACAAGCTGTTGGTAGTTGCAGTCATCAAGTCTGATTAAAGGGAACTTTACAAAGTATCTAGGCATTCAGTGGGCAGTCCTTAAAGGTGTTGACCTTACACACAGCAGTAAGGTGTGTGCAAGGTCACCTTACACACCTTTGTTTTAGCAGGCACTTAGAAGTGGTACAGAAATGATACAGAAAATCACCCCTGGTTGTGAAACTCCAGCAGACCTACTGCATCTCAAAAGAATTCAAACAACAGGATCAATGGCTTTGACAATATTATCAAACGGTTATCAACTATGAAGGTAAAAGAGTAGCAAAACTCGAGAGCACATAGATGTGAATTTGATAACTTGTACAATAAATATTTGTACTTGTATGTGAACATTTACACTCACAGCTCCAATGTGAAAACCTGTAAAATAAAAATCTGAAGTTGAATGTTGAAATTTGCACTCGCAAACAATAGTCACAAACCTGTATTCTGCAGACAAGTAGTCACAAATGTGTAAAATGCCATTCACAGAAATTCAATGACAGTCACAAACATGTAAAATATATTTGCACTTCTTCTAACATTCAAATTCGCAATACAACCTCAAATTGGCACTTGCAACTTCTCAAATCTGTCACTGCAAGTTCAAATTTCGTGCCTTGACTTTTGCTACTCTTTTCGCGATATATGAGGTGCAAAACTGATTTGTGCACTGATTTGGGCGAGAGAGAAAAGGGGGCGGGAGCGGGGGTGTTCAAATGAGCCGTTTTATTGGTTGGCGCCTAGCCAATGAAATAGGACTTCTATTGTACGCGATGATGTCACGAAACCCGGCTCCTCGTGGATGTTCTGAAACGCTAACATGGCTTAATACATTAGACTGATTTAAAAGAAATGAATGATATTATCAAACTTAGTAAACACAATAATGCATACTACAGAAAAGCAGATGAGCACAGAATATGAACGCAACACGTTAAATTAAGACAACGGTAATAAAAGACCAAACTCAGGAAACACCATAAATAAAGCATACAGAAAAGCAATTGAGCAGAATATGAACGCAACTCGTTTAATTGTACGTTAAGCATTTTCCTCTTATAGAAAACCAAGAAAACGCTTAATGAGGCTTAATGGACCAACAGTTATAAAAAAAAAAAACATAATTCGTTATACATTATTAATAAAACACAGGCAGCTGGTTTATTTGCACTGAACACAAATTTGCTTTCTTTCGTCATATTCTGTGCTCATCTGTTTTTCTGTAGTATACATTATTAGTATAGTGTTTACTAAGTTTGATAATATCATTCATTTCTTTTAAATCAGTCTAATGCATTAAGCCATGTTAGCGTTTCAGAACATCCACGAGGAGCCGGGTTTCGTGACATCATCGCATACAATAGAAGTCCTATTTAATTGGCTAGGCGCCAACCAATAAAATGGCTCATTTGAACACCCCCGCTCCCGCCCCCTTTTCTCTCTCGCAGCCACTGAGTTACAAGTGCACAAATCAGTTTTGCACCTCATATATCGCGAAAAGAGTAGCAAAAGTCAAGGCGCGAAATTTGAACTTGCAGGACAGATTTGAGAAGTTGCAAGTGCCAATTTGAGGTTGTATTGCGAATTTGAATGTTAGAAGAAGTGCAAATACATTTTACATGTTTGTGACTGTCATTGTATTTCTGTGAATGGCATTTTACACATTTGTGACTACTTGTCTGCAGCTTCAAATTCAGAATACAGGTTTGTGACTATTGTCTGCGAGTGCAAATTTCAACATTCAACATCAGATTTTTATTTTACAGGTTTTCACATTGGAGCTGTGAGTGTAAATGTTCACATACAAGTACGAATATTTATTGTACAAGTTCTCAAATTCACATCTACGTGCTCTCGAGTTTTGCTACTAATTTACCATCATAATCAACACTCTAAGGCCCTGTCCACACGGAGACGCGTTTAGCTGTATACGTACAAATTTTTTGTCGCATTGGCGTTCCGTCCAGACAGATCCGGCGTTTTGGGACACTGAAACCACTATTTTTTAAAACCGGGTCCCAGGGTGGATAAATCTGAAAACGACACCCTTGCGTTTTCGTGTGTAGCCTACGGCCAATCCGTAGGCTATATTTTGTGAAACGATGATGTCATCACCCCACGTGTAGACTAGTCAGACAGTCACGTAACAGCAACAACAACTCCCGAACTGCTTGTATAATAATAATAATATAATATAACCCAGCAGAAAACTACTGAGCCTCTTGTATTCCTTTATTTATTATTTACTTGAATGTATTTTTATTTAATTTATTTATTTAGGCCTATACTTTCTTTCGTATGCTATGGTGCTGGTCTGTTGTCTGATTAAGACATTTCGTATTTTGTAGGTATTGGGATTTAATGCAAAAATAATATTCAACGATCGATGGGAATTATTTGATTATTACGGCTATTCAAAAAACGCAGCCCTGTAATGTTCCACTCCATTTCTCTGTAGGTTCCTACGTGTTATAGCCATTAAAGAAATGTATTTTGTTTAATATTTATGTTTAAATATGTTATTTTTTTATTTAATCTATGTTGATTATGAAAAGTGACCCGCGTGCATGAGTAAAATAAGATGTGCAATATATCGGGAGAACTAATTTTGACCACTTTAAGTTTTGTTTTGTATAAAGCCTTTCTTTAAAGTGAATTTCGTTTTGTATAAATTGTATCTTAATTTTAATCAATGTTTCATCAACCAGTTACCTGGATTTATTAAATAAGAAGCAAATATGGGCTATAGCAGACAATATAATCAGGACGGACGCGCCGGCGTGATATAACTGGCATTGCTCGTGAACTGGAGCTCGTCTCATAAATGAACCGAAACTCAGAAATATAAAGAAAGCTTGAAATGTCTACGTTTAAACAACATCGACAAACAACAATTCAAAACGAAAAGAAACAGATCTCTCTCTTATAGCCTCATCCAAGTGCATTAGCCTACTCCATAGGCGCGTTCACATTACTGCGAAGTGGCGAGTCAGCATCGTCAACTTCATCTTTTCAGTCAAGAATGACACAGAAAACACTAGTTTATTAATAAACAATTCAGATGTCTATATTTGACACATTCGTTACTTTTGCCGGTTCTTTGTGGCAAGCTTTCTGAGTCCGCTAACTAATCGAATATCGTGAGTGACTCCCTATTTTGTACCAGGCAATTTATGGTTGTTCAATAAAGTTCTTGGTAAAACTGAAAAAAAGAAAAGAAGCAACTGTGCCTAATATTATTGTATAGCCTAGTATTTATTTTACTGTCTATAGTAGCTTACAGCGCGCAAGGTTTTATGTGCATGCTCTAAGTCTTCTCGCATTTTTAGTGTATATCTACGGCAGAATTACAGCGCCACATACTGGTCTGGGATGTATACTACATCGTTTTGAGTCGGTTTTTAGTGGTTTCGTGTGTACACAGATATTTTTCGAGACGCTGCCGTGTTTACAGACTTTTTTTTTAGAACGAGGAAAAAAAACATTGGATAGGGAAAGCTCTGGCTTCGTGTGGATGTGGCCTAAATTCAGATAATTGCATGCTATCTGGAGGATAAATCAGATAAATCAGGGTCACGCAACATTGACAAATCACCCTAAGGCATTGTACAAAATAGAGAGACTATTAAGCGTTATCTTGCCCGTCTCACTAGACCACCTGACCATTATCAAGCATCCTAATGTTTTATATGTTAAAGGGAGAGATTAATGCGTAGAAGTTTAAAATAAGATGTGCTCGCTTAACTGTAGTTAGTTGAATTAAAAAAATTTAAGTGACTGAACTAAGTACTCAACTTAAACCTGGGGCAGGTTAGATTAATGTGAGAATGAAACACAGGTTTTAATTTAGATGCATGAAAGACGGGATTAATTCTCCTGTACGCAGGAGTAAGTTTGAGTCGGATTGCCACCGGGCAAAGGATCTTGGTGACAGTGAACGGGCCGATGAATTTGGGAGCTAACTTGTTAGAGACGGAGCGGAATGGAATGTTCTTGGTTGAAAGCCACACTTTTTGACCAATAACGTATACGGGGGGGGGGGGCTTCGACCGGTGGTGATCAGCCTTAGCCTTGGTGCGCGTCCCCACCTGGAGCAGAGTCTCACAGGCTCTGATCTACATGAGGTGGCACCTCTAGACGAAGGCGTGAGCAAAGGGGACCGCGACTTTGGATTCCAGACTAGGAAAAACTGGTGGATGGTAACCTAAGCTACACTCAAACGGAGATATGCCCATGGATGACACTGGTAATGAGGTGTGAACCTACTCAACCATTGAGAGCTGCTGACTCCAGGAGGAAGGATTCTTAGATACAAATCATCGCAACATTCTTTCCAAATCTTGGTTGGCTCTCTCGGTTTGGCCATTGCTTTGGGGATGAATCCCTGAAGATAGACTGATAATCGCTACCAGTAATTTACAAAACTCTCGCCAAAATTTGGACACAAACTGGGGTCCCCTGTCAGAAACCATGTCCATCGGCATGCCATGTAAACGAAAGATGTGATCCACAACAGTCACCGCTGTCTCCTTGGCGGAGGGTAATTTAAGCAAGGGAATAAAATGGGTGACCTTCGAGAACCGGTCCACTACGGTCAAAACGACCGTCTTGCCCTGGGAGGGTGGGAGGGCGGTGATAAAATCTAGCATTATGTGGGACCAGGGTCTCGAAGGAACAGACAGTCTGGAGTTGAGTCTTTTGGCGGTTCTGGTATATTCCAAGTTCTTATGATCGGTCCAGACGATAAAAGGTACCCCCGACACTTCTAACCAATGACGCCATTTCTCCAATGCTAACTTGACTGCCAACAACTCTCTGTTACCAATGTCATAGTTACGTTCGGCAGGTGATAAACGATGGAACAAAAGGGCGCAAGGATGTCGTCTGTGGGCGAACGTTGGGAAAGTACTGCGCCTACCCCCACCTCTGACGCGTCGACCTCCACCACGAACTGACGTGATGGATCAGGGGCTATCAAGATGGGAGCTGAGACAAAGCAGCCTTTCAATTTGGTGAATACAGCCTCAGCTGTATCTGACCACCTGAACGTAGTTCTGGGGAGGTCAAGGCAGTCAGAGGAGCGGCTAGTTGGCTGAAATTTGCAAATGAAACGCCGATAGAAATTGGCGAACCACAGAAACCTCTGTAGGACCTTACGGGAATCTGGACATGTTCCTGGAGAGACGATGAAAAAAATCAATATGTCGTCCAGGTAGACATATATGAAATGATCAACCATATCTCGCAGCACGTCATTGACGAGAGCCTGGAAGACCGTTGGGGAGTTGGACAGCCCAAAAGGCATGACCAAATTTTCTAAGTGACCCCTGGGGGTGTTAAACGCGGTCTTCCATTCATCCCCCTTCCTTATGCGAACCAAATGATAGGCATTACGTAAATCCAATTTCGTGAAGACCGATGATCCCTGCAACCTCTCGAAGGCTGAAGACATCAACGGAAAAGGATACATATTCTTTACCGGGATGTTATTCAACCCTTGGTAATCAATACAAGGTCGCAGTAAACCATCCTTCTTCCCCACAAAAAAGAACCCAGACCCCGCTGGAGAAGAGGAAGGACAGATGAACCCCGATGCTAGAGAATCAGAAATATATTTCTCCATGGCCTCCCTTTCTGGAGCAGAAAGAGAACATAACTTGTCCTTAGGCGGAGACTTACCTGACAGTAAACCTATGGCACAGTCATGAGGACAATGCGGAGGAAGAGAAGCAGCACAGGACTTACTGAACACTTCCTTCAGGTCGAGATACTCCGCGGGCACGTTAAATAAATCCACTGCCTCCTCCTGAAACACAGACCCAGACACAGACGAACAAGCAGACACTAGACAGGACACGTGCCACTGATTTCTCCATGTAGAAATGGAAGTCTGACACCAGTCCACTCTGGGATTGTGTAGGGTTAACCAGGGGTGATCAAGAACAACAGGTGCAAGTGGGGAATCCATGAGGAGAAAAGACAATGTTTCGGTATGGTTGCCTGATGTGGTGAGTGTGATAGGTCCGGTGGTGAATGAGATGTTAGGGAGTTCCTGACCATTAAGGGCGTTGACTGCTATCTTGTGGGTGAGGGGTGTGATCGAGATCTGAAGTTTGTGAGTGAGGTTGGGGTCCATGAAATTACCCTCAGCTCCGGAGTCCAACAGGGCTTGGCAGACGTGCATGCATGTTGCCCATCTCAGTCTTACCGGGAGGAGTGTGGATGACGATGAGGTCTTCCTGGCAAAGATCCCACCCGATAGTAGCCTCACTGTTACTATCTACTATCGGGCTTGTCCTTTTACCAGAAAGGCATGTAGGAAATGGCCCTCTCCCCCAGAATAGGCGTCCACCTTCAGGGCCAGCTCAATAACGGATGCAAACAGCGCGCTTTTTGGTGCCTCCCGTTTTTTTCATGTCAGTTTGGGTGACTTGTGTGTTTTTTTAGGGGTTGGTGTGTGTGTGGGGGGGGGGGGGGGGGGGGGGTTGTCTGATTATAATTTCACCAACAGTTATTCTGGATTGCCTCCACCAAACAAGTAAATAGGAAATAAGCAAATCAGAACACTGCGCGCCAAAACAGCAGTATGCGCGCAGCGGTGAACCACTAGTGTTTCTTCCACTAGCTTGTGGCCTGATTGAAGGTAGCTCGTCAAGGGGCCGCGCGAGGATGGCATCGTGCGCGCTCACTGTGCAGAAACGCGCCCGCACGTGGATGGCATTCTGCGCGTGTATACTGTTTTTTGCCCTCGTATCCTGTGCGCGAGTTTTGAGACTAAATAAACGCCGTAGGGCCGTTCACATATTGTGACTTTTGCGCTCTCAAGTTCGCAATTTCAAATGTAGGCGCGTGGCAAGCGCGCTCATAATTGAAGCGATTTTTTCCAGGCGCAGCGATATGAAAACTCTTCAACTTTTCAGAATGCCGCAAGCGCACAGCATTGCATGTGACGAGAACCAACCACCATTGAAAGCTCAGTAAACATGAAGGATGGGGGTGCGCCCAAACACTACCGGTGTTTTTCTCTTCTCCGTAAATAAATCTTGTAGTAGAGCTACAGAAAGCATTTTTCGGTGGTGAAAATCTATTAGCTACTAAAACTTGTTTGTCGTTGTGGGGAGCACAGTGCATGGTTGCTTAGCAACGACAGACGCCACGGAAAAATCTGACCGAATTTTACTATTAATAATAAAAGATAAGCTGATGTGCATTAATGTAAATGTCAAGTAATTAATTTTTTTGGACTCCCTGATTTAAAGGCTGAAATATGGGAGGTTTATCTTTTTATAACACCTTTTTTGTGTGAAAAAATGATTTAAAGGCTGAAAGATTTTCTGCAACCCGACCTGGGTTGCAGAAAAAAGTGCATGGAACATCTGATCGGGAAGGCTATGTAGTAGTTGGGTTCCCCTGAATATGCCTCAGGAACAGGTAGACGAGGTTCTGACTGGAGGGGTGACATGGGTAGAGCTAATAATGAAGCAACAAGTGTATTCGGTGCATACAATTAACCAGCTGTTACAAGCAGGTTATACAGACAACCACAGCATCCGGCATAAATCAGTGGGATGAGCCAAGTCCACAAGCACAATAATAGGGCAGACAGCTGAAACCACCGCATCCTGAAAAGACGCAGAACACAGAAGGTTTTGCTATGAATGCATTAGTTGTCGAGGTAGTCCAGAACGCGCTCCCCACTGAGTCTCAAAGGGACTTAAAGATGCGCTTTACCCCAATGGAGTTATTGTGCCATGTCTAATGTAATAATGATGCCATCAGAATGCAACCAAAGCATGGATAGCAATAAGATGGCTATAAGTAATTGTAAATCCTTCAAAATAAATGCCATGATCACTAGATTTTATACAGGTGTTACTATAATGATTTTGTAAATGGTGATCAGCAACCAAATATTGATAATGTGGAAGATACTGCCTTTTGTCTTGGTGTGACTTCTCACTTTTTTGCAGCCAATACAAAGGCAGAGTAAAGTTCAAAACTTCAAAATAGGGGTCAAAAGTCAAGTTTGAGTTCAAGTTTTTTTTTTATGTAGATAATTTCCATTACTAAAATATCTAATTGCCAGAAATCCAGTGTCCTACCTATCATAAACTTGGCCGGACAACTAACAATCTTTAAAGTAATTTTTCTCAGTTCATCCATGTATGTTAAAGGCTAATCATATAAAACTGTGAAGTTTGACCAGAACTCCTGTCTTACCTGGACTCGAGGCAGTAATGTGAGCTCCACTGAGAGTCTTCACTCCTATTGGAAATTCGCTGCTCATTTGCATAAAGTTAAACTTTTCTGAACTTTTGTCATGTGACTCGCATTGCTTGACATGCCTACATTCTGTCACTGTCGTTCGTGTAGCTGGAAGTCGCCAACCCTCCACTGAAAATTAATGGGATCAAAGCCACTAGAAGGCAAGCCTGTAACCTCAGCCGGAAAAGGCATAACGCCTGCTTACACTGCAGCACACAGGGAGACAAGAGGCTGTTTTTTAATGGATGTAAATGGAGGAGAGGCTTCACTACGCTGAATAAACCATTTTTGTGTGGAAATGGCTTATCGTTTAATGAATCGACAACCCATCAGCTAATCTTCAACATGTCTGCTCTTAAACATCTTGGGTCTGAGATGTATTCTGGGTCCTGGAGGTGTTCTGACATGCTTTGACATTTAGTTAGTGAACTAACTAACTTTTTTTTTAAGTCACTGAAAACAGGGTTGATTTTGTAGCCTTGATTTTTTTTTCTTCAAAAATATTTGAAAATCATCCTGCCCTTCTCATTCACATAAAACAAAGAGATATTGATTTAAAAATTTAAAAAGGCATGTTTGTGTTAGAAATTTTATTTTTTTGAATGAACTGTAATAAAAATAGTATTATAATTTTATTATAATATATATTTTCTATGCATAAATCTTGACATCAATCCAGAATTAAAACACACACACACATATATGTGTATATATTTCAACAAACTACATTTATACATTTGACTTTAAATGCTATTATAAGCTCTATTGTTTGTATTTTATTAAAAGCTTACTATAATAATTAAATCAGACACACATGCAAAGTTGAGTGAATCTCTCACCTCTGTCACACTTTAACCTGGAGTGACTTCAGACCTACTTTCACAGACCTGATTAAGCAATGCAATGTTTCGCCAGAGGGTTTAGGATGTAAAACCATGTGTCATGAACACTAACTGTCCCTGTCAATCAAATCAGTTCTCAAAAAGTGTCAGTGCAGTCAAGTCAATAATATCACAGAATATTAAGTGTCCCCAACTAAGCAAGCCAGAGGAAACAGTGGCAAGGAACCCAAACTTCATCATGACAGAATGGAGAAAAAAACCCTGGGAGAAACCAGGCTCAGTTGGGGACCAGTTCTCCTCTGGCCAATGAATGAACACCGTGTCATTATGATTCAGGCTGCATAACAGGTCAGAAGTCAATATGGACGGGGGCGCTCGTGCGCAGTGATGGACTGGGACATGTGCTCCCTAAATTAACGTTTTTATTTCAGAATGTGCCCATCGTCCTCACTTCTTCCTTTTTCAAGACGTTAGACTCTATCATGCCCTTCATCTGGGCCTTCAAGCCCCCCCGTATTTCAAAGGCCCACTTACAGAAGCCCACTGAGGAGGGGGGTTTAGGCCTGCCTGTCTTTTGACATTACTACTGGGCCTGCAACGCCAGAGCTTGGGTTTTCTGGAATCAGTCTACGGCTGGAGGTGGGTGGACCCTGCCCTAGATGGCCTGAGATTGAGCTTAGTAACGCTGTGTCACTTACTGGTGCCTCCTTGTCAGCCATTTTATTCTCAAAACCTGATATTAAAATTAAATCGCTACACAATAATTTTTTACTTTGCAACTCGATTAAAATTTTAAAGCAAATCAAGGCAATTCTAAAACTCCCAGAAAATTCAATTCATGCCCCCATATGTCAGAACCCCTGTTTTAAGCCTGGATTGATGGATGCTGTCTTTACACAATGGTCAGATAAAGGTTTAACTACTATCAGGGATCTTTAGATGGATAATCACTTTGCATCTTTTGCCCAGCTCCAGGCCAAGTTCAATCTCCCTACTAAGCAATTTTTTCGGTATCTACAAATTTGGAATTTTGTCAAGCATACTTTTTCTCGTCTAGATGTGACCCCCGCGCAGCATGTCTTTTTTGATATTATGACCAGCCCTCCCACCTCCAAGCATTTGATCTCCCGGTTTGTTAATCTCTTTGTCGTGGCAACCCCCTCTCTCCATATTAAAGAGGCGAGGATCAAGGACACCGGCGAAGTTATATCTGACGAGCTATGGGCACAAGGGTTAAACAGGATAAAAGCAGGCTCCATTAATGCTCGACTTCAGCTTATTCAGTTCAAAGTAGTTCATAGGTTGCACTATTCCAAAACAAGACTGAACAAATTATTTCCGGCTGTCTCCCCCACTTGTGATAAGTGTAAATCAACTAATGGAACTCTTGGGCATCTTTTCTGGTCCTGCTCTGAGCTCACAAAATACTGGGTCGACATTTTCAGTTTGTACAGTGCTGTTTACAATAGACAACTGATTCCTGACTGTCTCTTAGTAATACTGGGCTGCTCCGAAGGTTCTTTGGCTCTTCCGTCCACTTTACAACAAGCCCTCACGTTTGGTATGATCATTGCAAAACGGGTTATCCTAAAGGAGTGGAGGTCATCTTCCTCTTCTTGCTTCAAGAGGTGGCTTAATGATATGGTCTCCTGTTTACACCTTGAAGAAATTCGGTTCTCTATGTCAAGCTCTCAAGATAGGTCAAGAAGATCAGGGGCCCTTTCATAGAATACATCAGGAAGGATAGATCTCAAACTGGGACCTAAATGTAATACATTTTTATTTTATTTATATTTTTTATTCTTTTAGGAAGTTATCTTTACTGAGTCGGCCACTCCCCTCTGGCTCAGGCCTCCTTACTCAATTTGTGAGTGGACTTTTCGTGATATCTATTCATTGTACTGACTCGTATATTTATACCTGTTTCTTTTTTTTTAATGTGTAAGTGCTGGCTGTGTGTTATTTATTTTATTTTTTTATTTTATTTTTTTCTCTTTGTTTTGTGCCGCTGTACTGAAAGACAATTGGCATTTGTCCTCCTTTCCCATGGCTGAACCTTCACCTGTCTGAGGATGATCAGCTCTCATTGCTAACTGTGTCAGGGGTAGAGAGGAAAACAGAGGCTGTTTTGATATTTGCGCACTTGTGCAAGCAGGTCTGAGAACATAAAAGGTGAATGATTGCATAAAATAGAGGACTTTCAGTTCAAGATACGGAATGTCTTCATCTTCAACCCATTTACTAGTAAAGGTCAACGAAATGACCTCTAGCCTTCTTTTTCCAGAACAATGCTAACACGGGTTTTAAACTTTTGGCATTGATGGTTTCATGAAGAATCTTTAACATACATGGAACCTTTCCATTGCAAAAAAAAATAAAAAAATAAAAGGCTTCTTTATAGTGAAAAGGGGTTAATTAGATTTAGATGTTAATAATTGCAGAAATGAGTCATCAAACTGTGAAAGGGTCCATAGGATATCAATGAGAAAACAACCGTTGAACACAATTCCTTTGCATAAGGCTGATTTAATAAAAATAAAAAAAAGGAAAAATGACCATACTTACATTTCTCACAGGTTAATTGAGTGATAGCCTACAGTACACAAGATTACAATTATGTAAATTCCCTTTTTGCATTATGGTATATTTTGATATTTTTTAATCAACATTGTCATCATTAACATTCTCAAGTTTGCTTTCTCGATTCTCAAAATGCAATATTTCAGTTTCAAACAAGCAGTTCAGACAGGACAGCCAGAGCACGGTGCAAACAGACCAATACACATAGAAAAAACATAGAAAAGAAACTATTTGTGGTCAGTCACCTTAAAGCCCTATTTTATCTTTAGTATTTCAGAGTGTACGAGGTTAAGGTGACGAATGAGCCAGCGTTTTTTTTTTCCTTCGCTATGAATTAAATGCATTCAGTTAACATGAATCTGGACTGAAATGTGGACTGACGCAGGTTAAACTGATTGTAGAATCAATCAAGAGCATAACAATGTTGCAATGCATTGGAGAAATTAGCCAAGCAGCACTAAGTACAAGCAGAACAAATTTCTCGTAGTTATGTAAAAACCTTCAACGCAATAAGAATGATTTTACAAACAATTGCACAAAACGATTCTTAAATTAAATCCTTGGCTTTACGGTACTTCATGTTTCTGTGAGCTCATTTATGGATCTTTCTGACAGTGAATGAATTGGTCCACATCAGTAGTGCAACAGAACACAGGAGGATGAATCCAAAACCACAGTAACAAGCAAAAGTTTCTATAAATGTTGTGGTTTTTGCTCTGTGACAGACTCTCATCATACAAGCGAACATTAGTGTGTATCTTAAGACATTCGGTTTGATGCAGACGTTAAAAAGGTGCACTGTACGTCCTCTAGTGTTCATCTGCGGAATTACACACAGCCCATGTTGCACTATTCAAAATAATAATAATAATAATAATAATAATTCACAATCTAGTAAAAATCATACCTGGAAATGTGGAGAGAAAAAGCATTAAAACATTTGTGGTCTCTTTCAAGAACAAGTGCATTTTCTGACTGAAAAATTAAGGACTCTGGAGTTACTTTTAGCAGCGAAATTTCTTTTTTAAAAAGTGACTTATTTTGACATACATAACACAAACCGTCTATAACTAGAATGATTTCCTTTTTTTTTTTTGGAAGATGAATCGATATATCACAAATAACTGACTATAAATGCCTAGATACGGGGAATAAAGCTTTTGTATAAATTCTATAAATTACCTAAAGCTACTCTATAAAATTGTACATTTTATACTCACTAAATTTTCCTGTAAATTTGATTTTCTATTGTTATTGCAAACCCAAAGAAGCCGCATTTCTTGCGTAGACTTTTTTGTTTTGGACATCGCGTTTTTCAATATTTCCGCCCCTTTTTGCGTATCAGAAAGGGAGGGGGGCAAGTGTACGTAGCTTCAGCCTTCAGACCACAGTGGAAAAAGGGTGAAGAGAAACAAACAAAAAAAGTCATTCATAAATAACACAGTAATCTTACACAATGAGACATCTCGTCTGTCACGCTTACAGATGATGAACAAACACCACTTCCTTTCAGGCAAGACCCACAGATTAAAATTCAGAGTGTTTCAGAGTGTGACGAACTTCCCGTTGAAACTCAAACCGCTCGCGAACGCACAGACAGACTTTAAATAAACACCGTATACGGTTACCCTACTGGCCAAGATCTTGAGTTAGTGGTCCTGCCTCTGTGCGACACACACAGTGCTCGAGTCTGGAAGTGTTATGCATGTATGATCACGTCAGAAGTGTGTGAAGATAGACACCTGAGCAATGTCCACTGTCCGATGGAGAGTCAGTCGGCCCAGGATGAACCTCCTACTCAGCAGGTGAAGATCGACCCAAGGAGCGCCGGCCCCTCGGTGCTTCAGCGTGTCATTTCCTGCAGGCCTCAGCGCAGAGCTGGAACTGGGCGAAGCCGAGAAACACCTGTTCCAGCGAGATCTGGCTGACGCAGTAGTCCTCGATGCTGTACTTCTCTTTGGCTGTTTCTAACACCCCGAACACCTGAGACAAAATGACATGTTAAAAATGTGTCCGATCAGTGTGTTTACACGGTGCGAACTGTGCGCTCTCGTGGAGGTCTTGTCTATCGAGCGGTCATTATGCAGGGACATCTGTATGCAAGTACACCCTAAACATGTCTTCTTCATTAAACTCATTCAACTAAAGGTCGATGGAACTAAATATTAGCATAATGCTTACTCGTTTGCATTTTTTTATGTTTTTTTTTTTTGCATAACAAAATGTACTTTTGGGCCAATCAAAATAAAGAGTCAAGAAAGAGAGGTTTTTGTGTTAATACTGCTTATGTTTGAAATAGACAACTACCATACTGCATTCTATATATACTGTATGTGTGTGTTTGTGTGTGTGTGTGTGTGTATGTATATATATATATATATGTGTGTGTGTGTGTGTGTGTGTGTATAGTCATGGAAATCCTCAACGAAATCTGACTTCTACAACAGTATCTCGAGGTAATTCCCTGAATTCTTAAAAATCAATACAATATTTAATACTTGTTTATACAGAAACATTTATATTTTGTGATAAAAATATTTGATGTAATGGCCTCTTAAATAAATAAAAATCTGCCTGCGTCTATGGGAATTTAACATAGGGGTGTCCTGACTTATGCACCCTGTATTTTAAGGAAGAACGTTTATTTATTTACGATACATTATTCATTCACAAATAAAATTGGTGTCCTTAAAGGTTGGATTTTTCCTCATTTTTTTAATTACGGAATTAAGATCAATTTCCAAAAGATGATTTTTGTATTCCTCTTTTCAGTCAACTTTAGCATGGGTGTGTTCACTTATGCTAAGCACTGTATATATATATATATATATATATATATATATATATATATATATATATATATATGTGTATGAATATATATATATATATGCATTTCTTCTCTAAGGCTTTGGAAATTGTATATAGCTTGTGTTAAGTGTTGTTTTTGGTACATTTTAAAATTGAATAAAAAGTTGATCACAAAAAAAATTATCATATGAAAAAGTAGGCTATGTAACAATAAATGTTTAGAGAGTGGCAACCAGTTAGTTACCCATAATTTAGTGGAAATTATGTTGCAATCTTTGTTTAATTCTGTTTAAAATTCAGTGAATTTAGTTATTAATTAATGATATATATATATATATATTTTTTATTTTATTTTTTTTTATCAGTTTTTAAATGTAAATTTTAAATGCAGCTGAGATCAAACTAGAAATGGAAGGTCAAGTACAGAGCATTGCATTGTGGGAAACTGCATATTCTGGCAAGTCTGGGTAAGCATTGAGACGTACCTGTGCCCAGGTAAGGGTTTTGTCAGTCAGGTGATAGTGGACCATCCCCTGGTGTTCATCCTTCAGTGAACTTCCTATGAAAGCCATCAGGTGAAAGGTTTCAAAACTGTCCAACTGTCCAGCGGAAATACAAAGCGTGTCATTTAAATACCTGGAAAGGTGTTTTCAATGAATTCTTTGAAGAGCTGAAGGTCCATCTCCTCTAACTCCGTCTCCACGCGGACTTTGGCCAGCAGCGTGTAACCGCTCCCAAACTTGCTCTTCAGGTGCTGTGGGCTGCCCAGACATTTGAACTGGCCGTTCACCATGACAGCCAGCCGAGTGCACAGCGCCTCGCACTCCTCCATACTGCAGAGAGACAATAAGACGCGGTGTGTTCTGCTGCAACATGCTCTTTTCATTTCCAGTTCATATCTGTGTTAGTCAGGCGGTGTGTGACTTACCTGTGTGATGTTATAATGATGGCTTTGCCAGACTCTCTGGTTCGGGTGATCGCGTCCCAAAGCAGCCGCCTGGCCACGGGGTCCATGCCAGTGGAGGGCTCGTCCAGAAAGATCACGGGTGGCCCACCGATCAGAGCCATGCCTGCACTCAACTTCCTCTTGTTGCCGCCACTGTGCAGAAGAACCAATAGACAACTTAGAATACATTTCACAAACACATGATTTTACTTCTGACGTTCAGTCTTCCCGCTGCATCTTTTTCTCTACACTTCAATCTCAACTACTCGTTCAATTTCCACCTTCTATCCATCATCTAACCACCAATCTATCATTCATTGTATCTAACCATCCGTTCATTATATCTAGATCATATCCATTCATCACAACTAACCATTCATTCATCATATCTATACACCAAACCTAACCCCCCTAATATCTAATTATGCATCCACCCTCATAACATATCTAATCATCCATTCATCACATCTAACCATCCCTTTATCATATCTAACTATCATCCATCCTTTCAAACCATCATCTAACCATCAAACCTAATCATTCATCACATCTAACCATCCATCCATCTATAATATCTAATCATCCATATTATATGTGATCATCTATTCACCATTTAACCATCAAACATAATAATCCATCATATCGAATCATCCAACCACCCATACATGCATCATATCTAATCTTCCATTTATCATATCTAACCACCCATCCTCTTTCTCTCAGGTCTCACGCTCATACCTGTAGCTGCGGACGAGTTTGTCAGCGTGAGGTTCGAGCAGCAGCGAGCGCAGGACGTTTTCTACACAGCCGGTGGTATACTTCTCTGGGATGCCCCTCAGTCTGGCATACATGCTCAGGGTTTCCCGCCCTGTCATGTGATCCAGCACCGCGTCAAACTGGGGACAGTAGCCGATTCTCTGTTGCACCTGAAGCGAAGTCATATTTAACACTGTGTTGAATATACCATTCACATATGCCAACTATTATCAAAAAATGTCTAAATATCAAATGTAAATCTCCAGTGTTCTCAGGAACTTAATCTTTCATATGAAATGTCAAATATGAGAAAACAAAATGCAAATCCCAACCTTTTTCACATCTCGGAGGATGCTGTAGCCGTCAATAAAGGCATCCCCTGAAGTTACGCTTTCATCTCCCGTCAGCATTTTGAATGTCGTAGTCTTCCCTGCTCCATTAAATCCCAGCAAACCAAAGCACTCACCCTTCCCAACGGCCAGGGACAAACGGTCCACTGCTAACAGCGCCTGCCCACCTGAATATACCTAGTGAAACACAACCACAGATCTTAGGCAAAAGAGGAGAAAGGGACATTAACGGTAAACTAAATAAGTAGATGATGCTGTGACTAAATAAACATGGCACGGTGTTTTCAGGGCATTGCGGCAATGATATTTGCTTTGTGAAAATATGCAAACCATACATCACTTACTGTTTAGCATATTTTCCAGCAACTCAAGTATTTCTGTAGAATGTTGTTGTACACCAATAATGTGAGGCTTCCTTTGAATACGACAACTGCTTATTTTGGCAAAGACTGGACACATTTGGCAGAAAGCCAAAGAAAGGACCTTGGAAATTGTTATTCTTAGTTAATCTCAAAATCGCTTGGGAATAATTTGGCCTAAGGTCACACTCCTGATTAATGGATTTTCTGTATGTTTTATACACTTTGGCCAATAGGTTGCGGCGGCGCCACCAACTGGTTTTGTGGCAATGATAAAGTGGAATTTGCATGTCGATAGATTGAAGCATTGCAAAAATACATTCTCACTGGTGGAATCTGTAGGAGAATTTAATCCATCAACAAACCTTAAAATGGCGGGAAAATATAGACCAGTGGAAATTGAAACCTTGTGGTACATACAGTATGTTGACAATACTTAGTTTGGAGCCGAATAATCCAATGTGATAGCATACCTTGCTGATCTCCTGTAGAATGAGTGGGCTGCCCACCATGGACTCAACCACTGGCTGGCAATCCAAAACTCTCTTCCTCTCCTCGGCAACATCTCTATCCTCAGGTTGAAGAGCTTCTTCTGCCAACAGCAGAGCCTGACAAAACACACACCCGTGATTGTGACTGATAGCATACAAGACAGTAATGTGGCAGCACATTTTCCCTCCTCTCCCACCTTCTTGCGTCTCCTGCAGAGGTTGAGTAGCGTGCGGATGCACCGGAGCTCGATGAAGAAGACCAGGGCGATGAAGACGACACCCTGCAGGGACATGGCCACCAGGAAGCGGCCCACTCCGGGCTCGTCCATGGAAAAGTAGTTCACTTGATACGTGATGTCTACAGACGAGAATGAGAATGATAACACAGTCCCCTATTAAGAGCGCCAGATGATGCTAAGATTCAAAAGGTTTACCAACTTAAATCAAATAAAATCAGGATTTTCAATCTTGTAGCTCAATCAAGACAAAAAACACGGCAGATGATTTAATTAGCGTGGACACACACAGGCTAACATGCTACAGAAAACAGGCCGAACAGAACATTCAGTGTCCACAGCTTCACATTTACATTAGCCAAGTGAAAGCACATTTCTAATTCCAAAGGTGAGTCGACATCAAATCCAACGCAACTAAACGACAGGAAAAAAAAAAATATATATATATTTACAAGTTTTCATATACAACAAGCCATCATTTCCAACCATCCATCCATCATATCTAACCATTCATCCATCCATCATATCTCACCATCCATCATATCCATCCATCCATCATATCTAACCATTCATTCACCCATCCATCATATCCATCCATCATCCATCATATCTAACCATTCATCCATCCATCATATCTCACCATCCATCATATCCATCCATCCATCCATCATATCTAACCATTCATTCATCCATCCATCATATCTAACCATTCATCCATCCATCCATCATATCTAACCATTCATCCATCCATCCATCATATCTAACCATTCATCCATCCATCCATCATATCTAACCATTCATCCATCCATCCATCATATCTCACCATCCATCATATCCATCCATCCATCATATCTAACCATTCATTCACCCATCCATCATATCCATCCATCATCCATCATATCTAACCATTCATCCATCCATCATATCTCACCATCCATCATATCCATCCATCCATCCATCATATCTAACCATTCATTCATCCATCCATCATATCTAACCATTCATCCATCCATCCATCATATCTAACCATTCATCCATCCATCCATCATATCTAACCATTCATCCATCCATCCATCATATCTAACCATTCATCCATCCATCCATCATATCTAACCATTCATCCATCCATCATATCTCACCATCCATCATATCCATCCATCCATCATATCTAACCATTCATTCATCCATCCATCATCCATCATATCTAACCATTCATCCATCCATCATATCTCACCATCCATCATATCCATCCATCCATCATATCTAACCATTCATCCATCCATCATATCTCACCATCCATCATATCCATCCATCCATCATATCTAACCATTCATTCATCCATCCATCATATCCATCCATCATCCATCCATCCATCATATCTAACCATTCATCCATCCATCCATCATATCTAACCATTCATCCATCCATCATATCCATCCATCATCCATCCATCCATCATATCTAACCATTCATCCGTAATTTCTAACCATCCATCCATCATATCTAACCATCCATCCGTAATCCATCATATAATCTATCCATCCATCATATCTAACCATTCAACCATCCCTCCATCATGTATAACCATCCATCTATCATATCTAACCATCCACCCACCTAACTATCCATCCATCATATCTAACTATCCATCCATCCATCCATCCATTTATTATATGTAACCATAATCTGTCATATCTAACCATCCATCATATCTAACATTCATTCTTAATATCTAACCTTCCATTCTTCATATCTAACATCCATCCATCATATATAACCATACATCCATTAATTCTAACCATACATTCACTCTTCATATCTAACTAACCATCATTTCTAACATCCATTTATCATATCTAATCATTAATCCATCATATTCATACATTTTGGACAATTCACTGTGGGCGGGGCTACACAGAACAACGCCAGAAACAGAACCGATCACTCACTGTAGTGCTTGCAGATTATGCTGGCTAAGAAGCTGGAGGAGCAGAAGGTGATTTTCTCGTAGTTCTGGTAGAACTCGCTGAAGGACATGCCCAGACAGTAATTCGGGAAGATCAGGAAGACTTTATCCAGGATATAGGAGAGGTCTAGCAGATTCAGATCTGGACCACAGGAACACGAGGTGTGTGAATACAAGTTCTTGCAAGAAATGAAAAGCATTCTGAGCGTACGAGTGTGGACATGCGTTTCTCACCAGGTATGGTCATGATGGTGACCGCGAGGAAGGTTGCGGTGCCGCTGATGATGTTGAAGATGGTGAGGCACGTGTAGGCTGTGGCTGCCGTGGAGAACAGGAAGCTGAGCAGGTACATGAGGGGAATCACCGCCCAGCCGTACAAAAGCAGCAACAGTAGAACATCCACCAGGTGGTTTTCAGCCACGAACGCTTTTACTGAAAACACTCGGAAGACCACCTGAGAGAAAAAAACAAAACAAACAAAAAAAACAAAACACGTCAAGCATGTTGAGCTTAGTTGAAAATAGACATTCAGTCAGAGCAGGCAGAGTTGAGAACCTGTTCTAATTCAATCCCAGAACAGAACGATGTTCAGTTGCGTTAACGATTCTTGAACATTTTTCCACAGACTATACCTTTGTCCCTCACAGGCTCGTTTTCAATGCCATCTGCTGGGACTAATGTCTATGAAGTTCTGGGACAATACCTTCTCCTTGCATGTCAAATGTTAAAAATGTCTAAATGTTAAATAGGCCCTCCAAGATATTTCTGGTCCGTCTGCTGTAAAGACAAAGCTGCTCGTTTTTAAACAAAAAAAAAGTGAATTTAACATTTAAATATTATAAATGATATATATAATAATATTTACTTAAAATAAAATAATTATAAATAATTAAAATACTAAAATATATATATTTTTTAAACTGGATGTTCTCCAGAGTTTAGACTTTTTATTATCAATAAATGTACATATTATCACAAATTATTTTTGTACTCACTAGTAGCTATTTCTATTTAATAAAATATATATTGATTATAGAAATGTCCATGACTTTTAAGTTTGATGACTAGTTTCTCAGGTCCAGAAATAGCACTTTTAACATTTCTAGGTTTTCCAAGACTGTGGGAACCTTGGTTCATAAATAAAATGAGTGAATGAAATAAGAAATATGACATAAGCTTACCATTTTAGCTGTTGTAATGTATTTCAAATCACATTTTATCTTATTTTAAACCATTTTGAGCCATCTTGCAACTGTGATGAGGCCCCCAGATTAAGAACTACTGTCCTAGACAGTGTGTTCATACTGACCAGCATGAGCAGGCATGGCAACAGGAAGTTGACGAGGTCCCACAGCAGGGCAGAGAACCAGAAGTTGGAGAGGTAGACCCCGCTGACCTGCTGCAAGTGCTTGGACTTCACCGACCGCTCGGAGACGAGGAGCAGGGCGAAGGTGCTGGCTAAAGACGCCATGCCGTACATGAGGTTTATGGCGATGGCAAAGCCTGTCTGACCCCTGTAGAGACAAAAATAGAAGATCGATGAAACAACCAAACAGCTAAATGTCCCAAGTTAACTTAGGGTTCTGGGTTTGTTCAAATCACGATATTAAACCGCAACATTAAGTCTGCATGTTATGCAATGTGTTTCAGCTACATATTTGTCAACTACACATACTTCTTAAAGCAATAATAACAATTAATAATAATAATGTATTCAAACATAACTTAAGGAACATCACACAATTTTTCAACCGTGTTTTAATTTAAACACTAACTAAACAGTTTTTCAACCCTGTTTGCTCAAAATGAAAGGATGTGTTATATTTTCATTTGATTACATTCAATTCAATTCAATTCAATTCAATTCAATTCACATGTATTTGTATAGCGCTTTTGACAATGCATATTGTTTAAAATTACATTGTAAAAGATTCATTTAAATCGTTAAATTTGTCTGCCTTCATTTGATTAGCACCATTTTTCTTAATATATTATATAACAAAACACAGAATCCAGGAAAATTAAAACAGAGAACAGAATTTCTGAAAAAAAAAAAATCTAATAAAAGGCATTTCTTAGGGCCCTGTTATTGTTATAATGTGAACACGTTAATTAAGTTTTATTAATTCAATTGATTACACAAATAAAATCTACTTAAACCATTAAAACAGAATCCAGAAGAACGCAGAATCCGGGAAAAGATAAAGTGGGATTTAGGAAACCATGAAAGGGAGTCCAAAAGCTGACACGTACTCAGACAGCTGGCTCTGCGCCGCCTCGGACATGTTGCGGGGCATGGGGTAGTTTCCAGTGCGGATAGAGGCGTTGGGTCCTGCTAGTAGCTTGTAGAGAGCGTTGTCAACCAGCATGAGCGCCGTAGCAGAGGTGTGGTAGCCCTGGTTGTTGAAGTAGCCGATGACCTTAGTGTACTTCCTGGGTCTGTTTCTGAAAGCGGCGCCCACCACACAGTGCTCGTTGAAAGCTCCGCCCTCCTGCATGGCGTTATATAGCACGTACTCTGCGAAATCTGATCAGACAAACGTTAGGATGTTAGGATGTTGTCAAGGGAGCGACCGCGCATCACGCTAGGGTATTATGAGCGGCGTTACCTGTTATATTAGTGTCAGCCGTGGCACTCTGGGAAGGGAGCAGTGTGGCGTAGATCTCAGCCAGAGCTGCAGCCAACGGCACAGCGTGGGCATCTAAGGCCACGGGTACATGGGTAGGGCCGTATTGCTTTAGTGCCAGGCGGAGCTGGGGCGAGTTATGGCTCCTAGGGGCGGTACGGGCCACCACTAGAGCCACCACTGTGAAGATAAGCGGCACCAGGAACTGAGCCACCATCACTTTCCAGTTGCGCCAGCTGTAGAGCGCCCTCTTCAGGAACATAGCATAGAACTGCTGCATATAGAGTCTGGCCTGAGGATAAAAACATTCAGAAAATAATGTTTACAAAAATAATAAACGCAAAAAAAGAGAGAAGCACTATTCTGTCTATCTATCTATCCATCCATCCATTTTAATCCTTTTATAAATTAATTAATACTTTTATTCAGCAAAGACACATTACATGTATGTTACAAAAGATTTATATTTCAAATAAATGAAATGCTGTTCTTTTCATTTGTTTCTTGAGCATCAAATCATCATGTTAGAATGATTTCTGAAGGATCATGTGACACTAGAGACTGGAGTAATGATGCTGAAAATTCAGCTTTGATCACAGGAATAAATTACATTTATTAAAAGAACTACAATTAGAGCTGTCATAATATTGCATAATGTGTATATATATATATATATATATATATATATATATATATATATATATATATTATGATATTTATATATGTCTGTGTGTGTGCATATATACTGTATACACACACATATATTTATACATATACTGCATATACACACATACATATATACACACACACACACACATATATATATATATATATATATATATATATATATATATATATATATATATATAAATAAATAATGTAAACAAACTTTTATGTTAGATACGATTAATCGATTTGACAACAATGATTACAATAGAAAACAGTCATTAAAAAAAATACTGCCCAAAAGTCTCACACCACAAGGAAGTAACATTATTTGGATCAAATGTAACATTTAGTAATTTATGGGAAATTTAAGCTTATCAATAAATACAAACCAGCTAATCCCTACTGAGAAATATCTTACTTAGACTAAATCCACAACCAAGTTACTTACAACCCTGTAACTCATAGTAGGTTTTTTTTTTCTTCTTTTTTTTTACAATGTTTAAAATAATTAAATAATAGCTTTTTAATTCTAACAATTTTACTTGGTTAATGCTTAAAAAAACAAAACACAAATCAGGGTACTAAACTATATAAAATGTCCCAAACAGGATTGCAATACCTGTATAAAACAGAAGCAAAAATAAAACATCCACTACCATTTAATGTGACCTCCTGAACAACATTTTGAAGCCCCTCCTTTCTCTGACCCGAGCTGATAAATAAAATTATTCTTTATTATTTTCCAGCCGTATTTTGTTATTAGAGAACAAAAAGCCTGGGAAACGCACAGTGGGATCAAGAGGTGTATGTATGCAGTTATGTATTATTATGATATATTATTGTGAGTGGTACATTTGCTGACAGGTTTTTGCATGGCTCTTTAGTTTTACATCTCTATAATATTCTGGCTTGAGTTTGTCATTCAAAGTTAATTTATAGGATTAATGTCTGTTTAGGAAAGTAATATCACCTCATTTATAAAAGCACAGTTAGTTTGCGAAGCGCTAAAAGCACTGACCCCGGTGTTGAGTTTGATGTTGGAGCAGTCCTCTGAGATCATAGTGCCGCTGTCAGTGAAATCCGTCGCGTCAGTCATGCCGCTGATGCTGCTGGAGTCGTCCATGGTCCAGTCATGTGACCTCCGCTCGTGCTGGTACTGCAGAGGAGGGAGCTGGATGGCCTGAATATCCAGACTGGAGTCCACGAGCTTCCCGACCCTGAGAGTTTGAGCGCACGCAAACACACACGGTTACATAAAAACATGGAACAAACATGAGGATCTGCATGAAAGTGGCTGTTACTGGAACAAAGCTGGACAGCCATTCAATGTGCCTACACAAAAAGTGGTTATATAAAACGTAGAAGGGCTCAGAGAAATGATGCTGAGGGAGAGAAAGCAATGATGCCACTGTAACCCGTCACTCCGAACCCTGTCCTACAGCTAATGGCTGAAGATTCAGGACTGCGTTTAAGCTCTAATGACACACCAGAAATTGAGCATGTTTCCGCAGGGTGTGTTTACAGAGGGCTGTAATTTAGTCCTGCAATAAAACAGTTCCCTGCATGGTTAAGAACGCTGCAAATCAATTGTTTTAAAAGAATCAGTTCATATATCCAATTAAGCGATTTTTTTTGGTTGCTTAAGTGTTTACAGAGATCCTTTCTCTTTTTTAAAAGCATTCAGAATACGTGGCATGATTTCAAAGTGGACGGTCAGTGTTAAAACCAGGGAACATACTGTTTACAAAATGGTAATTTAAACAATACATTTTTTTTTCCACATCCGTTTTAATGTTTACATCTCAGCAAACATGTTCATGTAGTTTATTATAAGACAACGTAAAGCATGAAAAGCTGTCATCTGTGCTGTGCAAACAAACGAAGAGGAGCCCAGTGTTGTTATTCTTCACTAAAACTAAAACTATTAATAATTGTTTTTGTTCAGAATATTAGATGAACAATTTGAAATGTTGCCTTGAAAACGAATTGCAATAAATAAGTTGACGTGTCCTTAAACGACAAAAACTGAAATTCAAATCAATTTCAAAATTAGCAAAAAGGACAAAAAAAGCACATAATAAGATTACTAAAAATGCAACTAAAATTTAAATATAAAACAGAAAATGTACAATTAGAAACAAATTAAAAATGTTAATAAGTTATATAATAGTAAATAAATAAATAATACTAAAATAACACTGTCAGGAGAAGGTAGGGGAAAAATATGTCAAGAGCGGGTGGGAAATCAGTTTCTCACAGAGCACTAATTCAGTGTGGAAAAATGGAAAATGATATAACATGAAAAAATGGGGATCAACATTATGTCACAACTTCAAATATTTTACTGAATAAAATTGGAGCTTTTATCAATAGGAGACTTTTCTTGTGGTCAAATACCTGAGAAAAACCTCCTCCATGGTGGTAACGGACGCCCCGTAGCTGGCGATGCCCAGCTCGTCTCGATTCATCTCCAGCTCAGCAAACAGCAGCTCAAACCTGCGGAGAAGCACCAGATGAGAGAGCGCAGTGCAAACTCAAAGCTCAACACACAGGACAATCCAAAACTGCTGAAACTACTGAGAGTGGAGAGAAAGAAATTCAGTGATTACATCCATATCCATTCCTTTCTATCAGTTCAACAAAAATGCAAATGTATCATTCTCATGTCACTCAAAACGTGTATGATGTACCACAAAAATATATAATAAAGTTATTTTGAGAGCTCAATTATTGTTTACATTTCTACATACTAATATATATATATATCCTTTTTGGCACTTGAAGCTACTGGTCATCATCCAAATTCTGTATTATTTAATTTTAGTATAGTATTAGTATAATTGAGATGCTATAATAGTTTTTGTTAATATTTTGAATTGAATTTAATTTTTTATATTTTCTGTTCTTGTTTTAGTTAAAGTAAAAAAAAAAAAAAAAGTTTAAAATATGTCCATAGTCTAATGTTGTCAACTAGCTGAACTACTTTACGATGATAACCTCGGTTCCACGGAAAAACAAACATTTAGGACAGATTCAGGAACATTGAGGATTAAAAATGATATAATTTTCCTTTCGGGGTGAGGCGTTTCTTTTACGAAGTGCTTTTATTATGTTTTTCTCTCACTGAGGTGATTTAGAGAGTCGCTATGGAGAAAGACGTGTGTGTGTCATGAACAGAGAAGAATGTTGCTTCAAGACCTTCACTAAAAAAAACAGATCAATGGGTAAATTTAGTCCATCTGTTGCTACGGCAGCTCACAAGAATCAGACCCAAGACTCGAGACTCATATGCTTCATTCATCTGTATACACCAAAGTACTTTGTTTTCATAATTCATTGTCTCTTATAAGTACCAGCTGATTTTGTGCAGTCAAGGCTATTGATTAAAGGCAATGATGATGAGGACCTTGATGTTAAATAACACTTCAAAATCAAATGCTAGGATGATTTCAGCAGGACTCAACTGGAGCACAGGATTTTAAACAACAGTGCATTTGCAAAAGCATACTAACATACTGCGCATGCTTTTGTTTTGTAGTATGCAGTTCAAGGTATGCAAATTCTATTTGCATTGATGACCTACTACTTTTTCCAAAATCTCTAGTACACAACCAGATCACACCACATGCAATATATCATATCCCACAATGCAATATACTTGAGTCATTCAAATAGAAGCTAAATTGGATCGTCTAAACTAAATGGCATGCCACTCGCTGCATTAAACATGCAAAGTAATGAGGTCATGAGATGACAATGTAGCAAGCTAGTGTTTGAAATGCATTGAAAGCAACATACGGTTTCACACACTACTTTTAAAAAAAAGTAGACATCTAGTATGTGCTGTGTCTGAGTGTTGTCTTACCGGCTGGTGCTCTCTTTGGGCAGTATGTAGGAGAGTTCAGCGCCTGCACTGCTCTCTAGAGTGGCATCAGGCACATACATGTGGACTAGACGGGTGATCTCAGACACGTTACAAAATGCGTCTTTTACGATAACCATGTGGTAACCAGCACCTGAGAGAAGTACAAGAGGATAGGTTTAGATTTTAGTTGTCTCAACAGCTACACATAAAGCCACAATAAGCTCACGGAGCGAACTTGTCAATCATCTTGATGGGTGATGCAGAGGAAACGCCAACCATTAAGTGGACAGCTTTTACTGACATGTGACTTGCATAAACACATTTTGGTACGCTTTGAAATGTTGCCTTGTGAAAGCGAACCAAAACAAAAAGGAAATGCAACATTGTAACAAGAACAAAGCAAACGACCTACAAGTCTGAAAAACGCCCTGGGACTTCTCTAGGTAGAAGCAAAGTCCTTACTGGAGCAAGTTGGTTTGTGTGATTGCCATCTTGAAAACACGACTTTACTATACATTTACTACAGCCACCATATTGAACTTTGTAAATGTACAGTATGTCAATCATTTTCCTCAAGCCGCCCATCTCTTCCTACCATCTCCTCTAGTAGTCGAGAGCTAAAATGTATGCTCAACAACATTTTAATGACAATCTTATGCATAAACATCTTGTGTTCCTCTCATGATCTTGCCGCAGTCTCACCGTATTTGTTCTTGAGGAAGAGCGGCGAGCCGCAGCACTGGAGCTCCCCGCTAGCCATGATGGCGATGCGATCTCCCAGCAGGTCGGCCTCGTCCATGAAGTGTGTGGTGAGCAGGATGGTACGTCCCCGTTTCTCGCCCTGCAGCAGGTCCCGGGTGGCCCGCCGGGCTGAGGGGTCCATCCCTGAGGTGGGCTCGTCCAGCATCACCACCTACAGGGAAAGAATGAGTTTCGTTAGGATTTGAGTGGCTAATGCTAATAGGAAACCTTTCCTCATCTCACTTATACAACCAGCATTACCATGCTAAGTAGCATAAACCAACCTGGAAAAACATGGAGATAAACAACGCAAATGCAACATAACAAAAGTATTTGCTAAACATAAAATGTCTGTGTAATAAAACTGCAGTGGTTTAAACAAAGTTGCCGTTGCCTGACCTTTGAGTCTCCGATTAAAGCAATGCCGATGGAAAGCTTCCTCTTCATCCCACCGGAGAGGGTCTTGGATGGCGCATTACGCTTATCCTCCAAATTAAGGATCCGAAGGATGCGGTCGACCTCATCGGGGATCTTTTCGCAAGGGTAACCCTTCAGCTGAAGAGAAGAAACAAGCATGTAAAGATGTAAAGATCCATCTCACAGTCTAAAAATCCCATTCATTTTCTCCATTTGGAAATGGATTTTTAACGATAATTTATAAACTGTTAAACACAGGCCTAATGTGAGCAATGAAGTTAATCGATGGTATATGCTTTCGTCTAAGCCATCAACTATCAGCTTAACTTTTAACTAATCATGTTCTAAGTCGTCATGAAATTTCGTCTATTTACTTTGTTAACGCACATCATTAGTCTTGTGGTGAACAAATCCGTGTGTAAATTAATACACAGAAAAAAGTGTGTTTGTCGTGGTAATCTTTGATCAAAATCTGAACATTTGCTTCCGCTCTAGAATGGTGTTTATTCTCTGATGAAGTCAGTTTGACGGCTTGGGTTGAATATCCTTAACCACTCCCCTCTAAGGCCGTGTGTCCACCAAAGCATTTTTTCACGCGCCTGGCGTATGTTTTCAATTGTTTTCAATGGGAGCGCCGCGTTTTTTTAAACGCCATGAGCGTAACGAGGCGTTGAGCGTTTTGTTCACGCTGAAGCGCCGAGTGCCCGGCGTTTTTTAACTGGTCGCCGAGAGTTGAAACATGTTCAACTTTGGGTGAAACGCGTTGCTCATCACTGTCCCTTTTTACCCAGCCGTCCAATCACAGTGGAGGAGGGGCGGGACTAACACCACACCGAGCAACTGTCACAACATTCTTACTGTACAACGACATCAACCAGCAGAGCTAACCGAACAAAATGTAGGGAAAAAAATGTAGTATGAAACAAATTATCTGCGAAATCAGTTACAAGTAAACTGTGCTGCGGATATTCTGTATCATAGCAACGAAACGTCTCAACTGAAAAAACGCTGCGCTGCCAAAACGCTCTCAAGCGCCCACAGATAGGCGTTTCCAGCAGAGCATCTAGCGTTTTCAGCTGTCTAAAAACGCTTTGGTGGAAACACGGCCTTACCGTTAGTCTGCTACGAGCGAGGGATGGAGAGGAGGAGCGCTAAAGTAAAACCTCTTCACTTAGAAATGCGTCACAACACTGGATAAAAGTCGGTTGCAATTTCCAGTTAGGAGCGGAATTCCTGTCAAAAACTACATTACCCATAATTCTGTAAAGACATCCACCAGTCAGAGACAAGCAAAATCACTCTGAAAGAGCCCCGCCCACTACCAAGAAGCACTGCTCTCATGACGTAAACGACGTCAGTCTCCCGACGCTTTCAAACCACTTAAATATGTGTGTATATATGTATATTTTGCCATACACATAATATGTATTGTTTCTGTGTACATAATCAACATTAAATTAACAGCTTTTTAGATTTTGGTTTGGTTCGTGACAGTTCGAATTTAAGTAAAAAAAAAAAGAGCATGTAGGACATTTGAACAGGAAAAATGGATAACATAAATGGATGATCGCAGAGTTAGGCATCGTATAGACATCCTCGATTAATCTGTGTCTACCTGTGTGTAGAAGAGCAGGTGTTCTCGGACGGTGAGGTTGTCGAAGAGCACGTCGTGCTGCGGACAAAGACCCAGGCTGCGGCGGATCAGAGCCATATCCTGACATATGTCATAACCATTAATGTACGCACGGCCGCTGCTGGGTGGGAAAAGGCCTGGGAATGAAAAAAGAAAGAGAATTTGAACGATGTAAAGAAGTGCTAAGAGATTGATAAGAACTGAAGAATTGATAAGAATGTAAATGTGTAACTTGAAATGCAATGTAAGTCGCTTTGGATAAAAGTGTCTGCAAAATGCATACATGTAAATGTAAAGAGAGAACGCTTAGCTTGACTAAGCATGAATCAATGTGTGTGATCTGAGGGTTTTATTTAGCTTTATATGTGGATGTAAAGACTTCTGTAAGTTGTTATGGATTAAGAAAAAATACAAAAAGAT
Source organism: Tiaroga cobitis (assembly GCA_030578255.1). Classification (NCBI taxonomy): domain Eukaryota; kingdom Metazoa; phylum Chordata; class Actinopteri; order Cypriniformes; family Leuciscidae; genus Tiaroga; species Tiaroga cobitis. The sequence continues at coordinate 1,831,887 of JAROOI010000036.1, read as the reverse complement.
ACACTTGCTTGTAGCCTATAAGCTATAGAGTAACAAGAGTAGTTAAATTGTTAGGGTATCAATATATTTTTAAAAAGATAACTCATAATCAGATCATACAGTGTTGTGAAACTATTTTTTAGCTAGCTACAAGCTTCTCATACTTTCAAGGTAAATTAAAAGCTAGACTAACTTATTAGCTAAACAAAAATGAGCTAAACTGTGAAATATTTAAAAAAAAACGTATAATCAGTTTATATACAGTTGCAAAGCTAATCTAGCTAATCTAATCTACAAGCTAAAGTAGTTAAACAGTCAAGCTACTGTTTTGAAAAAGTACTTAGCTACTTTTTTGCTAGTAGCTTGTAATGTATTTTTTTAAGATTTACACTAAACACTATTAAACCTATAATACAACTCCTTATTTCAACTAAATCATAAAAATAATGCTAAATAGCATGTTTTAAGTAAACATTTATCCCACTACAAAACAGATTATGAACAATGTCTTGCAGGATGTTCAAAGAACACAATATAGATATGATTCAAATAAATCATTTATTAAACCAGTTCATTCAAATGAACTGACTCACTAAAAAGAATCACATTTCGTAAAGCAATTTGAAAGTGACAGTCACACAACTAAAAAAAAATGTAGCTAAAGCAAATGAAAACTAAATTGCTGTGTTCTCACCTGTCAGCATTGATAGTGTGGTTGTCTTGCCCGCTCCGTTGTGACCCAGCAGGACAGTGATCTGGCCTTCGAACATGTTGAGCGTTAAATCCCTCACCGCCTCCTTGGTCATATTGCCCACTTTGAAAACCTGTGACAGAATGATCCACATGTTTACCTTCTCCAACCGTTTCAGAAGGAAATCCATGTCTCTGTCACACTGACCTTGTGCACACACACACACACAGAGTCTGCCATCTGTCCCCTGTGAATCTAATAACATTAATGCAAACCACGGTGCATCCGATACCTTAGCCAAATGTTTGATCTTGACCCCCGAGACCAGTCCAGCTGGCTCCTCTTCGATAAATTCCCCCTTCGTCGCCTTCTCGGCTTCCTCGTCATCCTCCTTCTCCTTCAGAAAGGCCACACGAGGGCTGCTGCACCAGTACGAGGGCTGAGGGCAGATGAGGAGGTGAAACATTTGAAAACCCTTTTTTTTATACCTTAAATTTAAAGGTGCATTGCGCACGTCTCTGAGTTTTTGCAGAACTATGCCCCCTCTGGCGACAAGCGAAACTGCCTTACTGTCTTTGTCTTACGTGGAGTTTGCGTTGAGGTTTGGAATGAACTACAAGTCTTTGAATCCATCTTCTACTTTTGTCGAAAGTTGACTAAAGTTTTGTCGCTCGAGTTGTCTTCGCTGATACGGAGAATGGCGGCGAATACACAAACCTGCCAGACATAGCCAGGTGAGCGTGAACGCGCATGACGTCACGCCCAGTCAGGGATTCCGGCCCGAATCCCTCTTATTTATTTTACTGTACAGGATTATAGAGGCAATCGCAGTGATCAGAGAAGGGCTCATTCAGCCCATCAGGCAATTGTTTAAGCATGTATGGGTTAGAAAAACGGGTATTTTTAACATGAAATGTTGCGCAATGCACCTTTAATAAAATAGTTTTTTTTTTCTATTTAGCACACATGCTCCTAAATACATTTTACAGTTCGCACACACCTAATGCGAGTAAAACGCTCACACTGTTGAGCCCTGATGATGGCTAAATGTTTTCTCTCATTAACAAGAGGAAATGTTAAAATGATCATATGTCCAAAGGTGTGGTCATGGTAAATGGACTATATAGCGCTTTCACAGACCCAATGGCCACCAAAGCGTGCCTCACATTCACCCATTCATACACTCATTCATACACCAACGGCGGTGTCAGCCATGCAAGGCCCCATCCAGCTCGTCGGGACCAGCTGGGGTTAGGTGTCTTGCTCATGGACACCTCGACACTTGGTCAGGTGGAACCGGGGATTGAACCACCAACCTTCCGGTTTGTAGACAACCTACATGAACCTAAACATGGCAAAAAAGGTCCATTATCTATTATCAATACTGTAGCGATGTATGAAGCACAGCTCACACAGAAGTCCCTTATAAACATGAAGCTTTCTTTCAGACAATGGGGCAAATTCATGTGCCCGTGAAATCTGCATGGGAAAATCTCTCACACTCGTGTGAAATGCTAGGATTCCTACTGAAATTACTGGATTATGTCCGTAAAAAAAATCACAAAAATGTAGTAAATGTGACAGATTTTCTTCACCAATTTGATTGAAAATTGTAAATCTGCCCCGCTGCAAATTTACCAGAGACCAGCCGAAGCTGGTTTGGTTGGTTTAAGATGTTTAAAGGTAGCCTTAAGCTGGTTGAAAAGTGCCCAAAACTCCTCTAAACCAGTGGTTCTCAACTTTTTAGACTCCTAGGACCACCATAAACAATATTTAAAACTTTCCAGTTGTTCGTGATTTACTGGCTAAGGTTTTTTTTTATATATATATTATTTTCTCACAAATTATACCTGATAAAATATACAAATGACATGACTAAAAATCATTCACTCATATGTCAATGTCCTGGAAACCCCTAGTGGAAACCCAATTCTTTTCTTGGAAAGTGGAAAAACCCTGCTTAAACAAGAAATATCTTGCTTTTTAGTGGTTTTATCTTATGTTAAGGCTTGTTTTGTCTTGTATCAAATCATTCGGAAGGCTTGATAACCACTGCTCTAAAACCAACCAACAGACCAGATGGGAGACCAGCTAAGACCAGAAAAGACCAGGTGTTTAAGATGTTTAAAAAATTCACATCTCTTCTACAAGGTACAACATTTGAGGAGACATTCATCATGTCTGTAGAATGAACTGTGTGGGAGTTCAAAAGTATCAAAGTTCAAATCCCTAGCATGAACAACAGTAATAGAGACGCAGCAACTGCGTTACATGAAGTCATTTGTGTCTAAATGTGCTTGACATCCAGACACCACCGAGTCATAGGTGTGACCCAGGAGGCCATTGTTCCATATCACTTTCACTCCGGCTGGGTCTTTATTACCGGCCCGTTGATAAGCCCGTCTGCAAACACAAGCACTGATGCTGCGGTTGTCCTACATAAACAATAGCTCTACGCAAACTGAGTCGCTGCTCTTCGTACCCTCCCTCTTCACACCCTTCAGTAAATCCTGTACGTCAGGAGATAAGGCTGTGCACGCACTTCCTAGCCGTCTTGATGACATAGGCAAGGTTTTCCTGCCTAGACCAAATTCTTCCTGTCTTTTAAGGGCCTCTGTTCAAGGCACCCCAGTTAAGCTCATGCTGGTTCTCACTCACTCAGACTTTAAAAACTTCCCATGGGTGCAGGGGCGTAAATTTCATCTAAATGTTGGGGGGGGACAGTAAACATAACATTTCTCAAGAGCAATTTTTGAAGGGGACACCAATAATACAGGCAAAATTGTACTTTCTAAGCATATGTGTACACATAGGAAAGCCTTACTACTATTATTAGTGTAGCATGGAGACCGTGCCATTATCCTTCTTGTCAAAGTTTCTTTCTGGTTCAATGAAAAAGCTGACTAAATTGACCAAAACATTCAAAAAAATCACATTTGTTATCATGCTAATATCTGGAGAAAAACTGCACTCTTCGTGTGATATTATATTAAATATATTAAATGATATAAACCGACTAAATCACACAGTGAAAGCGTGGAAAATCTAAATGCGCACCCTATCGTTAATCTACAAGTCTACATAACGTAGTGTATGCGTACTCTTTGGGTGTGTGTGAGGGAACGGTTTTAAACAAGCTAGGTAAACGCATAGGCTGCATACAGCAAGGGTAAACATTATAATCGCTAACAAAGTGAGGCGGACTACATCGGTGACAAAAGTACATTGGTTATCATAAAGAAATTTTTTTTGTCATGATTTATTAATGACGCAGCATCATCTATATTAAAGAGAAAATAATCACGTCATCTGATGTTTAAAGTGAATAAAATAGCCTTGACTTACTGGAGTTCCACAACTACTGAAAAACTTTATTCTCTCCCACTGGACTTTGTGTGTAGGTGTTGGTGATGTAAAAGGGGAGCAGGCAGTGGACCAAAGCACTGTGAGCTAAGGGAGGAGGGGGGACTCAAAATGCTAAAAGTTTTTTTGTTGCCCCGTTTGCATTTGTATTGTTTTACTACTTGCATAATTATTTTAAGTATATATCATTATATTATTTACAAAACATATATTTTAATGATATGTTTGGGAGGGGACAATCCTCAGATACTGACCCCCCCCCCGGGATTTCCGCCTATCATGGGTGAACCGCTAACCACTGAGACAAGTTCACAAGGCCAAAGTAAGACTGTTTTGACCATAGTTTCGCAAGAACGCCTACTCATGTGATGAGCGCGAGGAAGTTTGAGGATTGAGGAAATAATCAATGCACTCCGAGCACTGAGAATAGCTAGACTTTTGACTGCATTCTTAAAACCGGAAGTGCTTTATTGGCATCGATGGTTCCAGTGAAGAACCTTTAACATCCATGGAACCTTTCCATTCCACAAAATATTCTTTATAGAGATTTTTTTTTAAATGTTCTTCAGATCAATGGTGTTAGTTTTGTCCATTATAAAGCCTGATTTGTTCCCCGCTTTTGGGATGAAATCTATGTTCTCAATTATTTTCTTAAGAACGATCAGATTTGATCCGAAATTCCTTCCTAAAGGGATAGTTTGCCCAAAAATGAAACTTACAAGGACTTTCAGTGAAGAGAGAGAAACCTCTTTTATTAAACATCTTAATTTGTGTTTTTTAAAATGAATCAACGTCTTATGGGTTTGGAATGACATGAGGTTGAGTAAATGATGACTGAATGTTCCTTTTTGGGTGAACTGTCCCTTTAAGAACTTGAACATTCTTACTAGAATACTTATTAGAACATACTTATTAGAATTTACTAACATACTTATTAGAATTTAGAAGAAGATTTTTGTGAATCCAGCCCAAGGTCTTCAATGCAGCTTATAGTGACCAACAATATGGCTACAGACAATCTGCGTATATGAAATACGTACCAGTATGAAGAAGTACCATGGAAGAGGGACTCCATACTCTCCCGGAAACACCGCTTCCACGTACCAGGTGACCAGACCGTACAGCACAGCGTCCAGCAGCAGCAGTCCGATCACCTGGGCCATGGAGAAGTCATCGTCCACCGTTACTGGATCAAACAGGTTGTGCCACTGGATACCCGTCCCTGAGGACAACATAAGACATGAGCACCAGCTTTAAGTGCACGGCAGCATTATTAGAGCAACTATAGTGTCAGTTTTAGCTGGACCCCCTGACCTTTGCCCTCAAACATGCCGATCAGCTGGGCTCCCATGGCCATGGCCACATTGGAGATGAGGCAGGCGGTCACTTTCTGGGCGTGCGACAGCAGGTCGTAGTGAGGCCACAGGAAGACGTACGGCAGGTAGCTCAGGAAGTAGAGGAAGCCTCCTGCGGCTGCCGCCACATTCGCTATGGGAAAGAATAACACTGAAATGAGATTTTGCTTATAATTATATGAAAACATCAAAAGAACATGCTCAAGTCACATGCACTGAAAAAGAAATATATAAGAAATTATATTTTAATTTAAGATCTTTAAAATGTACATTTAAAGGGTTAGTTCACCCAAAAATGAAAATTCTGTCAGTAATTACTCACCCTCATGTTGTTCCAACCCCGTAAGAGTTTCGTTCATCTTCGAAACACAAATGAAGATATTTTTGATTAAATCTGAGAGCTGGATCACTCCTCCATAAGCTTCTTAAGGATCGAAACTGGCCGGCCCAGAAAAGTTACGAAAGACATCGTTAAAATAGTCAGAGTGACTACTGTGGCTCAATCTTAAGTTTATCAAGCGACGAGAATACTTTTTGTGCGCAAAAAAACAAACAAAAATAATGACTTTATAACGACGTACAACCTATATCACTATGTGAACTCACTCAAGGCCCAAGGGGAAGGAAATTAATTGTTGAATAAAGTCGTTATTTTTGTTTGCTTTTTGCGCACAAAAAGTATTCTCGTCGCTTGATAAACTTAAGACTGAGCCACTGTAGTCACTCGGACTATTTTAACGATGTCTTTCATAACTTTTGGGCCGGCCAGTTTCGATCCCTTAAGAAGCCTATGGAGGAGTGAGACAGCTCTCAGATTTAATAAAAAATATCTTAATTTGTGTTCCGAAGATGAACGAAAGTCTTACGTGGTTGGAGCAATGACTGACAGAATTTTCATTTTTGGGTGAACTAACCCTTTAAAACATTTAAAGCACATTTTCCACCATAAAAATTCTCGTACCGTAAAGCATTTAACTTAAAGCATTCAGTTATTCACAATGTTGATTATCTAAATAAAATTACTGTAATATAATAATTGATGGTCATTTAAATAAAGGCAACAAAACAAATACTACCATTATTTATTAATACTTTAATATTTAAAAAGTACTTATTTTTATGGTGTGCTCTTTTTTTTAAAAACAAATTAAATAGAATTTCATTATTTTTTCACATTATATTAATGTAAATTCAGGGACAAAAGTATGGAAGCCTGTAAAAATGTAAAAGTACCAAAACAAACTACCAATTATCTGGTCTTTTTCTAGAAATCACTCAAATATGCTGATTTGATGCTCAAGAAACATTTCTTATTTTATATGCTTTGTGGAAACCATGATACATTTTTTCAGCATTTTTTGATGAAGGGAATGTTCAAAAGAACAGATTTTATTTGAAATAGAAATCTTTAGTAACATTATAAATGTATTTTATGATAATAATTTGTGGGTGAATGTGACCTGGACATTCTCCCTCACATACGTGTGTTTCAGTGTGTGGGATTGAAGGATGGACATGTGATGTGAATGAGTTCAAACCCCGGCCTTAAACATCCTTTCCTCCGACCCTCAACCAGCCACAAAAAAGAGTGAAAGAGAGAGAGAGAGAGAGAGAGAGAGGTGATGGGAGAAAAGAGTGGCACTGCTGTTCAACAAATGGAAGAAAATGACACACCGGGCTATTTTTACATTCACATCTCAAAGGGACGCATAGATGCGGAGAGCCTCTTCAGACTCAACATTATGTCATTTGGGGTTTGAATGGGACGGACAGGCAGAGCAGGACGTGTTGATTAAGGTCTATTTGCAGCCTCTCTAAACCCAAAAGAAGACAAGTCTTTATATGGTTTTGAATGAAGGAGGTCGTTGAACCGCATAGATTCGATTTCAGAAGAAGAGATTTCAGAAGAAAAAAACAGCCAACCTGGTTCTACATCACATATATCAGCTGTAGAAAAGCTCCACAATAAAACCTGTGACTGCATGATAAAGAGTGTTATAATGAAACAATAAAATGCTCACGTTTAATTAACCTTTAAAATAAAACAAGATATTGTATACGGATTATTGGTATTTTTTGCATTATTTTGATATTATTATCATGATAATTATCACATTTGAAATTTGCAACAAAAAAAGTGAGATTAAAGGGGTCATATGATGCCATTTTAAAAGTTCATTATTTTGATTATTGGGTGTACATGCTTTAATGTCCAAAAAACATAACTTTTCACATACTGTAGCCAAAGCCCCTCCTTTTTGAAAAGCTCAGAGTGCTCTGATTGCCCAGCTGACCCAGTGCATTGTGATTGGTCAAACACCTCAAGCGTGTGTCGGAAATGTAACGCCCATATCATAATCGCGAGCTTCAGCTTCCAAGGCTTTGAGCAATTGTAAACACACAGATAATAATTTCGTCGGTTTCACTTCGATCCCGAGTCGGATTTTGAAAATGCGGAGGATCAAGTCGATCGATCGGAACCAACTTTGCAAGCAGGACTTGAGCAGACCGAAATTAGCTTTCCATTTTCCTTTTGTGGTGAAATTAATAAAGTATGAATGATATCTTACATTCAATTTATTTCAGAAATGGTTGGACTGAATTTTTAACAAGACAAGCTACTTAAAGATCCATTAAGCACATTTACATTGACATTTATGCATTTGGCACGGCAGACACTTTTATCCAAAGCGACTTAAATTGCATTTCAAGGTACACATTTATATTCTTATCAGTTCTTGCTTTCCCTGGGAATCGAACCCAGGACCTTGGCGTTGCAAGCGCCAATGCTCTACCGCTCTATGAACATCTAAAATGCTACTGTCAACAAAAGCATTTGCCTCGAGTCTAAATGAGAAACTCTTTCTCTTAAAAGCACTGAGTGAGCAGCAGATTAATGAACACATAAATCTGCTGATGAACAAACACGTCACAATATTCCTCATTTAAATCATTCCTGCCAGTTAGTAGTGTGTTGAAACTCACTATTATGGTAAGGGGCGTGACATTTATGAAACACGCTCGAAGCGCTTGACCAATCACAACACACTGATCCAGCCGACCAATCACCAAACTTTTCAGAAGGAGGGGCTTCATGGAGACAGAAACTAAACAGAGCGTTACTGACAGACTGAGAAGAGAGGAGCTGCAACAATGTTAAATGCATGAAAAAAAAAAGTGTTTTTGAACATTCAAGCATGAAAACCTATTCTAGAAGATCCCAACGCACCTATTCTAGTGCATAACAGATCCACTTTAATGCAAAAACTCTCCATTAAGCTACACATAATGGCCTTTGCAAGTAAAGACATATTCTCAAATCAGTGTGGTTTCCATAACGAGTAAGTTGCGAACAAAATACTACCTTAAAACTGATTAAAGCGGCAGGTCTGTACACCAACATCAATTTGATTTTATATTCTTTCTTCTCATCGGGATGAAAGGTTGAAGCTTGATGAATCAATATGGATCTCCTCTTAAAGCAGGTATACATATCTTATTATTAGCTCAACTGAGGGCCGCCGTGCACACAAGCACCAATCGAATGCGATGAAGTCCAGCCATGAGTTCTGCCTTTACTCACTAAAAGCATTTCAAGCATCAAAAAGGGTCAATAGCTGCAGCCTGAACATTTTCCCCCAGCTGGTTACCTGCTTTTACACAGCTTGTGGTTTCATTTTGCAGAGAAAAGAAAGAAGTAAAGCAGTTTACGGACAATGGAGAGCTGATTTTCAAAAGCTTTATTCACGCGAAGTGTAAATGTAACAATGAGTAACTTTGATTATGTTTGTGCACATATTTAGACAAAGATATACCGAACAAGTCCTATTTTGTGCCTTCATTCCTTTGGTCACCTTTTCTTGCTCTTCGTTCACGTTCAACTATCTCTTTCCTTTGATTATGAGGCTTTGTCTATTACACCGAAATAAGCCTGCTCGATTAAAAACCGCAGTGTGTGTGTGTGTGTGTGCAGATGAGCTCTATAAATGTACACTATCATTGTCCTACAGAGAATACAGCATAATGACCACTACGTTCTGCGATAATAAGAGTAGATGGAGAACTCACCCCTGGAGAAGAACACACTGATCATGAAGCTGAAGTTAATGGTAGATACGGCAAAAACCAGCAGGAAGAAAAACACCAGCGTGGGGTCACTGTAGGTCAGCACTGATCCGTTAGGACTCGCCTGATAGAGAACAAGACGTACACGTTACCTATTGTTCGGCAAAACTAGCAAATAGAAAGGAACACTAAAGATGGGAATCAATTCTGATTCTGATGCCCGTTTTTCTTGATTTAGTGCATCTATTAGCAGTGCAGTGCACTCCTTCAGTAACAATGTGGTGTACAGAAACACGTCAATGAAAATACTGAAGACATTTTTCTTCTGTGGAATTGTTTTTTTTGCTTCAGAGACTTGTATTATGATTATTATTATGGCCAAATTTGATATATACATGCAAAATACTAACGTTAGACAATGAAGTTGTTTTGAGTTTTATACAAGCATTTATTTGAATTATAAATGTACATAATTAGCTTTGTATTAAGCGTTGTGTTAGTGTTTAATATTGTATTAATTATTCCTATTTCTTATCTGTTAATTTGACCGATTTTTCATTTTCCTTTTCTGTAAATTTAGTTAACAACGTTAATGAACATGAACTAACAATGAAATATAATTCTAAAGCATTAATTAATCTTAGTTCATGTTAATCTCAATATTTACTAAAACATTATTAAAATCAAAAGTTGTATCTGCTAATATTATTTAATGGACCTCTGTTGACATGATCTTACGACAGACAGTTTTTATTAGCTTATGTTCACAAAGATGAATAAATATTGTAACAAATGTTTTGCTCAGTGTTAGTTAATGCAATGTTAACTAATAGGACCTTATTGTAAACATTTTCATTAGTATTTTTGAGGAGACAATTAACTTGTCTTAACTTTATACTACAATAATACCTTAAAAAATGGTAAATATATATATATATATATATATATATATATATATATATATATATATATATATATATATATATATATATATATATATATATATATATATATATATATATATATATATATATATATATATATATATATATAAATATATATATATGTTTAAATAAATAAAATATAATTCTGGGGGCAAAACTGAATGCGTACTGTATCTTCTTTAAGTACACGTTGTACAACATATACCAGTGAAAAAAATACATTTTCAAGAAACGTTCACAGAACTAAAACTGTGGTTCCAGTGTTTTCGTGGAACAAGTATATAAACTGGTTCTCAATTCTCAACCCTAAAGTTTACTTGTCAATGAGTTAAAAAACAAACAAAGAAATGCAAACATTATATTTCTAAAAGCAAGAGGTACTTTTCAAAGAACAGGTTGTATCACCAATGTGCCACTGTTTACCTTGACACAGATGAGCACAGTGACAAAGAAGACGGAAATGGAAAAGAAGAGGAAAAACATAAGGAACCAGGCGCCCCAGTGCAACCAGTTACTGAGACCCATCATGCGCATGTACTCCTGCAATAAACACAAGACGATTATAGTGTTAGTTCTCTTGCATCAAAACCAACATGATCTAGTTTCTTTCAACACAACAAGTTCCTCACCTTTAGTTTCCTCTCCTTCTCCTGGACCACCGCGCGGACGATATTCAGAGACGTGTAGGTGAAGCTGAGCACTAGCAGCAGGGGCAGCTGGTTCTGGATGGCCAGGATGAAGACGTCGTAGATGAACGCTGGGTAAGGGAAACGGGAAAGCAGGACTTGCGTTTGCTTGAAGAGGGCCGCCGCAGTCGTGCTGTTGTAGGCCTTCATGATGGCTCGGTCCACCGCGTGCTGCACCTGCAGGAAACCCTCGCGGAAATAACCTGTCAAGAGGCGTCGAAGAGAAAGATACGGTACTTAGAAGGGTCCATGACTGAATCAAATGAATGGAGGAGATTTCTGTTAAAGGGATATTCCGAGCTCTGTTAAAGTTAAGCTCAGTTGACAGCATTTGCTGATAGCATAATGTTGATTACCACATTTTATTTTATTGTTTATGTTTTAATTAATCTGAAGGGTATGAAACTTGGTGACTTTTGTCACACTTGCTATGTGAACACACACAAATTGGATTTGATTCAAAGATATTTTGGTACAATCTCTACCAAAAAAAAAAAAAAAAAAAAGCCAAAATTTGGTTTACAGTGAGACACTTACAATGGAAACGAAGTGGCCAATCCGTAAACATTAAAATATCCACTGTTTCTATTGCAAAGTCATAAGACGTAAACAATATGCATGTTACAATGATTTCAGAGTGAAACAAATGCACTCACTAACCTTCTTTTTTGTAAAAAATTTTATCCAATTTTACAGAACACAACGCCACAAACAATAACTCAAAAATGGCTGTAAACATGATGATTTGAACAGCTTTCAGCTTGAAAAATAGAGAAGTTTTAACAGAACGATTAATGTAAATGCTATATATTAGGGGTGTAACGGTACACAGAGGTCACCGTTTTTTGGTTTTCACGGTTCGATACAAGTTTGGTACATTTTTAGCCTACATGTCCGGCCCCGGCAGATTACTACTGATTGATTAAAATAAAAAAATAAGGAATTGTTGATTTGTTCCTCTAATTGATAGATTGACCAAAGCTGCACGGTAAAATTCAACGGCTGTTTTCAAACTTATTGGTTTGATTTACGTGTTGCGCTAAGCTGTCATTTTCTTTGCGTGTGAGAGTTCATTAACATGCGGTGACAATGGCGGATACACAAAGATCACTGCAAAAAGTGCCATCTACATTTGAGCCTACTTCAGCTTTCCACGAAGTGACGACGAGTGAAGCGGCACCTAGACACGTATACATCATCCCTGGACTTCCACGACACAAATCGGCACAATGTCTAATGATTTTGTCTCATTATAACAGCAGAAACAACCTTAAATACTTTGTCATTTATGGTCATATAGATAGATAAGTAAGCATCATTCGAAACGCACAATAAAAGCAAAACATTGTGCTTTTGTAAAATAAAGAAAAGGATGCCGCTTTCTGCCATCCCGGTTTTCTTTCCATGAAGTTTGTGGAGCACGTCACAAAAATGAATTGAAACTTAGCATATAAGCTACTAGCAAGCTCTTGCGTGCCATCTGAACTACTGTTTTGGGTTGGTGCGTAGATCGTCTCTTCTTCTACCGTGAAGGTTCGGGATGAATACATGTACTGTTACACCCCTACTACTTCCTCACAACTTTGTGTGACTTTTATCACACTAGCTATGCAAACACACACACACACACACACACACAAGCACGATACGAAAATGCTAAATGCTCTTAAAAAAATAGCCACAATAGTCTTGTGTTCTTATTGGTCAAAAATGACCAGCAATAGGAAATGAATGGGAAATATAAAAGACACACCTATTTTTTGGGGTAAAATCTACAAATCAGCCACACAGCCAAAAAAAAAAACATAGCAATGAAGGCGTTAAACTTATAAAAAACACCTATAATATGTATTTTGAGCTTCATATAGTGCCTATATCTCAAAGCGTTAGACATTCATTCAAAAGTCCTCGCTGCTCCTAATGGCTTTCCAAGCCATACTTGAAGATCAAAACACCAGCTCTGAGGTCTTTTGCACTTCAAGCATAAAGCAACTCAACGCAATTAAATGCAGATGAGAGGACGACGTTGAAGCGTGAAGAGTCGTGGAAGCAGAGACCAAGCTGTAATTTGGAGGCACTGTACCAAAAATAGAGGTTGACAGTCATCAAAGATCAGACAGGACACTAACGCAGCGCTCATGATTAATAACAGACACGCTGCTGGCGTTTTGAAGCTGTCGGCAACACCGTAGGCCGTCAGGAAAAGGCAATGCCAACCAACCAAATCACTTCCTAATCAATAGCTAGCGCCATCACGGGAAGCCTCGGATACAGGAAGAGATCGTTAAAGAAGCAGAGAAGAGAGAACAGGCCGGTTTATCTCATCTGTTAACGGTAACTGGCAGTAAAGATGGCATCAAGTCTGTTCAAGGAAGAATTCAATCAGTTTCCGGGTCTAATTTGCACGTTGATGGGCGATTCTTGATCACAGAGCTTTTTAATGTAGTTTTAATGTAATGTAGTTTTGTGGCTGTTAGCTTTGAAACATTGTAATGCATAAAAAAATAAACATTTAGCAGAAGTGCACATACATTTACAGATTTACCCTTGCAGGAAAAGGCATGCATTGACTCATTTTGCATGCAATTTTTAGTTTAACATGAAATCGATGAGCTGTAAGTTGCTTATCCACGGAAACGACGAAAAATTCTGTATTATGAAGGCCAGACAAGTCATTTGGCGATGTCCCTTTGTAAAGAAAGTCTACGCTCCTGCTCACATATATATTCAAACGCACTTACCTGTAGACTGAACACGTAATATGCATGTGCACGCCGTCAGCGTTTTCACAGATTTGCGTTTTTGAAGTTTACGCGGAGATGATAACGTTTTACAAAATGTTTCAAAACTTTCACCCATTTTAAAGTTTGTGTTCTCGAGCTTGGACTTGGACTTGGACTTGGACCTGACCTGACCTGACCTGACCTCACCTCATGTTACCTTACCACCAACATTTCCCACAATGCATGAGTGCTGACTGACCTGGCGTGCCGCCGAACGGCTCGTGTTGTTCTCTGGGCCCGGGCAGCTGGAAAAGCGGGAACAGGCTGAGCGTGTGCCAGTCCAGGTCATTGTTGGGGTTGAACTCGGACTTCTCTCGGGCCGGAGCGTTTCTGGGGCTGTACGTGAAGCGCAGATGATAGCTGACCTGCCACACATGAGATCAAGGGTTATTTAGCATATGAGTTTTGTACAATGTGGCTTAAGAGTTCATCTATTACTCCTCTGGAGTAACATGAGTGTCTTGATTAACAGCAAATCAAGCAACTCTTACGGGGTTTGAACCTGCAACCTTATGGTTACCACACCAGATATCAATATATACTTCAGAGCACATGTAACAGTTAATTTGACATTAACAAAGCTGTGAGGGGTTGAAGTTCAATATGTCTTGTACTTCAATGACAATTATTTTTAGGGCTGCTAATTGTGATTTTTGTGATAAATATTCAGATTGTGATTTTAAATATGATATTTTTTTTTATTTTTTTTAAACGTGTGCGGGGCTAAACAATTTGGCCAAACATTATGAGACTTTATATTAAAATGACTATAAAATAATCAATTAGACTATAAATTAATAATAATAATGATGATTATTATTAATAATATTATTACTAAATATCAACATAAGAAATCATTATGTTGTAAAATGTAACTATAAAATAAAGAAATTGAGTATTTATTTTAAGAATATTATTATTATTATTATTGCTAAAAATATTAAACAAGAGAAATATTTCTAACTGTAAAACATCGAAATTGAGTATTTAATAATAATAATAATAATAATATCCATTATCTATTATTATTACTAAATACAAATATTAAACATGAAAAATCTTTCAGTTGTAATATTTCACTGTAAAATAAGGAAATTTAGTATTTATTTTATGAACAACAACAATAAGTATTATTATTATATAAAATATTTTAAAAAGAAACATTTCTATAATATGATTTAACTGGAAAAAAGACTAATATATTATATAATAGATTTAATAATAACAATAATAATAATAACTATTACTATTAGTATTATTAGTATTACTAAATAAAAATATTGTTGTAATAGGACTGTTGTAATATTTCACTGTAAAATAAAGAAATTGATTATTTAAAATGAATTATTATTAGCATTATTATTGTTACTACTACTAAATATCAAAATAAGAAATCTTCTTGTTATAATTTACCTGTAAAATTAAAAACAAACTGTGTTATTATTATTAAACAAAAATTGTTGAACAAATTAAGAAATATTATACGTTGTAAAATTTTACTGTAAAATAAAGATACTGAGTATTTAATTATTAAATTAGTATTTTGATGGATAAATGCAGCCCTAATTGTTCACTTGTCTTTTTATCCACTAAAAATGGTCTCTCCAATGTTTCGTCATGTGAGCGTCAGACACACAATAGCGTACGGTACACACGGCCTCGTTTTTATCTGAATAAAATTCAATTGGGCATCTACTCCCAGGGTGACAACAGTTCATCTGACAAAACATTCAATTAGTCACGGACAAAAACGCACCTTTCAGTCTACTGGAAAAATACCTAAATCCGTAAACACTGTGACATTTTGGGTTTCATTTAACAAGAGGAAAACACATTTCTGTGTAAATCATTCGTAAAACCATTCTTAAGTTAAGTGTTATAAAAACATTAATTTTATGAACCCTATACACAGAAACGCCCTCACCATCGATGCAGATGTGCGGTAAACTCATTAAACCCTCAGCGAAAGACTCGGAAGCTTTCATCATGAGAGATGATTCACTCATGTCCTTATGAGAAGAGACCAGACCAGACCTCATCTTTACATTAGACACATGGAGGAGACTCAAGAAGTGCATCTCAAAATGGCTGAAACGCGTCAGCTGGAGGAATCAGTGGTTCATAAACACTCGAGCAGGCGCCTGAGACATGAACAAATATGGTTTGAGGGCAATTGCTGCTAGAGCACTTAAGCCTGATTCCTCCAGCTAGATTTGCACTCTGCACTTTTCACTGCTGTGAAAAAATGGTTATTTTGTCCTCAAATGCTCAGAAAAGAACATTTCCTTAGTAACAGTAATCATCGTTAAAGACGAGACTCTCACAAAAACTGACAAGAACGCGCTATATCCCACACCAAAATCAAAACAAAATGGTTTTGCATATGTAAAACTAATCCCATTTTTTTTGGGATCACTATCATTTTTATCAATTATTTTCCCGCAATTTTCAGCACTAAAATCAAATATACATATACTATATATAGATATAATATATACAATACAAAAGTATATAAAAAGTAATTATGCAAATGAAATGTAAATACAATTTATGCTTTTTTTTATTTTAAAAATTAAAAAAAATTAAATAGATTTTATTACTTGGAATTATTATAAATATACAAGTTGTTTTTTTGTTGCTGTTTTTTTAAACGGGAGCTTGTTTCTGCCACAGAATAAAACAATTGAAAAAATAATTGCGACTTTTTATCTCACAATTCTGACTTTTTTCTCAGAATTGCGAGTTATAACATCAGAATTGTGACTTATAATGTCAGAATTCCAAGATATACCGTCAGAATTACGAGATATAAAGTCAAAATTGTGAAATATAATGTCAGAATTGTGAGAAATAAAGTCAGAATTGCGAGTTATAACATCAGAATTGCGAGACAAAGTCAAAATTGCGAGATATAATGTCAGAATTGCGAGATATAGTCAGAATTGCGAGATATAAAGTCAAAATTGCGAGATATAATGTCAGAATTGTGAGAAATAAAGTCAGAATTGCGAGTTATAACGTCAGAATCGCGAAACAAAGTCAAAATTGCGAGATATGTCAGAATTGCGAGATATAGTCAGAATTGCGAGATATAAAGTCAGAATTGCGAGATATAGTCAGAATTGCGAGATATAGTCAGAATTGCGAGATGTAGTCAGAATTGCAAGACAAAGTCAGAATTGCGAGATATAGTCAGAATTGCGAGATATAAAGTCAGAATTGCGAGATATAATCAGAATTGCGAGATATTAAGTCAAAATTGCGAGATATTAAGTCAGAATTGCGAGATATAGTCAGAATTGCGAGATATAAAGTCAGAATTGCGAGATATAGTCAGAATTGCGAGATATAGTCAGAATTGCGCGATATAAAGTCAGAATTGCGAGATATAGTCAGAATTGCGCGATATAAAGTCAGAATTGCGAGATATAGTCAGAATTGCGAGATATAGTCAGAATTGCGAGATATAGTAGTCAGAATTGCGAGATATAGTCAGATTTGCGAGATATTAAGTCAGAATTGCGAGATATTAAGTCAGAATTGCGAGGTATTAAGTCAGAATTGCGAGATATTCTAATTTTAAGTTTAATTTTGAAGGAAAAAATTCAGACTTTATATCTCGCAATTCTGACTTTATATTTCGCAAAATATAATTTTCATTTTTTATGCAATACAATAATTATATATACTTAATTTATAATTAAATTAATTGTATTTAAATAATAATAAATGGTGTAATGCATTTTTTCCCCTCTGATGTTGAAGTGAACATTTCTTCATGAGATTCATCCACACACAGCGATTCAAAGCGTTCAGTATGCACTTGTACAGGTTGATCTCGGCTGACAGGAAGACCGTGATTGATCGTCAGCTCAGAGGAATGCTAATGTCCGTCGGGTCTGAGAGTCTCACCTGCAGAGGAAGAGGCTCATCGTCGTGGCTGAAAGGATGCTCAAACACAATGGCTGCCAAGATCTTGCCTGACTCTGGGTCAGTTTTCACAAACTCCTCGAACTGCTCCTCGGTTTCAAAGCCACGGACTGGAAAACAAGACGACACATCATTAGTACCACATACATCACTATTACTGTTACTACAGCTCATCCTTAAACATCGAAGACTCGAGGGAGGACTCTTTCCACGCCAGAACCATCTAGCAAATCACCTTGGCAACACCTAGACAACCACCCACTTAAGCAAAGAAAACACATTCTTCAAACAAATGCAAATTCTTCATATTGTTAAGCGATCAATTCAGTGCGTAGGAAGTTTGAGGGTTAAACTGATAAAAATAGATTAATCGATGTGAAATTTAGCCATTTAAGCAATCATACGAAACCATGTGACCTTCAAAGGAGCTGTGTGGACACTGGCTCACCATTTGACCTTTAAAATAATTGATTTTAGGATTTGTCAGCCTACTGTAAACATATGTTAATGATATCATGACCCCTAGGTATTTTTTTCCACAGAAAATGTTGTTAAAAGGAAAAGCTAATGAGATACTCGGCAAAACTGGGATTTCAGCCAGGTCACGACTGGGATTTACGGCCTAAATCCAATCAACACACACACACAAACATCTATATTTGTGAGGAGATACATTGACACAATGCAATCTCTAGCTCCTTACCCTAACCCATCACAACTTTCACACTGGGCACGTTTGCTGCGGTCCGGGTCCGAGCGCACCCAAACCGGTCCTCACAAAGATAGTTGTGCAAGTACACACACACACACTCACACAGACACGCACACACACATAGAGAAACAAAGACACACACACACAAATAAACCCACAGACAGTCTCTCTCTCTCTCACACACAGAGAGAGAGCGAGAGAGAGAGAGAGAGAGAGAGAGAGAGAGAGAGAGAGAGAGACACACAGAGAGAGAGACACACACAGATACACACACACACACACGCAGACACAGAGAAACAAAGACACACACAAACCCACAGACAGTCTCTCTCTCTCACACACACACACAAACAAACCCACAGACAGTCTCTCTCTCTATCTCTCACACACACAGAGAGAGAGAGAGCGCGAGAGACACACACACAGAGAGAGACACACAGAGAGAAAGAGACACACACACACACACAAACAAACTCACATACAGTCTCTCAGTGTGTGTGTGTGTGTATCTCTGTGTGTGTCTCTCTCTCTCTCTGTGTGTGTGAGAGAGAGAGAGAGAGAGAGAGAGAGAGAGAGAGAGACACACACAGAGACACACACACACACACACACACACACACGCACGCACGCACGCAGGTTAGTGAGGCTCTTTAAAAGAATATTTGACCAAAAATGAAAAGTGTGTCATCATTTACTCAGCTTTATGTTGTTATAAACCAATACAACGTATTGTTTTTTGTGCAACAATAAATTAGTTACATTTAAGAAGCTTCCGTTAACGTTTTATTCTTTGGATATAGCAGGGATGACTTCAAAACCAGGAAGACTAATTTGCAGCTGGTTCCTTCAAGATTTCCCCATGGGGTTTTAAAATGAGATTTTTGAATTTATGAGTAAAATAAGGTCTGTGGTAAACACGTCCACAATGCTGTTTTTATTTTTAAAACATTTCTAAGCAACTAGATAAGAACGTCTGTGGTGTGGGTGTGTGCAATTTACACTGTAGAATATTGTAAACATACATCGTCAGTTGTGTTCACCACCTTATTTTCCTCATAAACCCCCATAGGAAAATCTCAAGAGAGAACCAGTGGCGAATTAGTCTTCCGAGTTTTGACGTCATCCACGCACCACTCTTTTAAATGCTACTTTTAAGGGTCCTTTCCGGAGCTTGACAGATGTGGTCTCTATAAATTGTTGTTATATGGAGAGATCTGAATGAAGATATACCACTATTACTCCTTTATTGTTGCAGAGAAACACGTAACACATATGGGTTTGAAGGACTTGAGGGCGAATACATAATAGCATTCGTTTCTAGGTCAAACGTTCATCTAACATGTAAACAAATGTTTGCACATTACTTTTTTTTGTGAGATACAGTGTCTGCCAATATATAAACAAGAGACGACGGTTGAGCCGGTTAAACCAGGATCAACAAGCAAATCCAGTTCACACAACCGGGAAGCATCTGTGCTACATGTGCCAATGTAAACGTTAAATAATTAGCTAATGATAGTTCATGCATTAACTAACAATGAGCAACTCATGCGTTACAGTATTTTTAATCTTTGTTAACATTAATTATTCAAATACAACTGTTCAATGTTAGTTCATGTTGGCTCGTGTGAGCTAAATAATATCAATATCAATTTGTATGTATTTAACAAATGTTAACATACTGTATGGAGGCTTACTGTAAAGTTGCCAGCAAAATGAATAAAGATGAACCAGAAATTAAGTCATTTTTGAAGTCCTGCTCAAATTCATTTACGGCTGGAAATCGGAAACCAGTTCTAGCTCTGAACCATTTGCAGTTTTTAAAAAACTACCAACACAGATTTCGTTAGTGGTGGTGTTGATGTTGTTAACTAAAATTACACACACACACACACACACACACACAAAAAGTTTTCGTTCATTGACACTTAAATAAAATATAAATATTTAGATGAAAAACTTGCACTTAAAAGACTAGCAACTAACTAAAATTAAATAAGTACTAAATTACTCAAAATAAAATAAAAATTAATTAAAGCTAAATAGAAAATGTTTAAAAATACAAACTGAATAAAAAAATGCAAACTAAAAATATAAAACTAAAAGCATATTCAAAATATGAACAGAATAAAAATAAAACTATACTTAGCATTTTATATGGGGATGTACGATATATCGGCCACCATATCGGTATCGGCCGATATATGTTCATTTTTAATGTTATCGTTATCGACCTGATAAGAAAATCTGGCCGATATATTACAGCCGATGAATAATTCATGGCGCGCACTGTTCGCCATGATGCTTTTGAATAGCTTCAAAAAGGAAAACACAGTTAAATGTGCAGAGCAAGTCTGTCATGCAGGCTACATAAAATTATGATGAGAACATCATAATTGTGTGCTTGGTACATGGATTTTAATAGTGAGACTTTTGATTTTGTAACCAGGCTCTAAAAAATGTTATACAAATTTGGATTTATCAACCATTATTGGGTTTATCAACCAATATATCAGTTATCGGCTTTCAATTATAAAAGAATTATCAGTATCGGCCAAAATGCTCATATCTGTGGCATATCTTTAAGAGTATACAAATAATACTAAAATAACTCTGGTCAGTGGTTCTGGAGCTTCCGCATTATTTCTGTGCTAAAATAATCCTGCGACTGAATCTACAGCGTCAAGGCAAAATCTATTATCTTATTTTTATCTTATTATAAAAACGTAAAACTTTTTATGCATTTTGGCCGTTCATTTACGTTGAAATGGCGTTTTGGGTGCCTGAAAACGCAAACTTTGCAGAAAAAAAAAAAAAAGGGTTTCAAAGTACACGTTTTTGAAAACGGTCTCTGTGTAAACAGCAAAAACGTGAATCTCTGAAGACGATGACGTCATGCACGTGTGCATTACGTGTTCAGTCTATAGTGTTTCATGACCATCTAATAATGGCCTGGCAGCAGAATATAGCGTTTTTAGTCGTTTTCGCGGTTCTGTGTGAATGGGGATCGTTTTGACAATGGTGTCGTCTGTATGCGGAAAACTCAAAGGAAAAACTTCTCCGCTTTAAGCATATCGTTGTCTGTAAACGTGCAGTCTGGTCTGCATAATAATATAAAGACAATAGGCAGAATATATTTCTATTGTGTTGTCTTTGATGGTGGTACACAACAGCAAACATACGGTCAGTGTGAGCATTGTTGCTCATGAACAAATAACTTATGAACTGTTATTTTTAAATGAAACAGTCCAAAAAGACTCACAAACCAGTCAAAATAATCCGGTCAAATGACTCACTGAATCAATAACTTGTGACTCACTCGTTTATCCTAAGTCATCACTTTCGTCAAGTCCATATATATAAATAAACCTCAACTCATAGCTCTACAATTTTATATGAATTATGCATTTGCCTGAAACTTCCTCTTCTCAGCTATCCCACAAAATGTCAAAATCACAGACTTTCATTGCATCAGCACAGCTGAAGACTCATTTAAACCAGTATGTTCAGTCAGTTGTGAATATTACACAGCACTTTTTATTACCACCATTAAAGCAGTTCATTTTACAGTCAAAGTTGAGGCATCAGATTATGGACGTCCTCCTCCATTATCAGGACACAGGCCAGAGAAACGTCTATTATGTGAGTGACTCATCAGCTGCAGGACTTTATGACAGCTCATAAACACGAGTACCAGGAGAATTCAAGGGCCGGACAGAAGCTATTTCGCCAGGGAAACCTGCCATTGAGGTTTTTAGTGAGGTCTAGACATGTGCCGGTATTCGGTAATGCGATAAATCGCGGTAATGAATATGCACAATATTGTTATCGCGGCCACTTCAAAATACCGTGACAAATAATAGATATGAATTTAGACTTTTAGAACACGCATTAGCTAATTTTCTATCAACCGCTTAAACACTGCGTATATGCTCCGCAAAACACGTGCGCACTCTGATGTTAACAATCCCCACATGTATAAGCACTGTGTGCACGCGGCGCAGAGCGCACTCTAGTCTAATGTAAACAATCCTCACATGGAGTAGAAGCATGGCGGAAGGAGGAACGCTGCCGACGATTTACCCCCCGCAGGGCTGCCAACTCTCACGCATTCAACTTGAGACTCAAGCGCCTTTCAGACAGGACGCAGAATACTCGCGGGGACGTTTTGTTGCTGTGTCGACCAAAGCACGCCGGGGTCAAAGTTAAAAATAGTTCAACTTTTTATTTGCAAAATAGCAAATCGCGTTCTGTCTGAAAGCCGCTTTACGGAATTGACACTTTTCACACGCTCTCACGCAGAGAAAAATCGCGGAGCAAAGAGGACACTGACACCGACAGACTAGACAGAGCAGGTTACTTTTGATATGAAAAAAAAAGGTTCTGTCCATTGTGACAGATCGCTGCGCCTCAGTTCAAGTAAACCGATCATCTGTTACTTTTTATTTAAAGATACAGTACAACTTACCTTAAGGTTTATGCCTCATACAAAATGTCGATCAATCAGTGTTTTTCACGGAAAGAGGTCAATAAAACTGCAGGAGAACAGTTATGTCACAGAACGTTACATTTACCTCAGGAAAGCCATTTAATGACCAGCACTTTAGTTGACTAGAAAAAATTGTCATTTTGCTAAATATGTGCACTTTATTACATATTAATTATATGTTTACTTGTCATTACATAATTGTTATTATAATGAAAACCGCATTATATTTAATTTCTCTCTGTTTACAGCATTATGTGAGATATATTTTTTTCTTGAGAAAAATTAACATGCAGACTGTAGCCTACCTAATATTTAGATATTAAATAGATAGATAGATTTAAATAGTCAATATTGAATTAAGATTAAAATCAAATACAAGAATTTATTTGAATACAAACAGTAACCTACCAGTCATTGTACCATGTAAACATTGTAACACGTTGTCACTAAACTTAATAAAATTCTGTTTAGTTACCATGTTTTGAAAATCACAATTACACATTGTGATGCAAGTTGTTTTTTTAGATACCCGCAATCCATCTGTTTCTCTTGAGCAATTAAAATATCGTGATAATACCGTATACCGTGATAAAAGCTCATTCAATTAATCGCAGCACGAAAATTTGATACCGGCACATGCCTAGTGAGGTCATGATGCTATTCATTCACAAAACTCAAGAGATGCTTCGCATGTCAACTGTAAACTCGCTCACATTAAAGAGACTAAAGATCAGTGATCCTCACACACTTTTGGACCAACAAACTTGATGATGATTTCCGGATATATATTTGAAAGATATTGCTCTCATGAGATGCAATTTCTAGGCGATAACAACATGGAATTCCCATGATTTTTTGTTTATTTCAAAGTTTGTATTAGAAAACATTTAAAAAACATTTGCACTAACGAGGAGCAATATCTATACAGTTAAACATTTTAGAAAAGAGCATAACAAAACAAAAATATTATATAACTTTTTAAAAGTTGCCCGGACATGCATGAACATTTAAAAAATAAAAAATAAATAAAAAAATAAAATAAAATAAAATTATTAATATATATATATTTGTTCTGTTTGTCGTTTTCTAACAGTATTAATAAAATTATAATAATAATAAAAATCTCAGGTTTTCCATGTTGTCAATTTGTTGCATACGTTTGCAATAAAGTAATTAAATAAATATCAAAATAAAAAAAGTCCTGCTTTTAGCAGGTTTTCAATGTGACCAATTTATTGCATTAATGTACGGAAATTTCTTTTTATTTTTTGGCAGTATTAATAAAATAATAAAATAAAATAAAATATTTATTGCAATAAGTCTAATGTATAGGGAACAAGATTAGCCAATGATACAAGCCAAACTTGTGTCTGATCAGATACTCTTGTCCACAGCTATGATGAGTGTTTGTGAATACACTGATATGAATACACTGATATGAATACACTGATATGAATACACTGATATGAATACGCAGAAGCTGAAGCTCTTACTGGTTCTGATGCAGCTTCCCAGGCTCCGCTGGACGTCCTCTGTGACTCCCCGCACCACGCTGGCGTTCGAGGGCACGTAGGCCAGCTGCAGTTGCTCGTAGCACAGGGCAGACGGCAGGTCGCTCACAGCGAATCTCCCGTAGCGTGTTGCATTGGGGTAGGTGGTGACGGACACGTTCTGCCGCAGGATGATCAGGGTGGCTGAGAAGAGCAGAGGCAGTGCGACCTCCACCAGCATTACCAGGATCTGACGCTTCTGCAGACCGAGAGAAAGAGGAGGTCAATGAGTACAATAGTGGATGGATGGATGGATGGATGGATGGATGGATGGATGGATGGATGGATGGATGGATGGATGGATGGATGGATGGATGGATGGATGGATGGATGGATGGATGGATGGATGGATGGATGGATGGATGGATGGATGGATGGATGGATGGATGGATGGATGGATGGATGGATGGATGGATGGATGGATGGATGGATGGATGGATGGATGGATGGATGGATGGTTATGTATGTACAGTAGATAAGGGTGAACGGATGGCTGTAAAATAAAACAAAACAAAACCATTCAATCAAATAAAACAATTCAATTCAATAAAATAAATAAAAATAATATAATAAATAAAAAATAATAAAATAAAATGTTGCAATTGTATTGACGGTATGGACACGAGATGAAACGAGAAAGGCATTGGATCAATTAGGACATTTAAATGGCTTTTGTAAACATGCCTTATGAAAAAACATCACTGGTGTGCATCTTGAGGCAAAACAATGGCACTGACATATTTTAAGAGATATCAGTTCAAGATGCTTTCAGTTAAAACAGCTCAAACATGCATTTTAGTTCAAGCCTTGGCTGTGAAACCGGGGGCAAGTGTCATGTCAATGCGTCATGTGTAAGTAAGCAGGAGCCCACACAGCACCTGAGGCTTGATCTGGGTCGGTGAAGAGCGTTCGACCTCTGATCTGGGTCAGGAAGGCCATAATCTGCTATATATGTCTGCTATAATGAGGCATGAAGGGACCAGTGTTTAGTGGGGTTTCCTAGCAACCGCGGTGTGCACTGCAAACAGCCCTCTATCACCAGGGAATTGGGACGACGCTCCTTGCAGCACTTTGATCGAGCTCAATTGATTGTTCGGAAAGTTCATTTCGGATACACTTCACCTTCACATGATCTTACACAAGACAGCAAATCTCCACAAGTGTGCAGAGCAAAGGTCCGACAAATAATAATACACACATGAACACTCGATCAAAGCCATGCACCCACACGGTAAACAACTGAACAAGAAACTCTGAAATCTAATCTGATGCCAAATACGGGAAGGAGCATAAAAGCTGTTCAACAGGGCAAAAGAGCCGGCGAGTTATATCATTAGAGCAAATAAGGTGAATGGGGGGAATGATTACATTTGAGGACCAAGCCTTGGGTTGTGCTTGTGTCTTTTTATCCACCGCAAACTAGTTGAAACATTTCCTGGTTTCTTCAAGAATAGATTTGCTTGCTGCAGCATCTGAACTGTAATATCAGGTTTCAAGAATCAGTCTTTATCCATGTATTCTACAATTTTTCAGACCAAACTCACTCTAGTGGGCTTTAAATAGTTAACTCTTTCCCCGCCATTGACGGAATTTTCTGGTGTTTTGTGTTTTCAGTGTTACACGGTAGGGGGCGCTATTACACATCTTCTGAAAGAAGACTGAATCTCCTGATCTAAACACAGGCGAAGAAGATGCAGAAACAAGCAATCTCATATGTAATCATATGCATATGGAAAATAACGCAATCATCAACATTTAACAGCATAAATTAATTAAAAACCGCCTAATGTTACTGAACGAATGTCAAAAATGTTGTTGTTTTTATGAAACTTACCCGCATTCAATTTTTTTATTAAAAATAAAAATCCATGAAGCTAGAATACATTTTTTTTTTTTTTTTTTTTTTTTTTAGCAGAGGGTCTGTTCTTTCTTTTGATATATTGCATGTTCAGATATTCATACCAAAAATATTCTGGGGGCCATGAAACTTTTATCAAAATAATCAAAAATGCTGGCGGTGGTTGACAACTTCTTTTTTTTTTTTTTAAGATTTAACCTAGGGTAATTTTTAACCCTGGGTTAAAATAATCCTGGGTTGGATGGATGGATTAGGCATTTATATAGCACTTTCATATGTACTACTGTTCACCCAAAGCACTTTACAAACATATCAGCGGATCTCGTTGCATGTTTCACATTGTCATACTTTACCCTAGCCTGAAGGATTTATTTTAGGTAGTTGAAATATTTCACAAGATACATCCAGGGCTTCACATTCTTATTTGCACGATTTATTAACATCAATTTGATGAGCAGAACGTGCCAAGAAAAGCATGTAAACCATTTAACCAGCGGCTCGCCCATCTGTCAAAACACTCTTCTAAAACATGCTAGGAATCATAAAACAGCGTGAACGTTTATATACCAAACACATTCATATTTAATATAATGGCAAGTTTGGAGGGAGTTTATGATTGGTTGCCTGGTGCTAAACAACTTACACAACCGTCCAGAACAGCATTTTATCACACAGAGCACCTCTGACGCCATCATTTGTGGGCTTTATAACCCAAAATGAACCGTATATTGCCCTACATGTTATATGCTAACGTTCAAAAGTTTGGGGTTGGTAATATTTTTTACAATATTTTTAAAAGACGTCTCTTCTGCTCATCAAGACGGCATTTATTTGCTTAAAAAATACAGTAAAAACAGTGAAATATTATTACAATTTTAAATAACTGTTTTCCATGCGAATATATTTTAAAACATAATTTATTCCTGTGATGGTAAAGCTGTATTTTCAGCATCATTACTCCAGTCTTCAGTGTCACATGACCCTTCAGAAATCACTTTAATATGATGCTCAAGACACAATTTATTTGAAATAGAAATTATTTGTAACATTATAAATGTATTTACTGTCACTTTTGAGCAATTTAACTGAATAAAACTAATTAAAAAAAAAGTCTAAAAATATCTTACTGATGCCAAACCTTTGAAAAGTAGTGTATATCATTGCCATAAAACCTTATATCCAATATCCAGCAATAAAACAGAAGAACATCAGCACATGCATTGCACGTATAAATCAAACACTCACTTGCTGAATGTAGTTCTTCCACAGAAGCAATCCAAACTGCTGCAACACGGCCATTTTTGACTTACAGAACTTCACAACCTGGACCAAGAGAAAGTGAACATCAGGGTCACTGCTCAAGAAATGTAAAGAAAACCATATCAGGGCTATTCCTGGAATTTCACTGTTTCGCAACTACATTCTGGGATAACAGAATAACTATAATATTCATGTTTCAGATAAGAAACAAGAAGTTGAGACAATTAACTGCTATTTCATTTCTGATTGCACAAGGATTGAACCATCACTGAACTTAAGCTGGACTGTGAGGGTATTTTCTTCTAGATCTGCTGTACAGCAGAAACAAACTTTGTTGCATTATTTTCCTGTTATCACTGTAAGGCTGCTTTAAAACAACCTGTATTGTAAAAAGCGTTATATAAATAAAGTTGACTTGACTAGACATTGTGGTCCGATCAAACAAGGATTACTGAAAGTAACTAAGTGTGATGACATGTCATGTTGTTCAGCACTTTAAACTAAGGAGGGCATTTAACCACCATATTGACACTGAGGGGAACGTCATCTCCCACATCAATACTCAGATTAAAATATCACCTAATTTGACCTTAAATAAAATACATCTTTGTATTTAAATGTGTCAGTCTGGTATTTGATTGATATGCACGGTACTATTTAGCACTTGTAGTATTTATGCTTGTCGTTTTTAGACATACAGCAGGGTTAATATCACTGACGCGGCAGTGACATCATATTGATGACACAGCTTTGGTGTCTGTCTCGTGCGTTTATTCAGTTATAGTAGTGTGTGTATGCTCTTATGTTATTTCTTTGAAATAACAGTCTGTTTTTACATCAAACATGCATCACGCTGTTTCTCTCTCTCTCTCTGTTTTATGCATTCGATTTCTTTAGTCTGATCGTTGCGAAGATCTTGTGATTGATTCAAGAACTTGTTTATCAACCCAATTCCCACAGCATAACAAACACAATAGAAAACAGGCAGGCAGGCACGCGCGCGCGCGCACAGCTCACCTTACAACTGTCCTGCACAGGGCTCAATATATCGGCTCTTTCAGTCGGAAAGCATTGAAATAATGTTCGCAGTCAGCTCGGCTCAGTCGCGGACGAATTCCATCAGGAATTATCACTCATTAGGGCGATAATAACGAGGAAGATGAAGATGATGACATTGCAGCGCAGCGGCCGTACCGTGTGGACACAACAAATACGGTCACGTGACCTCGGCCAGCTGGGCGGATGCACGCGGTCATGTGACCGATGTGACAGACGCAAAAACGTCACCGGGCATAACACTTGAAATTAAAATTAACAGAAAAAAATTACCATGTCGTGTTTTTATTAATTGTTTTGGCTATTATATACACACAAAAATACGCGCGCGTGTTGTGTGTGTGTGTACGTATGATAGCACAAACTTACATCTCGGAGACGTCTGTATTTGATGTCTGCATTTACATCTGCAAGATGTATTTTTTTTTTTTTTGTGTTTGCTCTTCTACAATACATCTCTAGTACGTTTCTTGTTAGATGTAATTTAGCAGATGTCTTTAAGATTTAGAATGTTCTGCTTTTCTATGTTTATCAGATGTTTTTACACAGCAAAAGCTTTCCAGATTAACAGATATTTAGCAGACATCTTACAGACGTACCTGTGTTATCTATACGGTGCTGTCAACTCGATTAATAACGATTATCTAACATTAAAATTTGTTTACA